>CM032669.1:8430713-8445401 GCA_019095985.1 Streblospio benedicti
GCTAAGGAGGGTGAAAAGGTATCTATTCGGGGGTAAAAGACCAGTCGAATGATGTATGGAAATGACCCCCCCCCCCCACCCGCGACCGAGGGTAGCCCATTCTATATCATATAACAGAAGAGCAGAACAATCGACACTCACATCATGATCATTTGCAGAACTAGAAGTAATACAGGTTCATCATTGTCTTTACCCGGCCGTTGATAACGATCGGGGTGGTGTGTGTGTGTGTGGGGCGGCTGTTTAAGACACCTGCTTCACAACAGGCAGAGTACTTCCTCATAATAATTTCACTGGTATGTGGTAATCTTTGAACCTGATACGCAAAATTGCAAGTCATTTGCTGAGAATAAACAACACCTTGACTTTTGTCAAGAATTTTCAAAACACAGTCAAAAGGATGAGATATTGCATGCCGTCGTCCAAGCACAATATAATGCACAAGCACCTTTGAAAAGGTACCACAGCAGAACAAGGCGGGTTTAATGAAAGAACAGACTGGTTCATTCGTGACATACAAGGTGGTGTTACCAAGAATTAGCATCCAGTGCTCATCAAACACGGAATATCATTAAAAATTTTCATCACTTCAGAAGTTATGGCTCAGGACTTTTGTTGCACCACATATTCATCGCAGAGAAACCTCAACAATGCCATACTAGATTACAGAGGAGGTCGACTCTCGCCTCTTCCCAATAGGCGGACCGTCAATGCGCAATGCACGGACTGTGGGAGCACGCCTGTCCACCTGGCAGCGGCATGCTGTCAATGGGACCTGCTACCTGTGCTCGTAGCTTGCAAGCCAAACCTTTGCATTGTGGATAGAAAAGGCCGAACCGCTCTTATCAGAGCCTGCGAGAACAGATGTCGTTATATACCACCGGACAAGCTGGGTCTACTCATTACATCACAGAATATCGACACACAGGAAAACAGAGACGGGAGAACGGCTTTGCTCTACGCACTGCTCAACGGCCACTTTCATTGCGTTGAAGTTCTGTTAGAACGTGGCGCTGACGTCACTATACGAGACGAATTCATGCAGAATGCTGTTCACATTGCCTGCAAAATGGGTGTTTCAGGCGACCTTCTGCAGCGTCTTCTCAATTCCGCGAGTGTGGACCTTAATTTGCAGGACGATGACGGAAACGCTCCTATTCACATCGCTTTAAAAGATAAGCACAGCAGCGACAGGTTGGCAAAGAATTTAAGACCAGATTTGTCAATGCCTCTTGACATGATTTTAACTCCGGAAAATATAAACCTCCAAGACAGAGACGGCAACTCGCCTCTTCATCTGGCACTAAAGGGGAGACATTTTGAAGATGCAAAATTTCTGCTTCGACACAGTGCTGACACGACATTACAAAATGGTGAAAAAATGACTGCCCTTCACGTGGCGTGTTGCGTGAACGCACCATTACAGCTCGTCGAAAAGATCATGTTAATAGAGAATATGAACATAAAAGACAATCGAGGTAACACTGCTCTGTTTTATTTTATTTTTTTTTTATTTTTATTTTTATTTTTATTTTTTTATTATTAAAAAGATTAAGGAAATTACAGTCTAAAGGATTCATGTACATTTCAATGCTACTGCTTTGCCCTTGCTAATTTATACAATGTTCTTTGTATACTATATGTATTTTAATTCAGTCCTATTGCGTCAATTGTGATATTTTGACACACTTTATTTGCTTTATTAATTTGCCTAATTTAATGTCCAGTGTATAATGATATTTTGAATCTTAATTGTGTTACTTTATGCTTATTTTATAATTTTAGAATAGCACGTTTTTCTATAGTGTCACAATCATTTACAAGCGGTCCCTTTAATCGCACAAAGAAGCAGCTCTTTGAAGATGTGTGGTCATACATTCAGTTACACACTTGTGTTTATATAGATTATATGGTGCTTAGAAAAGGGACATAGAAAAGACCTATTGGTCTTATCAACGTTCTGCAATTATAACCAACTAGAGATTAGGTTACATGTCCTGTGAGAGCACAATTGCTCAAGTGGTGGCCAATTATCAACGGTATCAAACAATGTATATAGTGTTATTGGTTTTATATTTGGCATATTTGAAATAAAATGATTACAAAATGCATGTCACACTTCCAAGAATGGTTGTTACTAGACAATGTATACAGCAGAACCTCCAATTAAGACCACCTCTATATATTAATGAGACCACATATCCTTCAAAATGATGCCAATGGGAACCTTCATAAAGACCACCTCTACATTGAGACCCCTTTAAGTCAAAACCACAAGTGATCTTAATAAAGAGGTTCTACTGTATATTGATGTTTGACAAATGTTGTGGAGCCACCATACACTTTTTACATCATCATGACCAAAGGAAATAGAGGGCGTACTGAAAATGTGATTGCAGCCACCTTTCACAGGTCGCAGAATCACAGGCATCACAGAGAAACTCTCGTTTTTTTATGCACACCATTTTCTCACCGCGACCGTAACTGTGATGCGAATTTGGTACACTGCAACTGCGAAGTATTTTATGCACATGGGCCCTGACTAGCCATAATCATGATAAGCGTCATATATATATTTTTTTTCCGTTTGTCCAAAACAAAATAAAATTTAATAGCATTCACTTAAATTCTTATACAACAAATGTTATTAGATACAAACATCAATGTGTGTGTATTTTATATATATACCCACACAACTACATACACTGTACATACACATATACATAGTACATAACTCCCGTTGGAATACCAACTACATACATACATTTGACATCATAGATATATTATATAGTAAATAAATAGGCAGAATTTTTTCTTTTTTAAAAGCATAGGCAAAATCGAATATAGCGCCCCTGGTCAGGTTGCTTTGGATACTAACATTCAGAAAAACAAAACAAAAAGACTTGTACGTAGAAAATGGAATATTATGGAACATAAATGAAATTTTTAAAGAAAGTCTACTAAATCATACATTACTTGCCTCAACAATTCTGGTACATGATCAAAATATCTCATAAGTAGAAACCTGTCTTTTAGTTCTTTCCTTATGTACATATTAAGGTCATAGATATTATGTTCATTGCATTTATCAATTAGATATTTTTTTTTATATATGGCATAGCATATATAAGATATTACAGTATTTATTTCATGTTCATTTGATATTCCAAAAATTATTTCTTTCAAAGTAATTTGAAATGAAAAAACGTTGATACTTGAGTCCATATATTGCTTGGTGCTCTACAATAAAATAATAGATGGCTAATGTCTTGTATATTCCCACAGTATATGCAATCAGAATTAAGACTAATTTTCCATTTAAATAAGTTATATTTTGTTGGCAAGATATCATTCAACACTTTATAATTAAATTCTAGAATTTTCTATCAATTTGGTTCTTTAATTTATTATCATATATGTATGTCCATTCTACATCGGAGTTAGTTAAAAGAGCCCATTTTAGATTTGCTTTGGATTCTAATTGTATATCTTTTATTAAATTCAGTTTATTTTTGCATTTATGTATCTTATATTTGTGTTAGTATTAATTAATTATTTGTAGATCTAGTGTTTCACATGTAATGCTTCATGTGCTTTATGAAATAAACGTTATTTTTTTCTCTCTCTCTATTGAAAAATCCAGGTAGTTTTCGTCTTCCTATCTTTTTTCTCTGGCATCTTTTTTCTGGAATTTCAGAATTTTTTTAAAAGCCTGCTTTACTGGTGTTTCATCATTTAATCTGCATATGTGTCCTAACAGTCTCATTATTCTCACTTCTATGATTTGACTCCAGGGTGTTTGCATTGTCAAGCAGTAGAGATCTTTATTGCTGATTATTTTGGGGTATTGAAAATTTATTGCCATCCTGAGGAGTTTACGATCGAAAGAGCCTATTGATTTAGTTAGTGTTGGTGTTAAGGTTCACAGAGTACAGTTATATAAAAATATGGATGATTCATAGCAAATGAAATATCTTACTTTTGTTTGAATGGATAAATATTTTGACTCAATGATTGTTTTTAGCTAGTAAATACACTGTGCCCTTAGGGCACATAGCCTCGGTCAACCAGACTATGTATTGCATATTGAAATGAGCGCCGCCATTACGGAGTCTGGTTGATCGAGACTATTAGGCACAGCGCCTGGAGACGCTACAACTGGAACCGGAAAGGGCATTTAACGTTTCACGTGAATCCCAGTTACGTTAAACGTACCGCACAAGAAAAGGCTTGTGACAAGCAGTGTTGCGCGTTGGATAGAGAAGAGGTCATATTTTATGAATATGTAGGTATTTAGCACTGTTAATGAATATTAATGATTTTGTAAGTGATAACATTGTGACAAATGTGACCTTCTCCCAAAGGAGGTTATTTTAAGTTAATAAAACGATAAACGATAAACGATAAACGTGTGGGTAACTTTTACAACAGCATATTCTAGACTAGGAATTGAATTTTTACTATTATTTGTATGCTTTGTAAGTTTTGGGAGATAATATCAATATTGAATTGATTACTAAGTTGTATTTGAGCCACAAACTTGCCCCTCAATTTGCCCATGTTTGTGGTCTCCCGGCTTTTTGGGGACAGATTTGTTCTTATCAATTTTTCCATAACACGTCCACAAAGCGTCCACCTACCATCTACCATAGTAGAGTATCCATCAAATTTTACAAAAACATTGACGTAAACATATATATTTACAATTTAGGCTTGCTCTTACTAACGGCTGCACTGGACAACAAAACCATGGCTGAAGAAGTTACACAGGAGTTGGACGCTCTAGCGCTTCGTTCGCCTTCATCAAGCCGTGATAATCCGTCTGATGACTCCACAGACACGGATCGTTGCAGTCAACACCATGAAAAGTTGGATGTATTTTGCTGTACTTGCAGTATGTGTTTATGCCCTGCATGTGCTCTCTGTGGGGTGATACTCATTCAGGTCACACGTTAAAGCATATAGATGAAGTTTATCAAGAACATGTTTCAAGAATTAATGAAGAAGTAAATAAACTCAAGAGGCGTCGTGTGGAACTAATAAGTCGTGCTCAGGAAGTTGAGAAAAATGTTGAGAGTGTTATAAATGCGAAAGATGCACGTGTTCGAGAAATAAACAATGCTGTTGAATTGATGATTGCCAGACTAGAATCACAGTTAAACGGCAAAGTTCTCAAGTTAATGGGGCAAAGAAATCATGTTACTGGAGAGACAGAGTTGTTAGAACCGCTTTTACAAGAAGTTGAGCATCAGAAACGAGCCACTGCAAAGCAAGAACTTATACACAAAAGTGGAGAACTTCTTGCAAGGTTTCACCAAGTAAATCGCAACCCGATATTAGCATTTGTAACTGCATCAGAGACAGCAGATTTTATTAGTGAAAGTGTACCACAATATGATTCCAGCACATTCGCAATGAACAATTTTAGTGACTTGCAACAGAGGGCTGATCCTGTGTACAGTCCAACTTTGCATGTTTCCGGCCGTAGCTGGAGACTTAAAGTTTATCCTGACGGTAATAGAGTTGTCAGGGGGAGCTATTTGTCTGTATTTCTAGAATTGTCTGCTGGACTTCCTACAACATCAAAATATGAATATCGTGTTGAAATGGTTCATCAAGCCAGTAGAGATCCTAGCAAAAATATTGTTCGTGAGTTTGCCTCTGATTTTGAAGTAGGTGAATGTTGGGGATACAATCGATTCTTCAGATTAGATCTTCTGGCAAGTGAGGGATACCTCAACACTGATTCGGATAGACTAGTTTTACGGTTTCAAGTACGACCACCTACATTCTTTCAGAAGTCCAGAGATCAGCAGTGGTATATCAATCTATTAGAGCGAAATCGAACACAATACATATCTCAAGTCAATGACTTGAAAGAAAGACTATTAATAGAATTATCTTATAATCTGCGACAAATGTCATCAGCTCCTCCCGATCTTGAACCACCATTACCGACTAGACAGCAACCACCATTACCGACTCGACAGACTCAGCCTCACCCTACACCAATTCGGGTTGGCGATACCGTCTTTGAGGTAGAAGTAGCTCGTGTTGATAGTAGTTCTGAATCCAGTGATGACTTAAGTGAGGCAGATGATGCTCAAGAAGAATTGGAACAATTTAAGCCCCATACAGATAACAGCGGGGATGAAAACGACATAGCTGACGAAACTATGTCAGGTGATAATGATGTAGAGAACATTCTGAATTGGCAAGACGAAGATGAAGGTGCTGTCGGTGGTGCAGCTGGAGCAGCAAGAGAGTCAACACTTGATACATCTTTAGAGCAATTTCCTATTGACCAAAGTATGGTGGACGCTGATTGTATTACAATGTCAGACAAGATTCGGATGGTAGCTAGAATTATCCAATTATATAAAAAAGCTGAACAAGAGACATTACGAAGACAGCAGGAATTGGCCAGCCGTACGGAGACAAGTAAAAATGAAGCAAGTAAACCACCTCACAGACCACTTGAAGGAAATTCAAAGCCTGGAGCATCAATATGGTGTGTACCACCATGTTTTCAAAAAGTACCTAGTAGAATTTCTCCACGCATGCATTCCAATACACTTCCATCAGGTGAATCAACTGCCTCAAAAAACAACATTGTACAAACAAAGCCGAAGAAAGAGAAAGAAAATGATGATATCGATGAGGTTATTGATGAGGATGATGATGATCCATACAACTTTCATGATCCAAAATTAACTGGTTAACTTAGTTTAGTGACGTTTTGGAAGTTATTAACATTTTGTTTCATCTTGCTTTGATTGTGTGCAAATATTCTCTGATTTTAAATAAATATTTTCTTATGATAATAATTTTGTACTTGATTTATACTTAATGATACTTTTGATAATATATATACTATATGCTCATTGCAAATATTTATCCTAAGATTATCAAATACTAATACTTTGTTAGTTTTGCCGCATATTTAGTTAACCTGAGCGAAAGGATATTGTTCAAAAATTGAACTTTCATTCAAACTTGTATGTATAAAATTTAGATCACCACGACAATAATAATTAATTGCAATATACAATTATACAATTATTAGTCTTAGACAGTCTCCTTAACAAGTTAGCTGCATTATCTGCTAAAGAAATCCCTCGTGAGCGTTGATTCAATGCCGCTGTTGTTTGGTGATGTCTGATTTCAAATTCAGTACCTCCAAGCAGCTTCGGGATTTCGATTGGATGCATAAATCCTCTTTGAGGATCTAAACTCTCTCTTTTCTATCATGTTGCAATTCTGCAATTGATATGTACTATGAAGATCAGAGAGAAGACAATTAGCTAACTGTGTCTTCTCGTTTGGATCCAGTAGAATTGTTACTCTTACCCCCATTCACCAATGAAAACCTAGATCTGCCCGGCTGGGCAATACACACTGGATACCCATGGATCGGTTCACTCTACCTTCCTTTTTTTATCACCCCAGCTTCCATTTGCGCCTGTGTTGGCTTTCATGCCAGGCATAGGCTCAGTGCAAATCTCAGCATAATGCCATGCACACCATTATTGCTAATGTGGATGGGTTTTGTTTATCTGCAAGGCACTTTTGCAATAATGTTTACGATAATGCATATTTCAGACAGTATTTAGAAACATTCTATTAAGACAAACCCCGGACTGGCCTAGACTTGTTTCAATCGATAGGCGTTCTCTCTGTATAGAGCCACTCTGTTATCTCCTTCCACTTAATAGAGATGAGCTTAATTGGTGATTATACTGTACATCTTTAAAACTTTTAAATAGAAAACACACTGCCGTATGCACTGCTATTGCAAGCGTACAAGGTCAAGGTGAACTTAGCATCTTCCTTGATGAGAATGCACCCGTCCATTCGTCCTATAATTACAATGGGCATTTTGATTAATAGGGGAGCTCAAGGCCGGCTCAGGGGCGTCTGGGTGGCAACATTTGCATTACATGGCTGAATTTGTTACATAACCAGGTTATGCTGCATGTAAATCTGATTGACCAGTCCATTGAATTATCGATTGTGTGATGACATTTAATTGCAATTTGCACGAAGGCATATCGTACTGATAAACACCTTTGTGATACGTTTTACGGAGTAGGCATTCTGAAGAAATATGTCATGGTTTTGAGGTCAATATGCATGAATTCAAGCTCGGGTAATATCTTCAAATTGGAAAACATTTTTGGAGTCTTAATCCCCATAATCCATTCATTTGCAAGTGCATTGTGCAAAATTAAACATATACAAATTTCGTCACAAATGTCAAACATTTGCATGATCAAATTTTAGAGGGCAGTATTGTGCAGGGCATATATGGAGAAATGCATGCCTGCTGATCTCGGCTCTAATCCTATCACAATGCAGGATTTAAGGGTGTGTCACAGAGCGAGTGATGTAATGCAAAATGTATGTGCTTACCTGCATGGCATATTGTACCAGTTATCAACTAGAATAGAACCTCCAATTACGATCACCTGTACAAAGAGGACCATTTCTCACCACCCTCATCGGCTAAATACGCAGTTTATAGCCTATATATGCAGTATTAGGGTCATTATGAACATGGACTTGTAAAGCCAGTGTGAATACAAAAGCCGTGAAATTGACGATGCACCACTCTAAGCCCTCCTAAATAGACCACTGCAAACGTCCATAAAGAGACCGCCTCTATATAGATGCCACTTGAGGCCTGTCCCTTCTGGTGGTCTTAATGGCAAGGCTCTACAGTAACGTCCCCACACATCAAGGCAGCACAGCCCTTTGAAAAATCAATTGACTTCTGTTCACACAGTTTTTGCATTTCCTCACACATTCCTTAGTTTCGATTTGTTAAAATCCTCAATCACACCTCCACTTTCACCCTCAACACCTTGCCTGCTGCGAACCCCGTATCTGCCCCTGCCACTTGCGACTTACCCCGCGTTGCCGTTCTCGTTGAGCCAGTCGGCGAAAGCCTCGCCGTCGCGCTCCCGCAGTGTGAGTGTGTGGCTGTCCTGACGAGCCACATTCGCCCCGCCAGATTTGACCGCCGACCCCTTGGTCTGGGACTTGCTCATGCTTCTGTTTGTCACCTGCAAATTAATTAGATACAAGTGAATGATGTGCGTTGTATTGACAAGTGTTGAAAGTCTTGCAGGTGGTTCAGCCTACTTTTTTATGATTTACACAACATTTGCAGTAGCACACTTGCTTGGTTTCTCTGGTACTCCCTGTAGAGCGTACAGTGAAAGGTGTCTCTAAGTATAGCGGTGCTAGTTTGTCTGATATGGAAATGTGATGGATATTATCAATAGGACTTTTTGTTTGTATGCAGATGTGATTATTGTGAGTATTGTGCATGCTGTGTGACTGTGTTTAATGTTAAATTACAGAAACTTTAATTTATTTAAACTTCTTTATGTATGAGGTTGGGAATAAACTTTAAGACCGTCAGGTGCACATCCAGGCGACCATCGAGTGTCATGCGATCAACAAAATGTGTAAAATACACTTTAGAGTTAGATTAATATATCTTACATCAAATAGAAAAACAAAAAGATGATTCCCTATCTACAAAATCCCATAAAATACTAATAAGAAGCCAGTATGGTCAAATGTCTTTGGTTTATTTAGTATATTGTACATAATAAAAATGTGTTAGAGTAACCTTAACTCAAAATCGGAATCTTATTGTACTGATTAAGGTGGTTTTGCTAATATATTGATGATGGGTAAATGTTACTTTATGGTAATATGTATATTCTTAATTTATGGTTTCATCATTATTTTTCAACCTCATTTTGTATGAGGTCGTGAATAATTTATCGGCCTTCAGTTAAAGGCATTGATAAAGCTGTAAGATTTGATTGTTCGGTAATTGATTATTTAAACAGTTTGATTGATATATTTTACATCACATAGGAAAACAATAAGATGATTCCCTATCTACAAAATCCCGTAAAATACTAATAAAAAGCCAGTATGGACAAAAGTCTTTGATTTATTTAGAATATTGTATATAATATAACTGTGTTAGAGTAACCTAAAATCAAAATCAGAATCTTATCCCTACCAAACTCGTTTTTTGTCCACAATGTACTCAAGACAGTATGCACTCTAAGAGTCCCAGCACATATCTTAATCTCGGAAAGTGTTTGGACAGATTTTCTCTAACAAAATAACTCTCCATGTTCTATTAAAGGTGGGTAAAATATTTCAAGCAATTTAGATCATGCCATATTCCAATCCACTAATAAGCAGGTTGAATATTCCTTTACAAAAGCTTGAATCGCCATATCCACACATGTTTGACGTATAGAGAAGTGTACACCCTGAGACAAAACACCACCTCCCAAAGAAGAACTCAACAAGACAGGCTAGAACACAACCATCATTCCATGTACACGAATAGTCATAATACTTTAAATTTTGTACACATTTAAGTGGTCTGTGTAGCCATGATGTCACATTTAATCATTTGCTTCAAGTCTATTACGTCTGTCGTGGTTATGTAAGAGTGGGTTACATATTGGCTGACTTCTTGGATCCATGTGCATGTTCCCAAGGCGTTAGATAGGCAAGTTAAAACTTGTACATTTAAATATTTAGTTTGACAAGGTTTTTCACAGAAGTAAAGTAAATATACATCATCAAAACATACACCCACATATGTCATATGCATATTTACATTTATCTATGCGCATACCGTAATAAAATGTATCTCAGCACTCATAACCATGATAATGTATCAGCACAATGATCGATGTAGTGAATACTGGCAGCATTTTCTTTTGTACACTGACATTGAATCATTCCATGCACAACAAGACATGACATTGTCGGCAATCACTATAGTCTATTGTAAATGTAAGCCAAGTTTTTATGGCTACATGATTCCATGCACACATAAAAATTGCATGGTGTGCATAAATGTCACTTGAACTATATATGGATTGATATCAAAGATGACAATATCGCCTGTTCAGACCACACTTTGCTGACCATAAAGAATTACTTCTTGCAACCCATTGCTTTTAGTTGTGAATCACCCGAATCATCTCCGCTAAATGAGCCACCGGCAAAAATAGAAGTACGTTATGATGAAACTTTAAGCGTATTAAAAATATTCGTTGTTAAAAACTCATAACCCTTCATTATGCCATGGGCATAACCGCATGGACTTCACATATCATACTTACTGATTTGACAATGAATTATCTGTGAACAACAGCCCGAAGGGACACCTCACAGTTCATAGTTTACACTTCACACTTCGTAGTTCACACTTCAGAGTTTATAGTTCATTCTTCACAGTTCATATTTCACAGTTCAACCTTCACGAAAGCCCCAAGTGTTACAATTTCACGCGGTGTGTTTGTTATGTTACTCTCTCTGCATAGCCTATAGTACTAAACTACAGTTATTGGTTCATTACATAACGATAAGTATCGCACACACCCCACACTACAGCCATGCGTTAGCATTACTCTCCATGTGATTAGGTTTTATTCGGTCTGTTGACTCGTGTATTTATCAGAAAGCATAGGCTTTGATCAAGAAGCCGTGCCGGTACGTCAATTGTCCAAAAGCTAATGGAGTTTTCTGCAGGAGAAAGAGGTAACATACAAATACTAGGAAATTTAATTCCTAGTGCATAAAACTACATCTTTGGAAATCGGAAAATAGTCTCCTATCAATCGTCTAACACGCGCGTAAAAGGTGTGAAAAAGATGACATTTTATGTTAGAGTCTATCTTCTTTACACCAATGCAGAGAAACGTAAAACTTTACATCTGAGCACGTCTCCTTCAAAGAGAGAAATACGATCTGTGTAGAGATATCAGCAACATGCAGGAGTTAAAGTGAGTGAAGACTCTCGGGTCCTTGCTCAAATGGCATTTTGATTTGTCACCAATGGCAAGCTGTATGCTTGCTCCCTGACTCAGGTGACATTGTATGAACAGACGATATCAGAGTATTCCTGAAACGTAAATCAGATTCACCTAATGGATATAGCAGCCTCCAGTGCAACCTTCAGTAGACACCTGCTTTCTTCAAGCAGTTTTGTTTCTTTTTATAGCGGTTTGAGACAGTGTTTTGTTTAGTAGGTGATGGTGTCGTTAATTGGAGGTTACTGGCAAACAGAGGAGCCAAATCATCAACAGACACAAATGAAGTATTGGCAATATCGACGGCCAGCTGTGGTGTCGGTTACACCTGTACAATATTTCTTTTATCAAAACTACCTTCATGGTGTATTGTTCTAGAACCAGCCATCACACCAGGCAACACACACAAATCAATCTGTGTGTCTGTATAGAGTTACGAATCTTCACTCACAAAATAAAAAATGCATGGACATCAGAGATAGTAGGTCTAAGTTCTAAGTATATCGAGGAATCTGACATGCACATAGAATGACATTTTATCACCTTGACCAGGGTCGGATCCAGACCAGGTTACAGAGGTTCTGGAACCTGGTAAAGATTCTGCAAAAAATAATTTATTGAGATTTCACGAGACTAAAGTGTCACCAGAATGCACTATTTTCATTGTATTTTTCAAAAAAATCCTGGAATCATGTTTCCTCCAGTAACTTATCGGAGACTCTCAGAACATCGTTCCCTCCTGGGTATTCTATCAGAATTTTCTCTGTTATACAACATGTTTGCAGAATATAGAGAAGCAGGTGCGAGTGTTTCAGTTTGGTGCAATTACGCTAATGACAGAGAACGCACCACGCATTTTCTTGTAATTTGCGTAATTGTGATATATTTCAAATTATATATGGATAGGTGACTTGACGTGAACAAGTGGATTTCATCTATACCTATATTGCACAATTTAAATGTTCTCATATAATTGTTATATCTTTATGCATCATCAGACTTACTTTCTTCCTTTTATGATTGACTCAGAGTCGTCTGTGTACAGATAAAAAAAACAGCCACAAGTCTCACATGGCTGTTTCATGCTGTCCCAGCGTTTGGTTTTCAACTGCAGACTGCCGCCTCTGTGCTGAGCCATAGTATTCTATCTTTTCAAAAACAGGCATTGACAGTAATGTTCTTTGCCCATAACCTTCAAAGTCATTTCCATTCTTTATAGATGCGATGGCCATTGTGGACAGATATAGCAATACAAGCATTATGTCGGTGGGAAGGACCTCAACACTGTGCATTGCTTATGGCTATTTCCATTTAATGCACTATGTGTGTCCTTGTCAATAGACCATTTGTGCTTGGTGTTTTGGTTCAAGGAGTGACGGTTTTGTTACTGGGGGCCCATACCATTATCAAATGGAAAACACATGCTGAAATCATGATCGTTGTAGTAGGTTTATTTGTGACATGACATTTGGACACACAGATGGAATTAATTTCATATTATTTCATAAGAAGAGCGAAAAATGGTAAATGGTAAATGATGGGCTTGTCCACGATAATAGTTGGCAAAGTCAACTTTTGTTGAATACCAATTGAAAATATTGAGTTTGTATCATGCGTTTGTACCATGTGTGACAATTTAAAGAGGCATCCCCATTCAACATATGCGAACCTGATGAGCCGAAAAGTTTCTACATTTACAAACGGAACAGTTCACCCTCCATAACAATAAGATAAGCGCATGAAGACTTGGTGGTAAACTGGCAACCGGATTTTTCGTCGTATGTATAACCAATACTGCACCACGGGACCAAATCCCCAACTGATAGCATAAATGTCACGAATGCTTTGTTTTGTCTTACGGTATTTTCAATCAAAAATATGTGGTGACCATGTCTAAACCTTGACGAGACCAGGTCTGGGCTATATAGTGGCCATGTTTGTGCCTAGTCTTTATCGAAGGGGTCTTTTACTGACCAACCTGCTGCCCGGGGTACCAGGTCGTTACCGAGTCGGTACTGCTTACGCGATGGCACTGTGTTTGCATTTCTACAGATCTAGACCGACAACGACATGGCGTATAATACATATAATATTACGCGAGCGTGTGCGCGTGTGTGCGCGTAAATGGTGCGAATCCAAGACATTGATCCTCTCTGACACTGCAACTTGTATTAATTCACAGGCAGTGCGGCCAGTGGTTCTTAACAAATATAGAGTAAGTGGCCCGAGGTTAGAACTAGTTTGCTCAGCAATTATATGTGATCCCGTGTGTCAGTAGAATACCGGCTTAGACCAGTTTTGTAGAAACCACCTGGATGATAAGACCATGTCGTGTGTTTTACCTTACTGCCGCAAGCCTCCATGAGGAGATACATTGGCAGATCCAGGTTTTTGGATAGGAGGCGTTCTTAAAGGAATCCATCGCTTTCGTGCATGCGATAGATGGATGACATGCCGAAAAAAAAGAAGAAAATGGAGTATATTTGGCGGTAAAAGATGCTGCTATGAGACCACCCATTTGTTGATGTTAGTACTGCCTCTAGTCTTAATAATACAGGTTCTGCTGTAGTTATGATTTGAGCAGTTGCTGCATGTAACTATCTCCCAACAAATTGTAGACAACGTTTATTGTCTAATGTCCTCTTCACCATGGAAACACGTATCTGTTAACATATATCCTCGATAATGAATTAGTGGCAATAGGTAAATGAGCCTTCATTAAAGACTGCGGCGTCTCCCAGGTGAGCTGTTTTATGGAGCAATCAATGCCTGACCGGCTTACAGACGACCTGCCCAAGGCTAGAACGTGTCTGTCCAGAGGCGCAAG
>CM032669.1:8445501-8479390 GCA_019095985.1 Streblospio benedicti
GAACTGAGTGATTATAACCACTGGTTTTACTGTGTGTTCACATAGAAATCACACCAATAATAAGACCACCTCTATCAAGAGACTTCCTGTTCATGGAGAGATTCAGTTGTATGATAAACTTGTTGCACAATTTTTCTAATGTGTTTGCCCCATGTTTCCTTGCGGATACAATTTTCTTCTCTCTGTCTCTCTTTTCTATGGCAAGCAAGCTCCTA
Source organism: Streblospio benedicti (assembly GCA_019095985.1). Lineage (NCBI taxonomy): Eukaryota > Metazoa > Annelida > Polychaeta > Spionida > Spionidae > Streblospio > Streblospio benedicti. The sequence goes on from CM032669.1 coordinate 8,445,717, forward strand.
CCACTGTATTGGCATAGCTGAAGCCATATCTTCCAGTTTGATTATATCAAGTGGCCCTGAAGAGACTCGAACTCAAAACCCCAGGCTTGTGAGACAAGAATGATACCATCATCCCAAGCAGCGAGCTGTTAAAAGGTTACACGGCTGAACCGTTGTCTCTGTGAGCCCCAGCCTTGGTCTGTTATCATCTCAACCCAGAGGTCGTGGGTTCTAATCCCACCTATATATATTGGGAGGTTTCTTTTCTTCGCATTATCATGCTGATGGAAGTTTTTCCTAATACGTTTCCCCCATGAACGCCTCCCCGCCAAACTTATAGCCCCGGAAACACCTTGCACCTACACAGACACACACGCAATCACTCACACTGACATAAAACACGCCAAAAGGCAAGCACCCACTACATTCTCAACAATGGCTCCCAAATCACTCAGCTATACACAAACACTGGAGAACACAACAATGGTAGCACAAGATGCCTGCGCCCTATGGACGCACACGTTCTAGCCTTGGGCACGTCGTCTGTAGGCCGGTCAGGTAGTGATTGCTCCATAAAACAGCTCACCTGGGAGACGCCGCAGTCTTTAATGAAGGTTCATTTACCTATTGCCACTAATTCATTATCGAGGATATATGTTAACACATGTGCGTTTCCATAGTGAAGCGGACATTAGACAATAGACGTCGTCTGCAATTTGTTGGGATGCAGCAACTGCTGAAATCATAACTACAGCAGAACCTGTCTATTATTAGCACAGAGGTGGTCTCATAGCCACATCCAGGGGGTGGGGGCACAGGACCAGTCCCACCTTTTCCCACCAAATATACTTCATTTTCATTTTTTTGGTATGTCCTCCATCGATCGCGCGTACCAAACCCATGGATTCCTTTAAGCACGTCCCCCCTTTCCAAAAACCTGGACCTGCCAATGTATCTCCTCAGCAGTGAGTTAAAACACACGACATGGTCTTATCATTGAGGTGGTCTCTTTAGAACTGGTCTAAACCGGTATTCTACTCACACACGGGATCACATATAATTGCTGAGCAAACTAGTTCTAAGCTCGGGCCACTTATTCTATATTTGGCCGCAATGCCTATGAATTAATACAATTCGTTCTTAACTGCATGTATAAAATAAGTAGGTGCCAAAGATTTAAAATTTACAATTTATTTATTTTTGCCAAGCGTTTTCGAACATGAAGTTCCTCATCAGAGCTAAAATATCCAAAGGTAGCCAAAAATATAAGAATGTCTTGTGCTTATATAAAACAATTTGTATGTCATATATACAGACGTTAAAATACATTTCGTTGTCAAGAATACAATTTGATTGTACTGATCACTGTCTTGGATTCCCACCATTTACACGCACGCTCGAGTAATATTTTATGTTGTAACCTGAAATGTCATTGCCGGTCTGTAGAAATGTAAACGCAGTGCCCTCGCGTAAGCAGTACCGACTCTGTAACGACCTGTTACCACTCGAACGGACAGTCTGGAAAAGGCCACTACGTGAAAGACTAGGAACAAACATGGCCAATATATAGCCCAGTCCTGGTATCGTTAAGGTTTAGACATGGTTACCACATATTTTTGATTGAAAATACCGTGGAGAACCAGACAAAACAAAGCACTCGTGACATTTATGCAATCAGTTGGGGACATGGTCCCGTAGTTCAGTATTGGTTATACACACCACGAAAAATCAGGATGCCAGTTCACAACCAAGTCTTCATGCGGTTATCTTATTGTAATGGAGGGTTAACTGTTCCGTTTGTAAATGTAAACAATTTTCTGTTCATCAGGTTCGCACATGACTCACCACGCTGTAACCCGGGGTCCGTATGATGCCCCGGGGTGCCGTGAAATGCAAACCCCGGCATGTCGTAATGCCCCGTTTCTCCCGTGATATTTCCGAATATCGGTCGTTGCTAAAAGGCAGACCGCCAAAAGAATGACGGCGATGTGCATTTTCGTTTTGTCACAATGTACTAGGTTGGAAATCGAGTTTTAATAAATATTAAGAATAATTAAGATGTTTCTATTGTGACAAAACTTAAACATTTTACTTATGAATATTAACAAAATTTGATACCACTGCAGCCTACCAGTCATCACGGTATGCCGGGGTATTGATGTTGAAAAACATAATTAATTAGCTCAAAAATGATTTTTTTTTATCATTTTCACGGGCCGGGGTATCACGGTAACCCGGGTTACGGCATGGTGCATCACATGATGAACGGGATTGCATCTTGACACTGTCACACATGGTGCAAACGCATCATACAAACGCAACATTTTCAATTCATATTCAACAAAAGTTGATTTTGTCAACGCTCATCGTGGACTAGCCCATCATTTACCATATCAGTTTTATTAACTTTTTTCCGCTCTTATGAAACAATATGAAATTAATTCCACCTGTGTGTCCAAATGCCATGTCACAATAAAACCTCAGCTACAACGATCATGATTTCAGCATGTGTTTTCCATTTGATAATGGCGTGGGCCCCGAGTAACAAAACCGTCACTCCTTGACCCAAAACACCGAGCACAAATGGCTTATTGACAAGGACACACATAGTGCATTAAATGGAAATAGCCATAAATAATGCACAGTGTTGAGTTCCTTCCCTCAGACATAATGCTTGTATTGCTATATCTTTCCACAATGGCCATTGCATCTATAAAGACTGGAAATGACTTTGATGGTTATGGGCAAAGTACATTACTGTCAATGCCTGTTTTTGAAAAGATAGAATATTATGGCAGTCTGCTGTTGAAAACCAAACGCTGGGACATCATGAAACAGCCACGTGAGACTTGTGGCCTGTTTTTATTAGTACGCAGACGACCCTGAGTCAATCATAAAAGGAAGAAAATAAGTCTGATGATGCATAAAAGTATCATTTCTATGCATCACTATTGTGCTGTGTATGTTTTATGTCTGATGAGCCCTGGAAATTGTAATGAAGACATTTCACGCTGAATTGGAATATATTTGATTCAATGTGTATATCAAGTTGAGAGCATACATTTGCAGACTCGTCGATGGAGATTGTAAATGGATTGTTGATTAACATGTCCGCCATCCTTACACATATGATATGCATGAGCCTACACACGTGGTGTTCCATCAATTTTGTTATCCAGGAGCGTAATCTAATGTTGTGTGGATTTCTGGCTGTATTACCAAGCACTCAGCAATCATTTTTAAGCAGTGGATAATTCAAGGCTGCACGCGCTCTATGGGGAAACGGCAGCTCAAATAAGTAATGTTTTGGAAAACCAACCACACGATTTGAGCAACAACTGTTTACTGGCATTGTGGCATGCAGCTGTGCGAGTGGGGGAGAGTGGGGGAGAGTAAGAAAGGGGAAAGGTAGGCAGCCATCTAAGTGTGTGTTTTTTTGTTTTTCTTTTTTAAATTGTGTAAAACTAGTTCCTTATCTATTACACCCAGGGTCATGGTAGATGCAGCACACCAGTAGAAGAGAAAACGTCATGCAGAGTGAGAATTTCTAATTTCTTAATAATAATTGTCATTTGCAATTGAACAATGATCTTATGGGTAAATTAGAACACACGCACGCAAGCACGCACGCACACACACACGTGTATATGCGGGGAAATTCGCCAAACTGGCTATTAAAATAGTATATATTATATATTATAATGGTATATATTTATACATTCAGAACAATTCTACTAGACCACGTATATGTGCGTAGGCATAACTACAAATCTGTATTCAATTACAGTTCACAATTTACGTATTTGTCTCCCAAGGACCTGGCGTAGGCAAAACATTAGCAGGGTTTTAATCCTAGAAAGTAGAAACTTAATTTCAAATTAATTTCATATTCTGCAAAACATGTAATTAAGTATGACTCATTACAAATAGCATCTGCCATAAACCCATGTATTTTAGGAGACACTTGAAATGAGAAAATGAGCTTGAATTTTAAGTAAGATTGGAATGTTCAATGGCAATTGTATAACTTGCCAGTGTAGAATTTCCTTTGTTTTTATTATTTCCTTTCTTTATAGACAAATCATTTGTCAAATCTTTATATAATGAGTTTGTCTATGAAACTGATACATTGGTTCGTATTTACAAGTTTTACATAAAGATATAACAATAATAAATGAATTTCTAAATGGTGCAATATAGGTATGGATGAAATCCACTTGTTTACGTCAAGTCACCTATCCATATATAATTTGAAATATATCACAATTACGTAAATTACAAGAAAAAGCGTGGTGAACCGCAATTTCACAATAAGTCAAGCTCTGCTTGATGCAAATTTCCTCTAAGTAGAATCAATGTCTCCCCTGGAATTTCAAGCAATGGGACCCTAAATTAAAGGCTGTGGAGACCTCGGGCCAATAGGTTTTTGATTTGTGATGGAACGCAGTGAACAGTGATTTATGGCTTGTGTCCCATTTTTCTTCATCTAGCAATTCCAACTGACACCGCATGGCAGGCGTATGGTATTTTTGCGGCATGTTATAGATGGATTCTGTTTCATATGTGATTGTATGAGGGACAGCTTTTATAAATGTCTGGGGGATTTTTATTGCAAGTTCACTCTTTTTCATCTTTAATTGAACTTTGTTCCAGTGTTATATTACTATATGCCAAGATGTAGAATGCATACTATGGTAAGAAATGGTTTTTATTGTTTGCATTGACAGTACGATGTGTAGTGTATACGTCAACCAGTCCCTATGTAATGAAAATGATAACATGGAATTGGCAGTGAAAAGTCAAGGGTGTGGGTGATGAGCAAACTCATGCATAATTGACGCCGCATAATAAGCCTCCTTAAAAAGACCACCTCTCTATTGAGACCACTTGAGGTCAGTCCCACGGGTGGTCTCAATAGAGAGGTCATTCTGTATTTATCCAATATTTTACAAGTCAGCGAGTCCGTGGTCAAAATGATGAACGATTTGGCTGGAATGGAACGCCCTTAGTTGCTATGCAAATACACTAAAACCACATTTCTTGTGTTTTAAAAATGTGAAAAAAAATATCAACAGCAGCCCACACCAACTTATTGCACCAAAGCGGCCATGTGGGTTGCACACGGCTGACAACAGCAAGTGCGTTCTCTGTCATTAGCGTAATTGCACCACTGAAACACTCGCACCTGCTGCTCTATATTCTGCAAACATGTTGTATAACAGAGAAAATTCTGCTAGAATACCCAAGAGGGAAAGTTTGATGGACGTCCCATTCTGAGAGTCTCCGATAAGTTACTGGGGGAGACATGATTCCAGGAATTTTTTGAAAAATACAATGAAAGTGGTGCATTCTGGTGCATTCTGGTGACACTTTTATTAGTCTCGTGAAATCTCAACAAATTATTTTTACCAGGTTCCAGAACCTGTGTAACCTGGTCTGGATCCGTCCCTGGTCAAAGTGATAAAACGTCATTCTATGTGCATGTCAGATTCCTCGATATACTTAGTACTTAGACCCACTATCTCTGATGTCATGTATTTTTTATTTTGTGAGTGAAGATTCGTAACTCTATATAGACACACAGATTGATTTGTGTGTGTTGCCTGGTGTGATGACTGGTTCTAGATCAATACACGTGCACCCATGAAGGTAGTTTTAATAAAAGAAATATTGTACATGTGTAACCGACACCACAGCTGGCAGTCAATATTGCCAATACTTCATTTGTGTCTGTTGATCATTGGCTCCTCTGTTTGCCAGTAGCCTCCAATTAACGATACCATCACCAAATAAACTAAACACTGTCTCAACCCTCCATAAAAAGAAACAAAACTGCTTGAAGAAAGCAGGTGTCTACTGAAGGCTGCACTGTAGGCTCCATTAGGTGAATCTATGGCACTGATTTACGTTTCAGGAATACTCTGATATCGTCTGTTCATACAATGTCACCTGAGTCAGGGAGTATACAGCTTGCCATTGGTGACAAATCAAAATGCCATTTGAGCAAGGACCCGAGAGTCTTCACTCACTTTAACTCCTGCATGTTGCTGATATCTCTACACAGATCGTATTTCTCTCTAGCTTTGAAGGAGACGTGCTCAGTAGATGTAATGTTTTACGTTTCTCTGCTTTGTGTATTGGTGTAAAGAAGATAGATTCTAACATAAAATGTCATCTTTTTCACACCTTTAACGCGCGTGTTAGACTATTGATAGGAGACTATTTTCAGTAAATTTCCAAAGAGGTAGTTTTATGCACTAGGAATTCAATTTCCTAGTATTTGTATGTTACTTCTTTCTCCTGCAGAAAACTCCATTAGCTTTTGGACAATTGACGTACCGGCAGGGCTTCTTGATCAAAGCCTATGCTTTCTGGTAAACACACGAGTCAACAGACAGAATAAAACCTAATCACATGGAGGGTAATGATAACTCATGGCTGTAGTGTAGGGTCTGTGCGATACTTATCGTTATGTAATGAACCAATAACTGGAGTTTAGTACCATTGGCTATGCAGAGAGAGAGTAACATAACAAGGTGCACAAAACATGTCGCGTGCAATTGCAACTCTTGGGGCTTTCGTGAAGGTTGAACTGTGAAATATGAACTGTGAAGTGTGAACTATGAAGTGTGAAGTGTGAACTATGAAGTGTGAATTGTAAACTACGAACTGTGAGGTGTCTCTTCGGGCTGTTGTTCACAGATAATTCATTGTCAAATCAGTAAGAACGATATGTGAAGTCCCTACGGGGATTCCATGGTTATTGCTCATGGCATAATGAAGGGTTATGAGTTTTTAACGCTGCGCATCAGTTGTCCAGATATATGCATATAAATATGCTTAAGAACCATGCTTTTCTAAAGTACAACGAATATCTTTAATGCGCTTAAAGTTTCATCATTTTTGTACTTCTATTTTTTGCCGGTGGCTCATTTACCGGGAATGGTTCGGGTGATTCACAACTAAAAACAATGGGTTGCGAAAAGTAATTCTTTATGGTCAGCGACGTGTGGTCTGAACAGGCGACATTGTCATCTTTGATATCAATCCATATATAGTTCAAGTGACATTTATGCACACCATGCAATCTTTATGTGCACATGGAATCATGTAGCCATAAAAAACGTGGCTTGCATATACAATAGACTGTAGTGATTGCCGACAATGTCATGTCTTGTTGTGCATGGAATGATTCAATGTCAGTGTACAAAAGAAAATGCTGCCAGTATTCACTACATCGATCATTGTGCTGATACATTATCACGGTTATGAGTTCTGAGATACATTTTATTACGGTATGCGCATAGCTAAATGTAAATGTGCATATGAAATATGTGGGTGTATGTTTTGATGGTGTATATTTACTTTACTTCTGTGAAAAACCTTGTCAAAATAGATATTTAAATGTACACATTTTAACATGTCTATTTAACGCATATGGATCCAAGAAGTCAGCCAATATGTATCCCACTTTTACATAATCACGACATACGTAATAGACTTGAAGCAAATGATTAAATATGGCATCATGGCTACACAGACCACTTAAATGTGCAAAAAATTTAAAATATTATGACTGTTCGTGTACATGGAATGATGGTTGTGTTCTGGCCTGTCTTGTTGAGCTCTCCTCTGGGAGGTGGTGTTTTGTCTCAGGTTGTACTCTTCTCTATATGTCAAACATGTGCGGATATTTGTGAAGGAATATTCAACCTACTTATTAGTGGATTGGAATATGGCATGATCTAAATTGCTTGAAGTACTTTCCCCACCTTTAATAGAACATGAAGAGTTATTTTGTTAAAGAAGCGTGTCCAAACACGTTCATAGAATAATGTCTATGCTGGGACTCTAGAGTGCATAGTGTCTGCCGAAGCCGGGGTGCGAACTTACGACGTCTAGAGTACATTGTGAACAAAAAACGAGTTTGGTAAAGAAAGACTTCTGATTTTGATTTTAGGTTACTCTAACACAATTATATTTATATACAGTATACTAAATAAATCAAAGACTTTTGTCTATACTGGCTTTTTATTAATATTTTATGGGATTTTGTAGATAGGAAATCATCGTAGTGTTTTCCTGTGTGATGTAGATATATAAATCAAACTGTCTAATTAATACCTTACAATGAAATCTTACTTATAATCCAATGCCTTTATAATTGAAGGCCCATAAATTCTTCAGACCTCATACAAAATGAGGTTGTAAAATAATAATGAAACGATAAATTAAGACTATATTAACATAAAGTAACATTAATCCATCATCAATGTATTAGCAAAAGCACCTTAATCAGTACAATAAGATTCCGATTTTGAGTTAAGGCAACATATTTTTATTATATACAATATACTAAATAAATCAAAGACCTTTGACCATACTAGCCTTTTATTAGTATGTTATACGATTTTGTAGATAGGGAATCATCTTATTGTTCTTCTATTTGATGTAAGATATATTAATCTAACCCTAAAGTGTATTTTACACATTTTGTTGGAATCATGACACCTGATGGTCGCCTGGATGTGCACCTGACGGTCTTAAAGTTTATTCACAACCTCATACAAAATGAGGTTTAAATTATTCAAAGTTTCTATAATCTAACATTAAACACAGTCACACCGCATTTACAAAAACCACAATAATCACATCTGCATCCAAACAAAAAGTCCTATTTATAACATCCATCACATTTCCATATCAGACAAACTAGCACTGCTATACTTAGAGACACCTTTCACTGCACGCTCTACAGGGAGTACCAGAGAAACCAAGCAAGTATGCTACTGCAAATGTTGTGTAAATCATAAAAAGTAGGCTGAACCCCCTGCAAGACTTTGACACTTGTCAATACAACGCACATCATTCACACGTATCTTTTTGATTTGCAGGTGACAAACAGAAGCATGAGCAAGTCCCAGACCAAGGGGTCGGCGGTCAAATCTGGCGGGGCGAATGTGGCTCGTCAGGACAGCCACACACTCACACTGCGGGAGCGCGACGACGAGGCTTTCACCGACTGGCCCAAGGAGTATGGCAACGCGGGGTAAGTCGCAAGTGACGGGGTTCGCAGCAGGCGAGGTGTTTAGGGTGAAACTGGAGGTGTGATTGAGCTTTTAACAAATCCAAACTAGAGAATGTGTGAGGAAATGCAAAGAATTCACGGAGAAGTCAGTTGATTTTTCAAAGGGGGCTATGCTGCTTTGATGTGTGGGAACGTCACTGTAGAGCCTCGCCATTAAGACCACCAGAGGGACAGGCCTCAAGTGGCATAGAAGTGGAGAGGTTTAAACGCGTTATTGAAAAGAGCTTGAGGTGGGGGGGTGGGCTTAAGCCCCCCCCCCCCTGGATCCATCGCTGGTTGTGCAGAAAGCTTAACAACCGTCAGGAGCACATTTGCAGTCAACACTTGTATTAATAGATTAGTTGAGTTTAATTAATATATCTTACATCACAAAACAAATTCAACCCTCATTTTGTATGAGGTTGTGAAAAAACTTTAAGACCGTCAGGTGCACATCGAGGCGACCATCAGGTGTCATGATTCCAACAAATGTTTACCATACTTGGACCCCTAGATTGTACTGATTAAGGTGCTTCTGCTCATATATTGATGATGGTTAAAACTTAAATGTTAATTTATGGATACTTTATTATTTTTCAACCTCATGTTGTATGAGGTTGTGAAGAATTTATCATACTGCAAATTGCTGTAAAACTGTTATAATCATTATACCACAGGGTATACTTTTTGTGATATATTTTTATCCGTCTGGTATTTCTTCTTTTCCTTTGAAATAGTTGTCACCCTATATCTTGCTTTTATCAGGACAGAAGATTATTAGATTTGGTTGAATGTTAGGACGTACATAAAAATATTTGATTGGGATCTGCACGGGCCCCACACATGTTGACAACAAAAAATGCAGAGTGCACTGATGAAAAATTTAATTTAAGTCATTTAATGAAGTAGTTAGCTAATATCTTGCCATTATCAAGAATGATTTTTTTGGATCTGGTTATACTTAAGGAACAATACAAAAGCAATTATTGGGGTCTGCTTGGACCCCAGAGAAGATGAGTACAGAGAACACAGGGTTGTTCGATACTTTGCCCTATTAAAATATGTTTATATTAAAAACTTAACTCTTTATTTGCTATTTTTATCTGGCACAGTCCTAATTATCATAAGAATTATTTGTATCACAGAAAGATCATGAATTTAAATGAAAATTACATGAAATGATTGGTGGTGCACATGAACCCCTATTGTACTGATTAAGGTGCTTTTGTTATTATATTGATGATGGTTAATTGTAAATTTATGATTTCATTGTTATTTTTCAACCTCATTTTGTATGAGGTTTTGAAGAATTTAGTAGGTAAGCACACTTCATAGAAGGTGTTTTGAAATGTGACACTGTAACACTGTAATCACTCTTGAGAGTGTTAGATAGATATATCTTACATCACACAAAAACAATACGATGATTCCCTAACTACAAAATCCCATAAAATACTAATAAAAGGCCAGTATGGTCGAAAGTCTTTGATTTATTTAGTATATTGTATATAATATAATTGTGTTAAAGTATCTTAAAAATCAAAGTCAGAATTCTTTCCCTACAAAACTCGGTTTTTGTCCACAACGTACTCTAGACGTCGTAAGTACGTCGTGCGCCTGCCACTGTAGTGCCGATTTCCACACAGCGTGTCGCTGCTGTCGAGTATATCATGCAAGACGGTGACGACACCAAGCCCGAGGTTCGGAAGCCTCGTTGAAAGGCGTGTCCTGTGTAGAGGACAATCAACTTTCATGTGCCTTAAAAAGCTAGGAAAATTGGGTATGGTCACACCCAAAGTTGGCTTTCAATTATTCGACTCCTATGTTAAACACATTGTTAATTACGCATGTGAAATCTGGTCAACAGCAGAATATCCAACTCTAGAATCTGTACAGACAAAGTTTCTCAACATGCTTTTAGAGGTGAAATCATCTACCTGTAACATGGCAATGTATGCAGAAACAGGACGATACCCACTACATCTTCAACATAGAATTAATTGTATTGAATATCGGTGTCGATTAACAAGGCTAACTGACGACAAAATAGTTAAACAAATGTACAATATGCTTAGAGAATTATCTGATTTAGGATTTAAAACCTGGTGTCATCAAGTATATAGTGTTGTTAGTGGTCATGGCTTCGGCCACTTTTATGATGAAAATGTTTGTATAACAAAGGAACTTGAGGCTGTGATTGTAAACCAAATACAATCGAATCTGTTCAAACAGTTCGAAGGGGATTGTATGGTAAGTTTGTTCAACTATCCTGTTCTTAGGACCTATGTAAAATTCAAACAAGAATTTGGATCAGAACAATACTTACTACTTATTAAAGACTACAAACTTAGAACATGTTTGTCAGATAAGGTTAAGTTCACATGACCTCCACATTGAAAAGGGTAGGCACGTAAAACCAAAATTAAATGAAAACCCATGTATTTTGTCAACTAAAAAAAAAGCATAAAAATGAATTTCATTTTGTTATAGAATGTTCCATTTATAAATCCAGAAAGAGACATTTTTATACAATGCTTTTAAAGACTATAGAAGGCAAACCCATAATTTTGATAACACAATTATTTTTAATATACTTTTTATGTCAAAAAAATGAATATACATTATTTATGTTGCAAAGTTTTTAAACAAATGTTTTAAAAAAAGTTAGCTTGATGTCTTTACTCTATAACATTGGGTTTATTTTGTCTACTGTTTTTTACTATGCTCACATCATCAGCCTATTGATCGTATGCTTACTCATTGTATCCCTTTGGTTTTTTAAAAAATTTTTTTAAAAACCTGACCTGGTTTTTAAATTTGAAAAATGAAAAAAGGGTTTCTGCGAATTTCCCAAAAAATTTTAATTTGCCCCATTTCTAAAACAGTTTTTAAAGGGGAAAACTGAAATTCCCAAAATTTTGAAAAAAATTTAAATTTGGTGTTCTGGGGAACGGGTTGAATTTTTTGAAATTTCAAAAAATTTTTTCATTCGGGGAACCCCCAGTTGGACTCAAAAAATTTTTTTCTGGAACCTGTTAACCTTTGTCCTTTAAAAAAAAAGAAACAAAACTGCTTGAAGAAAGCAGGTGTCTACTGAAGGCTGCACTGTAGGCTCCATTAGGTGAATATATGGCACTGATTTGCGTTCCAGGAATAATCTGATATCGTCTGTTCATACAATGTCACCTGAGTCAGGAGTATACAGCTTGCCATTGGTGACAAATCAAAATGCCATTTGAGCAAGGACCCGAGAGTCTTCCTCACTTTAACTCCTGCATGTTGCTGATATCTCTACACAGATCGTAGCTTTCTCTCTCTTTGAAGGAGACGTGCTCAGTAGATGTAATGTTTACGTTTCTCTGCTTTGTGTATTGGTGTAAAGAAGATAGATTCTAACATAAAATGTCATCTTTTTCACACCTTTCACGCGCGTGTTAGACTATTGATAGGGAGAGACTATTTTCAGTAAATTTCCAAAGAGGTAGTTTTTTATGCACTAGGAATTCAATTTTCCTAGTATTTGTATGTTACTTTCTTTCTCCTGCAGAAACTCCATTAGCTTTTGGACAATTGACGTACTGGCAGCTTCTTGATCAAAAGCCTATGCTTTCTGGTAAAACACACGAGTCAACAGACAGAATAAAACCTAATCACATGGAGAGTAATGAACTCATGGCTGTGTAGTCTGTGCGGATACTTATCGTTGCGTAATGAACCAATAACTGGAGTTTAGTACCATTGGATATGAGAGAGGAGAGATATATATATAACAATGTGCACAAAACATGTCGCGTGCAATTGCAACTCTTGGGGCTTTCGAAAGGTTGAACTGTGAAATATGAACTGTGAAGTGTGAACTATGAAGTGTGAAAGTGTGAACTATGAAGTGTGACCTGTAAACTATGAACTGTGAGGTGTCCCTTCGGGCTGTTGTTCACAGATAATCCATTGTCAAATCAGTAAGAGTGATATGTGAAGTCTCCTGGGGCTTCATGGTTATGCCTCTGGCATAATGAGCGGGTTATGAGTTTTAACACTGCACATCCGATGTCCAGATATATGCATATAAATAAGCTTAAGAACCATGTTTTTCTAAAGTACTACGAATATGTTTCGATACGCTTAAAGTTTCATAATTTTTGTACTTCGGAGATGGTTCGGGTGATTCGCAACTAAAAACAATGGGTTGGGGAAAAGCTTTATGGTCAGCGACGTGTGGTCTGAACAGGCGACATAGTCATCTTTGATAATAATCCATATATAGTTCAAGTGACATTTATGCACACCATGCAATCTTTTTATGTGCACATGGAATCATGTAGCCATAAAAAACGTGGCTTGCATATACAATAGACTGTAGTGATTGCCAACAATGTCATGTGTCTTGTTGTGCATGGAATGATTCAATGTCAGTGTACAAAAGAAAATGCTGCCAGTATTCACTACATCGATCATTGTGCTGATACATTATCACGGTTATGAGTTCTGAGATACATTTTATTACGGTATGCGCATAGCTAAATGTAAATGTGTATATGAAATAATAATGGGTGTATGTTTTTGATGATGTATATTTACTTTACTTCTGTGAAAAACCTTGTCAAACTAGATATTTAAATGTACACATTTTAACATGTCTATTTAACGCATATGGATCAAGAAGTCAACCAATATGTATCCCACTTTTTACATAATCGACAGACGTAATGGACTTGAAGCAAATGATTAAATGTGGCATCATGGCTACACACAGACCACTTAAATGTGTACAAAATTTAAAATATTATGACTGTTCGTGTACATGGAATGATGGTTGTGTTCTAGCCTGTCTTGTTGAGGCTCTCCTCTGGGAGGTGGTGTTTGTCTCAGGTTGTACACTTCTCTATATGTCAAACATGTGCGGATATTTTGTGAAGGAAATATTCAACCTACTTATTAGTGGATTGGAATATGGCATGATCTAAATTGCTTGAAGTACTTTCCCCCACCTTTAATAGAACATGGAGAGTTATTTTGTTAAAGAAGCGTGTCCAAACACGTTCATAGAATAATGTCTATGCTGGGACTCTTGAGTGCATAGTGTCTGCCAGGAAGCCAGGGGTGCGAACTTACGACGTCTAGAGTACATTGTGAACAAAAACGCGTTTGGTAAAGAAAGACTTCTGATTTTGATTTTAGGTTACTCTAACACAATTATATTTATATACAGTATACTAAATAAATCAAAGACTTTTGTCTATACTGGCTTTTTATTAATATTTTATGAGATTTTGTAGATGAGGAAATCATCGTAGTGTTTTTCCTGCGTGATGTAGATATATAAATCGAACTGTCTAAATAATACTTTACAATGAAATCTTACTTATAATCCAATGCCTTTATAATTGAAGGCCCATAAATTCTTCAGACCTCATACAAAATGAGGTTGTAAAATAATAATGAAACGATAAATTAAGACTATATTAACATAAAGTAACATTAATCCATCATCAATGTATTAGCAAAAGCACCTTAATCAGTACAATAAGATTCCGATTTTGAGTTAAGGCAACATATTTTTATTATATACAATATACTAAATAAATCAAAGACCTTGACCATACTGGCTTTTTATTAGTATTTTATACGATTTTTGTAGATAGGGAATCATCTTATTGTTCTTCTATTTGGATGTAAGATATATTAATCTAACCCTAAAGTGTTTTTACACATTTTGTTGGAATCATTACACCCGATGGTCGCCTGGATGTGCACCTGACGGTCTTAAAAGTTTATTCACAACCTCATACAAAATGAGGTTTAAATTATTCAAAGTTTCTATAATCTAACATTAAACACAGTCACACAGCATGTACAATAACCACAATAATCACATCTGCATCCAAACAAAAAAAGTCCTATTTATAACATCCACATTTCCATCAGACAATCTAGCATTATACTTAGAGACACCTTTCACTGTACGCTCTACAGGGAGTACCAGAGAAACCAAGCAAGTGTGCTACTGCAAATGTTGTGTAAATCATAAAAGTAGGCTGAACCACCTGCAAGACTTTGACACTTGTCAATACAACGCACATCATTCACACGTATCTTTTGATTTGCAGGTGACAAACAGAAGCATGAGCAAGTCCCAGACCAAGGGGTCGGCGGTCAAATCTGGCAGGGGCGAATGTGGCTCGTCAGGACAGCCACACACTCACACTCTGCAGGAGCGCGACGATGAGGCTTTCACCGACTGGCCCAAGGGTACGGCAACACGCGGGGTAAGTCGCAAGTGGCGGGGTTCGCAGCAGGCGAGGTGTTGAGGGTGAAACTGGAGGTGTGATTGAGCTTTTTAACAAATCCAAACTAGGGAATGTATGAGGAAATGCAAAGAATTCACGGAGAAGTCAATTGATTTTCAAAGGGGGCTATGCTGCTTTTTTGATGTGTGGGGACGTTACTGTAGAGCCTCGCCATTAAGACCACCAGAGGGACAGGCCTCAAGTGGCATAGAAGCGGGAGAGGTTTAAACGCGTTATTGAAAAGAGCTTGAGGTTGGGGGGTTAAAGCCCCTGGATCCATCGCTGGGTTGTGCAGAAAGCTTAACAACCGTCAGGAGCACATTTGCAGTCAACACTTGTATTAATAGATTAGTTGAGTTTAATTAATATATCTTACATCACAAAACAAATTCAACCCTCATTTTGTATGAGGTTGTGAAAAAACTTTAAGACCGTCAGGTGCACATCGAGGCGACCATCAGGTGTCATGATTCCAACAAATGTTTACCATACTTGGACCCCTAGATTGTACTGATTAAGGTGCTTCTGCTCATATATTGATGATGGTTAAAACTTAAATGTTAATTTATGGATACTTTATTATTTTTCAACCTCATGTTGTATGAGGTTGTGAAGAATTTATCATACTGCAAATTGACGTAAAACTGTTATAATCATTATATCACAGGGGTATACTTTTTGTGATATATTTTTATCCGCCTGGTATTTGTTCTTTTCCTTTTAAATAGTTGTCACCCTATATCTTGCCTTTATCAGGACTGAAGATTATTAGATCTGGTTAAATATTAGGACGTACATAAAAAATAATTGATTGGGGTCCGCACGGGCCCCACACATACTGACAACAAAAAATGCAGAGTGCACTGATGAAAACTTTTGATTTAAGTCATTTAATGAAGTAGTCAGCTAATATCTTGCCAGTAGCAAGAATGAATTTTTTTTCATCTGGTTATACATAAGGAACAATACCAAAACAATTATTGGGGTCTGCATGGACCCCAGACAAGATGAGTACCGAAAACACAGAGTTGTTCGATACTTTGCCCTATTAAAATATGTATATATTAAAAACTTAACTCTTTATTTGTTATTTTTATCTGGCACAGTCCTAATTATCATAAGAATATATTTGTATCACAGAAAGATCATGAATTTAAACGATAATTACATGAAATGATTGGGTTCTACATGGACCCCTATTGTACTGATTAAGGTGCTTTTGCCAACATACTGATGATGGTTAATTGTAAATTTATAATTTCATTGTTATTTTTCAACCTCATTTTGTATGAGGTCGTGAAGAATTTGCTAGGTATGCACACAATAGGTGCATCTGGTGAAATCAGGTAATCACTGTTGAGAGTGTTAGGTTGATATATCTTACATCACACAAAAACAATACGATGATTCCCTAACTACAAAATCCCATAAAATACTAATAAAAAGCCAGTATGGTCGAAAGTCTTTGATTTATTTAGTATATTGTATATAATATAATTATGTTAAAGTATCTTTAAAATCAAAGTCAGAATTCTTTCCCTACAAAACTCGGTTTTTGTCCACAACGTACTATAGACGTCGTAAGTACGTCGTGCGCCTGCCACTGTACTGCCGATTTCCACACAGCGTGTCGCTACTGTCGTGTATATCATGCAAGACGGTGACGACACCAAGCCCGAGGTTCGGAAGCCTCGTTGAAAGGCGTGTCCTGTGTAGAGGACAATCAACTTTCATGTGCCTTAAAAAGCTAGGAAAATTGGGTATGGTCACACCCAAAGTTGGCTTTCAATTATTTGACTCCTATGTTAAACCCATTGTTAATTACGCATGTGAAATCTGGTCAACAGCAGAATATCCAACTCTAGAATCTGTACAGACAAAGTTTCTCAAAATGCTTTTAGGGGTGAAATCATCTACCTGTAACATGGCAATGTATGCAGAAACAGGACGATACCCACTACATCTTCAACATAGAATTAATTGTATTAAATATTGGTGTCGATTAACAAGGCTAACTGACGACAAAAACAAAACAAATGTACAATATGCTTAGAGAATTATCTGATTTAGGATTTAAAACCTGGTGTCATCAAGTATATAGTGTTCTTAGTGGTCATGGCTTCAGCCACTTTTATGATGAAAATGTTTGTATAACAAAGGAACTTGAGGCTGTGATTGTAAACCAAATACAATCGAATCTGTTCAAACAGTTCGAAGGGGATTGTATGGTAAGTTTGCTCAACTATCCTGTTCTTAGGACCTATGTAAAATTCAAACAAGAATTTGGATCAGAACAATACTTACTACTTATTAAAGACTACAAACTTAGAACATGTTTGTCAAAGATAAGGTTAAGTTCACATGACCTCCACAAAAACCTACGTATTTGTCAACTATGTAAAAAAAGCATAGAAAATGAATTTCATTTTGTTATAGAATGTTCCATTTATAATCCAGAAAGAGACATTTTATACAATGCTTTAAAGACTATAGAAAGCAAACTCCATAATTTTGATAACACAATTATTTTTAATATACTTTTTATGTCAAAAAATGAATATACATTATTTATGCTTGCAAAGTTTTTAAACAAATGTTTTTAAAAAAAGAGGTCAACTGATGTCTTTACTCTAAAGTAACATTGGGTTTTATTTTGTCTACTGTTTTTTACTATGCTCACATCACTGTACTCTATTGATAGTATGCTTACTCATTGTATCCTGTATGTTTTAAGGGTTTTATTCATTGAATTTGAATGTTCTTGTTGTCACAGCTCGACAATAAATGAATTTGAAATAAAAAAAAGTCATCCCTCTGCACGTAAAAGAACTCACCTAGTTTGGAAACTATAGCTAGTGTGACCCCCCCCCCCCCCACCGACCCACCCACCCCTGAGGCTCAGTTGGCTACCTAGCCTGCCTCTGGAGGTCCATGTACCAACACCACGGGGCCTCCCCGTCCGATACACTTTAGAAGGTACTTAGGACATAAAACAATGAAGAACAAGGCCTACTCCGTAAAACGTATCAAAAAGATTTTTATCAGCACGATATGCCTTCGTGCAAATTGCAATTAAATGTCATCGCACAATCGATAAGTCAACGCTGTCTATCAATGGACTGGTCAATGAGATTTACACCCAGCATAACCTGGTTATGTAACAAATTCAGCCATGTAATGCAAATGTTGCCACCCAGACGCCCCTGAGTCGGCCTTGAGCTCCCCTATTAATCAAAATGCCCATTGTAATTATAGGACGAATGGACGGATGCATTCTCATCAAGGAAGATGCTAAGTTCACCTCGACCTTGTGCGCTTGCAATAGCAGTGCATACGGCAGTGTGTTTTCTATTTAAAAGTTTTAAAGATATACAGTATAATCGCAATTAGGCACACCTCTATAAGACTTTGCCTAGAGTGTACAAAGGAGGTAACAGAGTACCTCCGTACAGAGAGAACGCTTATAAATTGAAACAAGTCTAGGGCTGTCTAGGTTAGTCTTGATAGAAAGTTTCTAAGTGCTGTTTGAAATATACATTAATGTAGACATTATTGTATTAAAAGTACCTTGCATATAAACAAAACCCATCCACATTAGCAATAATGGTGTGCATGACATTATGCGGAGATTAGCATTGAGCCCTTTACGTAGTGAAAGGCAATACAGGCGCAAATGGAAACTGGGGTGATAAAAAAGGAAGGTAGTTTGAACCGATACATGTGTATCCAGTGTGTATTGCCCAGGCGGGCAGATCTAGGTTTTCATTGATGAATTGGGGTAAGAGTAACAATTCTACTGGATTCATACGAGGAGACACAGTTAGCTAATTGCCTTCTCTCTGATCTCCATTGTACATATCAATTGCAGAATTCCTACATGATGGAAAATGGAGAGTTTATATCCTCAAGGAGGATTTATGCATCCAATCGAAATCCCGAAGCTGCTTGGAGGCCATGAATTTGATATCAGACATCACCAAACAAAAGTGGCATTGAATCAACGCCCACTAGGGATTTCGTCAGCAGATAATGCAGCTAAAGTGTTAGGGAGACTGTCTAAGACTAATAATTGCATAATTGTATATTGCAATAAATTATTATGGTCATGGTGATCTAAATTTTATACGTATAATACTAGACAAACGTCATTATAATGTTACTAACACAAAACAAATGTACATGTACGTATACTACACTATTCTAGCTCTTATTTGTAAAGTAGAGGCCTGGAGTAGATAAGACATTCGAGAAAACTAGCAGATACTTTGACATTCCTCAAACATGTAGGGAACTTGCTATGTCATGGAATATCTTGGTCTCAAAATATGTCAATCAAACCATAGTCATATCTCACGGCTACATACGTTGAAATGAACATGGACTTGTCAAGCCAGTGAGTGATCAAGCCGTAAAAACAATCAAACTGGATAAGAAATCTAATAACGTTGATGAAGTGCTCAGTGGCATGATCTATAATGCATTTAACACGCATGGCAAACACTGCCGTATGGAACTCGTACGTTTGTATTCAGGTAAACGTACAGAAAGGTCACTCTATTATGGTCAAATCTTCTCAGACATTAATTTGAAAAGATACAAATGGTAATCTTGAAATTGAATAGCTTAAGCACTTGCTAGGCTCTTGATATATAGCAACAAATAAATCAAGGTGCATTAGACTACTAAATGGCGTAACATAAGATTTTTTTTCTCAAGTGGAGCTACTGGAGGTTAACAGGATTTTGATTTTGATTTTGATTCTACCAGTGCGTTGAAGTAATACATGTACACTCTCGGACGTACTTATATATAGGTGCTCTTAACTACCCATTCCCTGAACAGGCTCAGAAACATTAGGATCGAAAAGAAAAATGACCGTCTTTGTGGATCGTAATGGGCGTTATTTGTGTTAATCCTAATGGCCGTTTCGGCGGTGACGTTTCTAGACTCAATGCACTACAGCAAGCCGTGAAATAGGGACGTGGACTCATAAAAGTGCAAATTATATTGAAAGCCTGATCTGTCATTTTATGACAACATAACCGACATCATATTGGGTTATTAGCGCTGATAGAGACGATGATGTCGATTCACAAAGTTGCATGGACTCATTGCCTGGAATATTCAATCTGCTTATTAGTGGATTGGAATATGGCATGATCTAAATTGCTCGCAGTACTTTCCCCACCTTTAATAGAACAGGGATAGTTATTTTGTCAAAGAACAGTGTGTCCAAACACGTCCCGAAAATAAGGTCTGTGTTGCGACTCTTGAGTGCATAGTGTCTGCCGAGGAGTGCCGGGTACGAACTTGCGACGTCTAGAGTACATTGTGGACAAAAAACGAGTTTTTTAGGGAAGGAATTCTGATTTTGATTTTTAAGATACTCTAACACAATTATATTATATACAATATACTAAATAAATCAAAGACTTTTTTTCCATAATGGCTTTTATTAGTATTTTATGGGATTTTGTAGATAGGGAATCGTCGTATTGTTTTTGTGTGATGTAAGATATATCTATCTAACTCTATCATACTAAGTCAATACATGTCAAAACACATTCTGTTGAAGTGTGCGTAAATTCTTAAAACCTCATACAAAATGAGGTTGAAAAATAACAATGAAATCATAAATTTACAATTAACCATCATCAGTATAATAGCAAAAGCACCATCGTCAGTACAATAGGGGTCCATGTAGACCCCAATCATTTCATGTAATTATCGTTTGAATTCGATTCGATGTTTTCCTATGTGATGTAGGTATATTTGTCTAACTCTCTATACAATGATCACGAAAACGATTATTGAAGATCAAAATTTTAAAGTCCAAAGCTTTACTTGTAGGACGATAAATTATTCACAACCTCATACATAATGAGGTTGAAAAATAATAATGAAACCATAAATTAACACTAACCATCATCAATATATTAGTTAATCAGTACAATAGGGGTCCATGTGGACCACCAATCATTTCATGTAATTTTTGTTTAAATTCACGATCTTCCTGTGATACAAATAGATTCTTATGATAATTAGGACTGTGCCAGATAAAATAACAAATAAAGAGTTAAGTTTTTAATATATACATATTTTAATAGGGCAAAGTATCAAACAACCCTGTGTTCTCTGTACTCATCTTGTCTGGGGTCCCAATAATTGCTTTTGTATTGTTCCTTATGTATAACCAGATAAAAAAATTAATTCTTGCTACTGGCAAGATATTAGCTGACTACTTCATTAAATGACTTAAATCAAATTTTTTCATCAGTACACACCGCATTTTTTGTTGCCAGTATGTGTGGGGCCCGTGTGGACCCCAATCAAATATTTTTTATGCACGTCCTAATATTTAACCAGATCTAATAATCTTCTGTCCTGATAAAGGCAAGATATATGGTGACAACTATTTAAAAGGAAAAGAAGAAATACCAGGCAGATAAAAATATATCCCAAAAAGTATACCCCTGGGGTCCGAATGGACCCGTAATCAACTGATTATGGTTAACACACAACTTGCACAATAACCACATCTGCATACAAACTAAAAGTCCGAATTATAACATCCATCACATTTCCATATCAGACAAACTAGGATTCACATCGAACACAATTGAAGAACATGTTTATCCTTGCGGACAGAACTATGATATATCAGGGTAATTTGTTATGGAGACAGATTACCAACAGATTTATCATCAGTTACAAAAATACTGACAAGAACAACGTCATATTTTTACTCGTAAATATGTGATGTTTGAATTTATTCATTTATTCCATGTAAATGCAGTGTGTACACGGTGGAATTGTAGGACTGCATCGCTTTGTTTCAGCAAATAAAAAAGGCTTTGTTTTTTACATACATGGGAGTTGGAGGGTTGGAAATGAACTATTTTATGCGCTGGCGGACTCAGAGCTGTTTTGCCATTAGACCTGTTACAGTCATTGTCTGCTGTTGACATCAATAACATTGAGGGCTTCCATGCACAAGATAGCCTAATGAAAAAGGTACAATTCTACTAGACCAACATGGTCTTACGGAAGTAATTTAGTAAGACAGATTTTAGTAGGAAAATTAAATTGCATTAATTATGGATGCCTCCAAGTTGGACAATTTTGTAGAATATCTATTTCAACTTGGCAAATACATTCAGGCAAAGCATTGCTTATATCGAGTGTGGTGGTGGGTGTCAAGTAAAACCTTTAACAGGTTGCACATTGCTCTGTAGTACCTACACGGTAAAGGTCAGACAAGTGAACGCTAATGTGAATGATAAGCACGTCTGCACTATGGTAGCGATGTGTTGTAAGCTCCCCACGGAGTTGAGAATGATATAGTGTAACAAAAGTGCCAATGACCTGGTGTATATGTAAAGTTGCTAGGGCATGAGAAGCTGTGAATTGCGACTGTAAAAAAACCCACATTTACTCTTACATTTACAATGATTCCTTTAGCAAATGCTGGTCCGTTTTCCAAGTTAAGTGTAACACCATTATGCTTTATGCGATGTTCAATTCACATATAATTCTTTATTTCTTATCAAAGTGTATTCTATTATTCTAGATGTACTATTTATTTCATATCACTTATATATACTTCATTGTTTTCGTATTTGTTTGGCATCACATTTACGTGTTGATATTAAGGTGACAATTAAGTCCAGAAGGGCTGGTATCTCAATATATAGCTATTTATGTATTTGAAAAAAGTAAAATACTTGTCACCACAATAAATAAAAATCAATCAATCAAACCAAACACCACTTCAAAGTGAATAGCATTGTTATCAAGAATTGTGGGTTATGAATTTGGGCCATGATGACATTTAATTTTTGAAAAAAACTTTATTCAAATCATTCAAAAAGTCTGTTACAAAGTATAGCATTCCAATGAAACTTTATTAGCATATTACACAAAAATCCACCACTTGGATGTGTTGCTTTACATGTGCATGGCATAAGATCCTGCTGGCAGGGCGGGCTGGGGGTAGTACCTGCAATGGTCAACAAGCCGGATAAGAAAAACAGCTCATACAAAATTCATTCAAAGTCTATGTTATTCTTAGTATGTGTGTTGTGTCATCTTAACTGCTGTATAAAATAAGTAGGTGCCAAAGATTTAAAATTTACAAGTTTATTTATTTTTGCTAAGCGCTTTCGAACATGAAATTCCTCATCAGAACTAAAATATCCAAAGGTAGCCAAAAATATAAGAATGTCTTGTGCTTATATAAAACAATTTGTATATCATAAATATATAGGTTAAAATACATTTCGTTGTCAGGACGTAAACGAAAAGGCAATATAATATAGATAAGATATACAGGTATGTTAATTATAAAATGCTGGGAACTTATTTTTAATATTTACAATATTGATATACTTTCTATTGCTTGTTTATACTCTCTTATAAAGGTGTAAATACAATGCACTCTTTCATTGGTGTTTAGAGCAGAATTAAGGTAAAATCAAGATAAAATCAAAATAGCAGGGTAAAGAGCATATAAAGAGTAGTATGTAAAACAGAACAATTATGAATTTTAAATCTTTGGCACCTACTTATTTTGTACAGCAGTTAAGAAGTCACAACACACACACTAAGAATAATGAGAGGACCTGCTGCAGTTCAAATAATGAATTTGGCTTACTTAAAGTCTATGTTATTTTCACGTTAACACGAAAGCATACCCACCAATAAGGACTGTACATATAACTCAGAGGGACGCTCCGGTAGCTTTTTCCGTACCGAATTGGTTCAGCATTCTAGCGAAGAAAAAAAAACACAATGTATATAATACCGTTACACATGGATGAGGTAAAATGCATATGACGCGAGAATGAAATCAGATATTATATGAAGGCAATTTTGTGAAATCTTCTGCAACAATTCCTCATGCCTTACACTGGGAAAATGGTGTCATAACTGTCAGCCCGCTAATCTTATTAGTGTCACTGTGAGCAGTGAGGCTTGGGGCGGCCCAGTTTTGGGAAGTGATATTTATGACTTTATACATCTTTTCAAGTGTTTTCATTGGGTCTCCATCTTTACATCATGTTATATATAACAATACTGTGCTCATAACATTAATAGCTGGCCAACTGTGTAAATTAAAATTCCAAAGAGATCTATATAAGTTAATTAAGAACATGAATGTGTCACTAATTGTCTTGAAAAGTTAAACTTAAACCTGCATATCAAATGTTACATATTAAGGTTCCAATATGAAATAACTAGAAGCACTTGGAATACCAAGTCAAGTCAAGTCAAATAATCAGTTATTATACTGACATGTGATATACATATTCTGATTATATTTAAATACATTAATGATATCACCCAGCCAATAATGGCTTATAAGTCAGTTTAAATCATATCTTATAATAAGTGTGCAATAAAAAAAGATACAATTGTCAGTTATACAGTTTGCCTTTTCTCATATTCCAGGCATTTTCTATGTATTTAGCTACATAATATTGACAATTTGTCATAAGATTTAAACTATTAACAGTTTTACATTTATCTAATACATATCCCAATTTACAAGGAAATGAACTTCATTTTCAATTTCATTTCATTCACAGAAGATACACAGACGTTGTTCTAATTCAATATTTCCAAAACGACCTGTCTCAATTTTTAACTGTAAAATTCCACATCTAAATTACCATGTGCACTAGAGGTGAGCAGCACTGTGGGGTACAGCAGCACATCAGACTGCCTCCTAGCACAGCCAGACCCAGTTCTAGCAGCACTAGCACCAGGCTGCTTATAGCCAGGTTCAGCTGTTCCGAATCCTTGTATTTCTAGTGAACAAAACATTGTAGTTATATTATCGTGAGAAGTAAAATGGAGCAAAGGTTTCTCCTCTAGAAAGTGTTCAAAATGTAACAATAGTGGCTGCAATAGGCTTTGATTTTAGATGTGAGGTGGTGACACAGGATAGTGGAACCTGAGAGTGGAACATGGAACATAGGGGTAAAAAAATAGTGGAACATGGAACATAGGAAGTCATAGTGGAACATCATATTATTGTTCTTATATTTCTTTTTCTAGTGCTAGTACTTTTCAAAATGAAATGAAACACATATATCAAAATTTAGTCTAAACTGAGAATTTAATGTAATGTAAAATTAAATTCTCAGTTTAGACTAAATTTTGATATATGTGTTTTATTTCATTTTGAAAAGTACTAGCACCAGAAAAAGAAATATAAGAACAATAATATGAGACCTATCCACCAAATAAGGATACTTTTAAGTGATAGCAGAACATGGAATATGGAACATGGCCATTCCCTCAATTTTTTTCGCACTTTTGTCGCGATTTTATGGTATTTTGACCCAATTTTGCGCATCTTACACATATTTATCTCTGCTTTCACACTACTGTTAACTTCCTGATTCTAATTTGAAAAGGAGCTTTTAGGAGATCAAAACAGTTCTCGAATAAAATCTAAATTTAAGCCTTACAACAAAATTTCATTTTATCAAGAATACAGCTGAAAAATAAAACCATACAATATGAATACTGATGATATATATAGGTGCATCTATCTGTAACAGTATCATATGTTATGGTCTGGTTATATGTATGATATATATGATATATGAATATGGTAATGTTCACTTGCCATATTTGGTGTGTAATTAAGTCACTGACCTGATATATAAGCAGGCATGATTGGATTTCAGTGCAGTTGTGGGTGAGAATTTCATGTTGTATGTTGTAATAAAACCTTTTTTATTATATTATCAGGTTAGTGAAATTTATTTTATCTTTAAATAATTATTTTGTTAAAGTCACTTTTAATGGCAGTTGTGTGTGAGAATTTCATGGTGTATGTTGTAATAAAAGCTTTTTTATTATATTATCAGGTGTTAGTTAGTATCTATTTAAAAATCCGCCAACACCCAATACCCAACACCACCCAACACAATTATCTGCTCTGGCCATTGACCAATTTTGGACTATAAGTGCCGACCGGCTACATATCTATATTATATATTTCATCACAGAATGTAAACTTCTATTGGGTTCCATTATATGAATATCTAATTAATTATATAGCTACTTATTGGAACCTGTCATTTTGTCTTTGGCAAGACTTTCGCTCTTGTCTCAAGAGCTTGGTCAGGCCTAATGAAAAAGATCCCTGATGACCAGGCTAGAGAGACCATGTGAAAGCAGTTCTTAAAGACAATGGACATCAACCATGGATCTTCAGGTTACCCAAGCCCAAGGAGAAGACGTCCCCAAAGAAGCGACGGAAAAAGATTCCAGTGTGCCTTCCATATCTCAGAGGACTTTCGAAAAAACGGAGTCACATTTTCCGTGAACATGGGATCAGTACATACCAGAGCCCTGCAACGGGTCGGTTCAGTTCGGTTCGGTAGGCCTACCCGTGTCTGTGGTGTGGGTAAGGGTACCCAAACGCAAAAGTATACGGGTACGGTTCGGTTACGGGTACCATTCCTACGGTTCCTAGGATTTATGGGCCCTACCCGTGTTGAACCGTGATATACCCATGGTTGGGTTTTCTTATAATGGTAGCATTTCTCATTATCCATGGATATCATTAATCTTAATGTCAGGCTATATCCTTTTTCAGAACAGAACTTCATTTAACAGCTTGTGCCACAATTGTTAATTGTGTCGCAATTGTCTGGTCATTTTTGTCATTTTACTAAGTAGGTAGTTACTTAGCTCTGCCTGGTTGCATTACCAATTCTCAACAAAAATTCACACTCATAGATACTTTTTTTCTAAAATACTTCAAGGCTGAATCTAATGTTTGCTTCAGCAAAATGATATCAACATAGGCTACTGTGTTATCTTTTGACTATTTTTGACTGAAACTCTTTTAGCTTACAAAATTGTATAATACATAATATTAAAATTTACAATTTCATCTGGCATGTTTTGTTAAATACTAATAGTAATTGATTTTAAGCATAAGTACATGTAGGGTAATTATTTCAATTTGAGATAAATAAAAGTGATTCAACTTACAACATTATTGCAATAGATAATTTATACATGTATTCATACAAATACCAAAAAGGTTCCAGCAAAGTCTGGTTAGACAGAAGGTCAAAGTTTCCGCCAACTAAAAGGTGTCGAGTCACAATGTCATCAGATAGTGAGGATGAACAGTGTGTGTCCACTAAATATCAGCCTGAGGCCCAGCATAAACGGATTGTAGAACTAGAGGAAATGCTAGCCTGTATGCAGGCAGAACGTGACAGCTTGCGAAAACGTTTCAATGCTTGTGAAATAAATGTGAACCAGCATATAGCAGACAAAAGAAAGTTGGAGATCAGTGTGAAACAGGCCCGACTTGATCACTCTCTGGTACTTCAAAAATTTGAAGTATTGCAGAAAGACATGGGTGTTGCCGAATTTCGATTGAAAGAGCAGAGCAAGGAGTCTGATGGCCTTAATGAGGCTCTCCTGAAGACCAGAGAACAACTGATCCAGACTCAGAATGATCTTGCTGAATATGAGAGTGGTAGAGGCAAGCATGGGAGTAGTGCGCAGCCCGAGGCGGTGCTGCAAAAAGGGTTGCTGGAGTATACTTGGCTTGTGCCTCATACGTCCACAGCCAAATTAGCCTCTGTCGAGCTGCGTAAAAAGAAAATGAAGACTGTGGTGAAGTGCTTATCCAAGTGCGAGGAGGACCTCGCTCAATTGCAGGAATCCTGGTTGACTCATCAACAGGAGAAAAAGACGCGACCAAAAGATGTGGATCGCTATCCAGACCTAGCGATGTATCAGCATTATTTTCACAATCTCCTGGCGGATATCACCGCTACATACGTGGGAATTCTTGAGCATACAGAGGCTAAGGATGCTGATGGCACCAGCACAGCGGTACATTTAGTACGCTTGCTTGGTGGAGAGAATATGGAAAGTTTAGAGAAAATAAGAGGAGGCATGAATACCACATTGTGGCAAAGCTCAAAGGCCAGTGTGATTATGAAGTCCACTGATAAAAAGGTCCCGACTGAAGAGAGTTCGCCGCCGTCTGCAAATGCAGAGTCAGTGGGGAAAACCTCAGATACAGAGGTACTTTTACGCAGCATCCAGCAATTAAGCGATTTTGTGCGGAAAAATGTTTGTCGGAGCTCTGAGTTGGCCCAGGTCTCTGAAAAGTTTAATATCATTCAACCTGCAGTAACTTCGGGAGAGACGAACATGGAACCAGTACAGACATTTGATATGTTCACGGGTATGAGGCTGGAAGCTCCCGACAATGTGCGAGCAGCCCGAGGGATTGGGGAAGAGATGACTTTCTTTCTGCCTGTACCCGAAAGTGTGGTTAACAGGGGTTCCTCAGTCTTAACATCTCTGCTGAGGTCCTTCCCATTAGCTCAAAGATCAGAGGCTGGTTTTCCGACGGAGCAGACTAATTATGAACCCAGTCAGAGGGAAATGTCAGACCGGAGGGAATTCCCTGATGACTGGGTGGGGCATGACCAGATGGTATTAGACAGTGGTCAGGACTATATTGAGGCCCCGGAGTAAAATCAAATGTACAAGGCAATTGGGGTGAATGAACAAAGCCATTGGTGAATGTGTGGTGGTGTGAAGTTGGCGTGAGAGAGATGCCCAGATAAATATAGTTCACGAGTCAAGAATTATGTTTATTTGTTACTTTTCAGTAATAGGGATATACAAAAGCTTCGTAACCCTAGTTATTTAATTATACTTTCTTGATGTGGTGAGTTTTCTGAATTAAATCACCATTTGCAAGAATGTGGGGAGGTGTGTGAAATAACCCATTTTTATACACTGACCCAAATGTCCAATTTCTGTATCCTTGGGGAGCATTATGTTCTCATTTGCATAAACACTAATAATTACTCCCTTAGCTTTTGTATATTAGATTCCAAGTCTCTAATGACTTGGTTGAGTTCTACATTAAATGAGCATGTACTTGGAGTGACTCCGGGTGCTTCTCAACCTGCTCCAAGTTTACTATATAAAACATATAGTAATAAAGATAATAGAGTGTTGTTATAACTGAAGAGCAAAACCCTTAGTTTGGTCTCTTGCTTGACTCCTTAGTCATTGCAGAAGTCAATGTACAAGGGGACATTGTGGTTTAAAGTACCTCTCTTTCTTACTATCCACCTGTGGTGTTACAGGGTTCTGAACACCTCCGCCTCAGTATCACACTTGATACCTGGAAGGTGGTTAAGTAAGCACCATCCAAGAAAGTGATAATTAATTATCTGTTTAAGCTTTTCAGTGAACTGTCAAACATAGATGATATAGGAGAGAGAGAGAGAGAGAGAGAGAGAGAGAGAGAATATAAGTGTATTATGTTTTAAATAAGCACATTAGAACAATGCGCTACAATAATTTTTACAAAACAATACTGTTTTACAATATTACAAGTTATTTGTTGCAGTAAAGAAATGCTATATATCCTATACTTATATATTATAATATCCGAAATCATGTCCTATATCAATTATAATTATTTTCGTGCATTAGTGTATTTGCAAATAATCAATGATGTTAACAGCAGTATCAATAATATAAGCAAGATGTATGGAAAACAATCTCACCATTGCAAGTTTGTAGTAACTATTTCGAAATAAACACACATATTGAAAATCATAACATAATGCACCCAAACATTTACACAAGCATCCCCGCATAGGGAAGCATCCCTACATTTTAAGAATTGCGTATATCTAGAACTAGACTAATTAGTTTCAATCCTATTTTCTATAGATGTTACCACTATTCTGATATAGCTGAAGACAGGTTTCACAACCCTAAGCATCCATTTGATATGTTAAGTGGCCCTGACGGGACTCGAACTCACGACCGCTGCTTGGGATGATGGTATCATTCTGGTCTCACAACCTTGGGGTCGTAAGCAGCATCCAAGAAAATGATAATTATCTATTAAAGCTTTTCAGTTAACTGTCAAACATAGATGATATAAGATAACTTATGAAAAAAATAACATCTAATGATTTTTACGTAATTGTAAAATAAGATCATGCACAGCTGGGTGAAATGATAGACCGACTGTTGCGAGACCTACCCAAGAAAATCTTCGATAGGATAGAACAAAGACACCATAAAGACCCCGAAGCTGGATATCAGATATTTATACATACGTAAGAGACAGAATCCAAAATTGCAAATTAGATTAACCACTGACTGAACAATTTACATATACAGTTACATAATCGGAAGGTGGTTAAGTTTTCAATTTGCAATAACTTGATTGAGTTGTATAGACTCAAATCATTTTGAATAAGATGCATAATGGACTTTATAAAGCATTGATACATAATATGACAATATCAGGTTAGCCTTAAATGTAAGTGGTCACTGTGTATTTGCATAAGTTAGTCATGCTTCAAACCCTTTGTAAAGTAAGCCTTGCTGATTAAGCACCTTTTGTTCAAATAAACACTACCTTTTAGGTCAGTCATTAGTACAGTGATATGGTTCTTGGGTTAAATGAAAGTAAATAGCAAATTTTATCAATAGAGAAAATGCTATTTCACTATCAGCTGTTTTGCTTTTGAAGTCATTGTGTGCAGACAAGTTTTATATCTTGTTCAATTAGAGAGAACGCATCCTGGAATTTAACTTACTATTTTGGCAAGAATTTCCTATGAATATGTGAAAGCCAAAATTTAGTTCAATATATCTCCTATGGTATTGGATAGCAGTGGTTAAAATACAGAATATAGTTAAAATGGATATCCAAACTATTAAGCAAAAGATCATTAATAAACAACGCACGTTCGATGCATGTTGAACTCACGGCCAAGTCAATAAAAGCATTCCCAGTGCCCACGCACCCATATTAACGTACGGAGCCCGTGTGGATGTGCCCACAACTGTACTTTTACTAAAAATCCTATGTATTTGGTCTCATTTTGTTTCGGAATGTTCTTTTATGCTGTGTGAATATGTTCTCAATGATTTAATTTTGAATTTTTAAATTTTCTTTAGTTTTATAAACGTTTTCAAACCATGTAGGTTCCTTGTCAAAAACTAAAATAGAAATACAATATAAAAACAGTGCAAATACACTACAAAGAATACATAATGGTTATCAAGTTTAACATGGTATTATGAAGGTCAGGCAGGACCCTGAGCACCAGAGTCAAGGAACATTTAACCTTAAACGCATTCCAACGGCATTTGGGGACCATATCAAGTGTACAGGACTTTAGAGTGGTAGCACATGAGGAACTGGAGATGCGCAGGAAGATCCGTGAGGCCATTGAAATCCGACCCCGGATGAACCGCAACACCCGCCACGACTTGCTCCCCGTGTACACAGCTCTGCTGTCACATGATCGCCAAATCCGTGGTGGTCATGTGACCCAGTGAGAGGATCATTTCATTAGGCCCGACGAAGCTCTTGAGACAAGAGCGAATACTCTGGCATGCAATTATTAAGTGATGTATTTGATATGTGTGTTATATAGTGATGCATAACAAAAATTCAATTTTACTCTCACTCACTGACTATATCAAGTGGTCAAATGGAAGCTGTGTCTTCAGCTATGTCAATACAGTGGTAGGAGCTTGCTTGCAAGAACAGGGAGAGTAAAATTGAATTCACAAGCAAAATTTGGAAAATATATATACAGTTATTCATATAACATAAATTAACATAATTTATTTCAGAATATAAAATTCCATGCATTTTGAAAGAGGTGAAATATAAAAATATAAATATATGTAGTATATGTAGTATGTGTGAATTTGAATCACTGAGTTGAAATTATACACATATTATTTAGTCATCAAACTGTGTGTTCCATGACACACTCCTGCTCTATGTCTTAGGACTATACTGATAAATTAGTATTCAAAAGCAAACTTGGGAAAAACACATTAGAAAACTCCACTAGCAGTAAAATGCCAAGAAATTAAAACTCCGTCCATGGGTGGGATTCGAACCCACGACCTCTGGGTTGAGATGATAATTGACCAAGTATGTAGGCTGGGGGTTACAGAGACAACGGTTCAGCTGTGTAACCTTTTAACAGCCCGCTGCTTGGGATGATGGTATCATTCTGGTCTCACAACCTTGGCTGTTAAAAGGCTACACGGACCAACCGTTGTCTCTGTAGCCCCAAGCCTATGTACTTGGTCAGTTATCATCTCAACCCATATTGAGACATAATCTCGTCATCAAGGACATTTAAAGGCACAATTAACTTTATAAGGGAAAAATGATCGATTTTCAGTATTTTCATGCTTATCATACTGAAAACAATAAAGGAAAACATGTTTTGAAATGAGAGTTTTATCATCATTAGTTTTCCTATAAAACCCTTCTTGTGGATACCATTTGGTAGGAGCAAATAGTGATGCCGTCTCCGCAGGCCTATGAGATTATATGGGATAAATAATCATATTTCACATTTGCAATGTTAATTATATATAAATGATAAAGAACATACTTTTTTAAATGAACCTTTCATCAATAGTTTTCCTAATATCATTCATTTTATGGACAACAGCTAGTAGTAACAAATAGTGATGTTCAATGATTAAAGGCCAATATCTCAAAACTAAATTTTTGTAGTTAATGAATGTTTAGTACCAAATTTCTATTCAACTCTAAAATCGAGTATTAAATGTTGATTTGCTTGAAGATATATGCCTTCTGAGAAAATCCTAACTAGGGATTTTCACATTTTCTACTTTGTTGATGAATTATCAACGTTTTTGTGTTGATTTGCAAGAAATTTTGGGATATCTGTCGTTCTCAAATTTAAAATGCATGTCAAATGAACAACTGAAGAGATATAATACAACTAAACATTTCGAGATTTTCTAGATAATTACATGAACTAGCTTCCCCATCTCCTACGGAGACAATTTTGAGGGGAGTAACATTTTTTTACCTAAATCACCAGTCACCAATTCATTTCATTGTCTTTCACCAATCACCCCCAGGAATTGTAATTGAACAGGTTGCATCATAATCACATTTTCATTACATTTGACACACTTAGATACAGGCAATTGACATTTCACTCTCAAGATTTTGTGCCAATCAGCAATCACAGTGTTGCTATATGACCCCCTCAAATTTGTGTGTGATGGAAATGAAATCTTTCTCGTAATAAGAGACTCAGTTTTATATTTACGGATCCGTAAAAATAGAATTAGATTTATGCTTACAGACCCGTAAAAATAGCCACTGTCAATTTGATCACATAACGTCCTCTTTCTCCGAGGAGAAGGCAGGAGAATATTTGTACCCGAATGAGTGATTCTAAACCAGTTTTCTCGTCAATGCTGATGAAAGCAACTGCGCTAAGAACAGATGTACATGA
>CM032669.1:8485482-8514471 GCA_019095985.1 Streblospio benedicti
TACCTGTGGATAATATGGTCAGTGTATTTTCCCAGAGACCTTCCCTTTTGAGGTAGTCAGTGATATTTCTTACAGATCCATCCATGCATGACGTCATTCCTAAATCATATTATTATGAGAACAATAGTAATACATGAACAGGATAGATATTTTTGTAAGTAATAACTACAACATATTGCAATATACGTTTACATTGTCCAGTGACTTTCAACATAATAATAACATCTATATATCAATACGCTACTAGTACTATTCTGCATGTTTTCTGGAGAAGTCGTTCCAAACATAACAAGCTGGGAGACGGTAGAGATGCATGGCACTGGGTAGATGTACAAACTTATGTTTTTGATGCTATTGACAAATTTATAATATTGATTGCGGATAATGGGCGCAATCTTTGGAGTTAGCTTGCATGTTCTGGGTATATGGGTTTGTTAGGGTGCTTGCAAGATGGGTGGTGGTGCTCTCAGGATATGCGCAAGTGCTATTGTAACGAAACTAGTTCTCAGTAGGTCTCCAGTGCGCGAGGTTGCAGCAACCTCGCAGAGTATAAAGTAGTTGTATGTAAGTTGCACTGGACTAGGTATATTATCCCCTTTGTTACACACACCTTGTTGTTATGCCTTCTTAAGCCCACTGTAGGATTAAGGACTCAGTACACTACAGTACTGAGACTTGGCCATTAGGGCCTCAGTTTCCTTTGTAGACGCTAGTTGGATAGTACGTAGGGCTGGTAACCTATTCCTTTGGGGATAGGCCTTCTTTACTTATCTGACGGGGCTAGCCGGTGGCGAACCCCCCTCCTCCCCCACCTGGGACCGCGCATGTCAGGGATGCCCTGGTGCGTGTCAGCACTGTCCCCCCCTTCCGTGTGGGTGCCCGTTGTGAAACCCGGCTTGTTAGTCACCAGGCATTCGCCCAGTATGCTAGACGGTGGCCTGTACATGGGGTACCAGTTAACACAACGAGGAGTAGTAAGGGAACCAACATCGTCTAGGAGTCAGCCGTCCGTCGCGCGTCCGAGCTTTGGGCTCGTGGCGTCGTGAATCAGCACAGAGCGTGACCCAGTCATCAAGCTGGGTACGCTACCGACTCCACTTTGTTTACAGTTTGGTGCCATGACCAGGATCTCGCGACGGTACACGCATATGGGGCGCGATACGAATGTGAGATCCAGTCACCATGTCCAACCCACGACGTTCAGAGGGGTGGTTTGCGGGAATCGCGAACACTCTATCCACCGCGAAGCTAGCCTGGAGTGGTCCCAGGGGCGATGATGCCCAGTTGCCCGCCACACTGTGTCGGAAGGGGAGCGAGAGGTCACGTACCGCGCCGAGGAGCAAGCAAGGAAACGCAAGGCTGCGAAGAAAGCTCGCCGACCGCTGAGTGAGGTTGAGCTCTCACAATGAACGACACGCAGTCGCAATGCCCTGACCTTGAAATAGAGTGGTATGACGGGTGGGGTGCAGGCAGATCCTCCGATCTGTACTGTTTCCCTACTGCAGCTACAGCCACAGGCCGGGACATTGACATCAACGGCTATAGAAGACCCCGTGCTGACGCAGTCTGACACGGGGAAGAAGTCTCTGATGGACGTCGACGGGACATCTGAGAAGAAAACGGGTGTGGATCTCCAAGAGGGAGAGGAAACCGCCAGCCAGGCCAGTGAGGAAACGGAGGTGCTCGGGGATGCCGCGCCTGCTGGTGAGAACCAGCGACACACTAGAACCGGCTATCAACCGGATTCCGACTCGCAAGAGTTAGGGGTTACGGGGGCTTGGGGGAACTCCGACACCGAAGACGAAAAGAAGGTGGCGCCAGCCAAGAAGTGGCAGGGTGACATGTCTGGGTCGGTTAAAACGAACCAAGGGCGCATCGAGGACGACGAAAGTAGGGCGACAAAAATCGAGCGTCCTTACAGTGAGTACAAGGAAAACAGCATTGGGGAGGGCTCGCTAGAGTACCTCCGGGCTGCACATCAGTTGGGGCTTCGTGAGATGAAGTGGAACCATCTCTGCCGCTTGGAGGAATCGCAGAAGTTCATGGGAGGCGCCGTAGAATGCTTACTACTCCTGGGGCCGGTCTGCAACTTTCCTCCGGGAACAAAAGCAGGACTTCCGCTGCGGTGGGTGGGGGAGTGCGACTCCCACGCCTACGATCTGACACTCAGGACAGCCGAGAGGGTGCTTCTCGAAGTGTTGCAGAATAACAGCACCGCCATTCGCAATAAAATTGCGGAGACAGGACGCAATGGTGCGAATGAAATGAGAAAAGAGTGGAAGGAAATCTTGGACGGGGCGTTAGTCCCGGGCCAAGAGGAGCAGCGGGCAGAGCTCTGGAGGCGTATGACGCGACAGATCACCGACTGGGAAGTCGAGTTTATCCCCCATTACCTGGTGCAGTCCAAAACGTGGAACGAAATGAATGACGAGAGCGAGGCGGAGGCAGCCTGAGCGGAGAGGGCAAAACTGCGGTATCACACTCGCCACCGACACACGAAGAAAGGCCGACCTAATCACCGTTCGCCTTCGGGCTGGGCGGTGAAAGAGGATCGGTCCGCTATTCCTTAGCCACCACGCGAGCAGAAGAAGTGGGAGCAGGACGCGGCTAGTCCACCTCTCCTTCCGCCTCAGGGGAAAGGCCGGGACCCTAACACTGGTGCACCAAGCGAGCGGGGGACTGAAACACCCCCGCCACTACCTTTTAAGCCACGGATACGCGATGCCTTCAACAATCTAGACTCTTTAAATGCCGAGATTTCAAGACTCGAAGCCGGTAGCGAAGAAGAGAAGCATCTGCGGGCACGAATCGCAGAGCTGCAGGGATTAAGGTCCGCCAGCATGGGCGCTAGCCCAATCCGGGGTCGACCCGCATCCACCCCTGTCGGTGCCTCGCAAAAGACCTCGACAGAAGACAGCCAACAGCATGGGGGTGCCCGGCCGCGCCAGTGCGCGGTCGAGGTACACCTCACCAGGGATGAATCCACGTCGATGAGTGGCGACCCGGAAGCAATGCAACAAAGAGTCGGTCCGTGACTTCATCGGTCAGCTAATGTCTCTGGCGCGGAAGGCGTATGGGAAGGACAATCACCGCAGAGAGTCGGCCGTATTGAAACAGCTTGAGTTGGGGTTAAACTCCGCTTCGCTTCGGCAAAGGTACAACAAGGTCATGATGTATCCTGAATCGGATTTAGCCATATTGACCCAGGAACTGGTTAGGCGCGAGTCGCGTGATGACCCGACTAACTACAAGGCAAACATCGTACGCGAGAAGGAAGAAGCGAACACGAAGAAGCCCAATCACCCGTCCACGGAGACTGTGGTGAAGCAGGTGCTAGCTGTACAAAGTGAGCAGGAGAAGCAGAAGTCGGAATCGGGCAAAGGGACCGAGACCACTGCAGCAATGTCGGGTTCTGGACACGGAAACCCGCCAAACCGGCGTCAGCAACAATGAGGGAGTCAGCGCGGGTTAGCTAACGTAGAGTGTTGGCATTGTGGTCAGAAGGGCCACATCCGCACGAGGCTTTAAGGCAACCCCCGAACAGATCGCCGAGTGGCAATCGGCGTCCTCCAATCGCGCGGCCAAGAAGAAGCCGTACAACAACATCAGCAAGAATTCGGTCCAGAACACGAGTTCTGGGGCCACCACGACGCAGGAGGGAAAGGAGTAGGCAGGGGAGCTGAGTCGCGAGCTTCCCCTGCCGCTGATACGAGTGACAACCATCCTCAGAGGTCTACCGCAGATGATGGGGAGCTACTAGCCGGGGTGAATTTTATCGGGCGTCCAGTGCATGGGCGTACAGTGTCGGGTTCGGGAGGTGAAGGGTTCGCCACTAACGGCGGCATTTCACCGTCCATGAGAGCATCACAGGACCCGGGGGGTCGGCCTCCGGGTTCGCTCGGCCGAGGCATTCGAGGAAGATGTGTTTGTCACGAGGTTTGGTCAAGTGGCTCGCCGCGACCGCCGGATTCTCGGGACCGGGCTTATTTCACACCTGGGAGGGACAGGCAGGATGCAGGGAGCAGCAAGCCGGACGAGAGTCTCAGTGCGACCACATCGCTGCGTCGCTTCTGAGTGCAGTCGAAGGGACTTACAAGAGTGTTGCACTAATTTAGTAGCGACTGGACGACAGTTTGGTAGCACATGCAGGAAACAGCCAGACGCAGAGACAAAAGCTTTGCTTCCCGGGGGCCGTGAGATCGCACCGAAAGGGGTGTGGAGATGGGGGGTGAGTCGCGGAACACCCTTCGATGGACCGTGGACAGAAGCTGTCATCCCATGGCTCGCTTAACGCCGATCCAACATCAACAGTGCACTCTAGCAGTAGACGAGGGCCACTGTCCCACCTCTTCGCCAGGTGGGCCGCGCGATTCGTTGGTTTGCGTTGGGGGAGAGGCGTATCAGTGTCTGCCAGCAGGAGAAGACATCGCGCATGTGTGCAAAGCGATGGCCTCGCCAGAGGCCACTCTCGTATGTAGGTGTCGTGTAGATCTTGGGGGTCTGCACTTGCGACGTGCCTAGATACGGGGGCCACCTTCAGCCTACTTTCGAAACGCCGTGTATTCAAGATTACAAGAGCAGCTGCCGCCACTACAACCAGCGAAACCTCATGCTCACAGGGGCTGGGGGAGAGTCGCTCGACATGAAGGGGCAGTGCCAAGTCGACCTGTTATTGGCAGGGGCGACGTATCCACAAACAGTGTATGTCAGGCGATTAGAAGGTCTCGACCTTCTGCTCGGCATGGACTTCCTCGCTACATATGAAGTTGAATTGAACTGTGGGGCACGGACAGTGCGAATTGGCGCCGACGAGATACCGTTCGGAAGAGCGCTGAAGGTAGAGAGCAACGACCTGGTGCGAATGGACAAGACCGCGCGAATTAGCTCACTTAGCGTGCAGCTGGTGTCTTGCCATCTGCCGGATCTCTCAGGGCGGACGTGAAGTACTGGTAGAAGGGGTTGCTAATTTGGGCGATCTTTTTCATCGTGCCGCCGCTGGAAATCGCCGAGGAGGACGGAAGTATTCCGCACGAGAATCAGGGAACGTTGTTCCGTGAACTAAAAAGAAAGATTTGGTCGTGGCCAAAATCACCGACCTGCCAACCACGGATGCGGAGCGCCTGGATGACACCTAATCACCCTTTTGGCAAGGGTGAGAGTCCCTCTGCCTGGCGAATATGGCAGATAGCCCCCCCAAGTGGCGAGTGTCAATGCTGTAGGAGCAGGACACAGGAGTGAATGGACCAGCCGGCAGTTGATCCCAGAGAGTATGGGTCTTGAGTCCTCTCTGATCAAGAGCGACTGTAAGTTGTACTTGGCGGAAGAAGCTCCGGCAAGACTGTCAGCTGAGCCCACTACTGCATGCTACTGGCCGAGGGAGAATTAGCGCCAGATGAGATCGCCAAGGTTGAGGCCCTGGTGATGGAATACAGGGACATATTCATGGGACCCGGGATCCCCGGGCTCCACGGATTTGATCCACCACAAAATCGACACGGAGACGCGACGCAGATCAAGCAAAACTACTTTCGCCACTCACAGAAGGAGCGCAGAGTATGTCGACGTGGAGCTGGATAAAATGTTGGAGAGCGGAGTTATCCGCCCTTCCAAGTCGCCGTGGGGGGGCACCGGTAGTCCTGGTCCGCAAGAAGTCGGGAGAGCTGTGATTTTGTATTGATTTCCGCAGGCTGAATGAAGTTACCGGAAAGAAAGCCTACCCGCTACCACGTGTCGAAGAATGCTTGGACGCCCTTGAGGGGTCTAAGTACTTCAGTACGCTTGATCTCACGAGCGGTTATTGGCAGATTGCCATGGACCCGAAGACGCGGAAAAAGACAGCTTTCGTGACACATCGTGGCCTTCGGGCCTTTGAAACGCACTGGCGACTTTTTGTCGCCTCATGGAGATGGTCCTCGCTGAAATCGTGTGGAGCCAATGCCCCGTGTATCAATGACATCCTCACCTTCGGGCGGATCTCGGATCTCGGGTCGTGGTTGCTGAACCTCCGCGCAGTTTTCGAGAAACTACGACACAAGAACTTGAAACTGAAGTCCAGTAAATGCATGTTGTTTGCAACTAGTGTGGAATACTTGGGGCACGAAGGGACATCGATGGGATTCATCCCAGTCGCAGCAAAAATTCAGGCCCTACACGACTGGGTGGTGCCAAAGAATCTGAGCAAAACGCGAACATATCTGGGCTTTACTGGGTACTACCGTCGTTTCGCTCCAAATTACAGCAAGTGGGCTCACCCACTGACGGAGTTGACCAAGAAAGGGGTGTCGTTTAGATGGACCCCGAGCAGCAGGAAGCTTTTGAGAAGATTAAAGAATTTCTGGAGAAGCCCGCTTCTACTATCCGAAACCAGACACCACATTCCATTTGAAAGTGGATGCGAGTCTGTTCGCCATCGGCGGAACACTGGAGCAGGGAACAAGACGGGTGGTTCGCTCCGGCCGGCTTTGCCTCAAAGACGCTGTGTAAGAGTTGCCAGGCCTATTGTGCCACTAAGCGTGAATTTTATGCACTCGTGTTCTTCATGCGATACTTCCCAGACATCACCAGTGGCACGTTGGTCGTCATATGGACCGACCATACAGCACTCACATGGGTTCAGCAGTATCATCAATCTGACAACATGTATATCGGTGGATTGTTGAGATGGGCTGGTACAAGCCATGGAAAATACGCCACGCCGGGGAAACTCAACGTGGTTGCCGACACCTTGTCGCCAAGCAGAACTGCCCCCGAAGGAAAGAGGTGTTTTGCAAACACAAAACCATGCGAATTTAGGGAGTGCCCCCGATTGCTTGTTTTCACAAGAAAAAAGATGGAGAAATGTCGGAACACCGACTCAGACGACTGAAGAAAACCAGAGGGTATCACCTCCTGCATCAACACCTCGCTGGTCAACACAGTCACGCTGCCCAAACCTAAATGGGAATTCAATATAACATTGATTCTGACGATGACGATGAAGAACCCGAATTGGTGGATGGGGTAGACTTTAACGCTTATCTCACCCAATCGACTTTTTCGAAACCGCACACACCTGACCTTCGAAAGATGCGGAGGATGCTATCAATTGGCGCGAGAGTATCGCGGTGAGAAGGTCAGCGTGACTGGCCAAGAAAAATGTCAAGGGGCAGCCCCCCGCACTACCTACTCATTGGTACGCAAGGAGTCGGATGAAGAGGTGCAGAGGAAGAAACAGCTGAGCCCGCCTATAGTGGGGCCAGTCAGTCTGTCAACGACGCTGAAAATCAGTGTCAGCAAGTGCTGAGTCACTTCTCTGCGGAGGAGAGTGGTGCGAGGCACAAGGGAGCGACCAGTTCCAACGAATCGTCGAATTGAAAGCAAAGTGGGGAAACGACCGCAACGTGCTGCCCTTCGCGCGGAGGAGGTGCAAAATGTATGACGCTGGTGGAGCGACATTATGTTAAAACACTACCACCAAGCAGAAACCAGAAGAGAAGCCCACTACCCCCTCGCCAGCGCTGCCTGGCGGAAAGCCGCCTGGCGGTTGAAATAGTAGTTTGGGTTACGAGCACGTCTTTGCTTTGCCTGGCCGGGGATGCACGAGGATGTGAAATGATGTGACGCACGGTATTACATGTCAGCAATGCAAGTCGGGGATCTGGGGTGGTATGCGCCCCATGCAGCATGAATACGCCGGATTTCCACACGCAGGGTCGCAATTGATTTGCAAGGCCCACTCCCCCCCAGACCAGCACGGGCATCGTTATGTCTGCGTGATTCAGGACTACTTCTCCAAACCAATGGAGTTGTATCCCCTACTACGAAAAAAATGGAGGTAGTCATGTGCTCTTTAGGGAGTATATCGCACATGGCGGCAGGGAGGAGAGTTTGATAATCATCTTTGCGATGAGTTCAAGCTGTATGGCATTGACAGATTCTAATGCTCCGTTGAGCAACGGCATGGTAGAAAAGAGCAACAAAACCATCAAAGCTATCCTGCGAGCGTTGAACGCTCACGAGAGAGAAAATTGGGACGAGATGCTGCCGTGTGTCTTTATGGCATATAATGCAACGCCCCACTCGAGTACGGGGTTCACTTCACAGCGATTGTTTTACAGTCAATGCGGATCCATTACTTCCCGTGGATTTAATGTATGGGTGTGATGACAGGGCAGTGCCTCAGTGCTACTCGTTCTACGTCTTTCATCAGAGGAATCTTGCAATGCAGACAGCGGAAGTTGTTCGCGAGGTTACTGGGCGAGCGGTGGAGGTTCAGATGGAACAACAGAAGAAGCGTACAGCGAAGCCGCGTCACTACCGGTGGGTGATCGCGTGTTGCTATTTCATCCTCCAAACAAGCGAGATGCTTCATGCGCAGCCATGGATTGGCCCCTTCAAAGTGATTGAAGTGGGTAGCGACAACATTATCAAGATTCAGATGCACACTGACGTCCTGAGTAAAGCGGGGCGAGGCCGTAGACCAATCAAAAGAAAAGTGGGTTAGCACTAGGAATGTTAAACCCTTCATCGAGACAGAGGCGTGTGCCCTTGTGGTTATGTCTCCGCTGCACTCTTCATATTTGGAGGAGGTCGCTAGTGTAAACCGGCAATGCTTCTTTTTGAGTATTGGAGAGTCAACTACTAGACGGATCGCGGGGACGCTCAGTTTTATGGGAGGCGACCCAGCTTGGTGTTAAAGTTTCAATGGAAAACGTGACCCTCCTAATCTTCCCAGACCGTGGGCGTTTGTAATTTGAAACTTGGGGAGAGGGAGCGGGCGGGTGTCGTGAGGGGGGAATTCTACTGAACTGCGAGGAAATCTTGTGAGTTTGCAACAAGGGGAATCGCAACAGGAGTTAATAATTCAGCATACACCCACCAAATTTGTGTTGTGTTGGGTAAAGATGTAGCCGACGTAATTAAAGAAGAACCACCAATTGAAACAATACTCAGCAATGGCTAGTTGTAATAAAGTCAGTGTTGCTTGTAAAGGGCAAAATTGTAAGATTGTGGAATCGAAAACAAAGGGACATGTCGCCTCGGTGGCCGAGGTGGTGGTGGGGAGTATCAACACCAATCAACCAGGTCGCAACCTCTCTCACAGTCGTGGCCAAAAACCCAGGGATAAGCGCAGTTAAGGTGTCACAGTATTGGCGGCGGTGTAGTTAGAACCCTCGTCACTATGGTAACATAGGTGGCGACGGTGGCGAGTTGGCGGCGGCGGCTAAATAATCCCTTCGCCGGGTGGCTGGGGAGGTGCGAGACAATTGCAGCCTCTCACAAAAACACGTGGTGCGCAAAGTACTGGAACGGTCAAAGGTCAAACACAATGCGGGACGGCTGCCGATTGGTTGTCCGCCCCGTAGAAGGCAAAGAGACCAGGGTACTATGTAGTATAGCCGGTATTTCGAAATCATCAGTCGATTGACTGGTGACAGTACAGTAAAGACGTGCAGACGGATTTGCTGTATTTGTTGCGCATTTTCACATTGTTGCGGATTTTGTCACTTCGATTTAATCTTGTTGCATTGCAGGTAGGATCCTGGGGATCTTCATCGGCACAGAAGACGGCGTAGGGGACTGGGGCAGTCATTATGGCTGGCCTAGGCCCTGATGGAGCAACCAGGGGTGGGTCGCGACCCACTTCCACAACACGTGAAGAGGAGTCGGGGGCCGGCGATGTAGTCGACCTACCGATGGAAGGTGTACAGGAGGCTGATTGGGATGAGGTGCTTATGGCACGTATCACCGCCCTGACGCGTGGTTTGGAGGATCAGGGCAGTTTTGACTGTGCCTGACGACGAGGCTGCTTGCGGCGAGGACGTCGACGCTGATTTGGGGAGGAAGAGCCTTCGTAGCTGGGCGGATGACGTGCAGCAGGCAGAGGAAGAGGAACAGGGGGGTGACTTTGCGTCCGCTTCACCTAAGTCTGACGGGTCGAAATTAAGCCCCGCGGGTAATGGTGGGTGGCGCGAGACGTCGTTCTCCGTTGCCCGACTCCCGGTGGACAAACTCACGCACGAAGGCGTACGCCTTTTGTTCGTGGCATATCTAGAAGCTGGAATGAGGTGTCCAGTCGCGGGATGCGAGCCTTGGGCAGCACTGGATGCAGACAACAAGTTTGCTCTGCCTCAACCACAAGCCATGCTCACTCGGGATCGTCTACATTTGGTCAGGAGACCCGATAACTGCGCGAAGCTGGACACGACACTTGTGTGTGCACCGCATACTCAGTCTCAAAGGGAGCATGGATGGGATGGGTTTGAGGGCGTTATTGAGCACTGGGCCCATTTCCACATGAAGGGGGGATGTTGTTTCTCATTCCCTTGCTGCAGCGGAATGGCGGTGGAGATGCTGCCGTCTACTTGTCAGAACGCAATGTTTCCGTCTCTGACAGCAGCCGTCCAGCATATGCTCGCCGAACACATGAACAAGGTCGACGTAAAGAAGGCATAACTTTTGGAGGCGCGCGAAAA
Organism: Streblospio benedicti; assembly: GCA_019095985.1. Lineage (NCBI taxonomy): Eukaryota > Metazoa > Annelida > Polychaeta > Spionida > Spionidae > Streblospio > Streblospio benedicti. The sequence continues at coordinate 8,495,937 of CM032669.1, forward strand.
AGCTCGTCAGCGGTCCAAGAATAAGGATGCCAAGAGTGAGGAGGACGACGAGGATTGCTGGTTGGGGGACATTAGTTCACCCCGCTCAGTCGCTCAGCAACTCGTGCTCGAATTCATGGTCATTTACGTGTCCCATGTCGGGCTCCCTCAAGTCATCGGCCGAAAGAAGTGGTTTCCCGATGCAAAACTGGCCCGTGTGATCGTGGGATTCCATCTCTGCGACTCTGGGAATGGCTCAGGTTGTGCTGAGAAGATTTCGCCTGGTGGACGTCTGTTCTCAGCTCGTACGCGGTGAAAGTCCCTAAAGGGCCGAGCCGGTACAGCGATATGGCAGCGTCCCAGCCGGTGCGCACTAACAAGGCGGCTTCTCTACCAAAGATCCCGCAAAAGAAGGCCGCTGCGTCCCGATCGGGACACCCGATAGCCTGTGTCCGCACCGTGCCTGCGCTGCACAGTGTGATGCAGGCTCTTTCAAGTCGGGCACGCTGCCTAGACCCCGCCGAGGCTCCAAACGAAGGAGTCCACAGCAGAAGAAGACTCCTTGGTCTTGATCAACAGCTCCTCAGCAGACCAAGAGTATCCAACCGGTACAGGCACCGCCCCCTCCCCATCGCGCATGTCCCGGCCGGGTCAGCAATGGGCGAGGCTGGAAAGAGCCAGCAACAACGCTCGCTCAGATTCAGTGAGCATCAACCCCGACAGCCCGGGGAGGAAGCCCTCCATCGCAGGGTCCCCTGCGCCACGATCGGGACACATGGATAGGTCGTCCCCAAAAGGCCGAGGAGGAATTGGTGGCTCTTCCTAATGGGCACGCTGCCCTAGACAAGGAGTTGTGGGAGTCCAAATGGCCTCGAGATCGCGTTGGTCTTGGATCAGCAGATCCTCACACCAAGTGTGGAGATCAACAGGGTCGAACTGGCATGCTCGCCGAAAACGACGCAGGCGGTGGAGGGCTGTCGTGAAACATACCAACAACTTACTGCGGCAGTTTTCCTGGAACTCAAATTCATGAGCCACACCAATGGCGTCCCGAACTGGCGTCATTGAAGCATCACGTGATTCAAAGGGATCTTGCGTGAGCCGACATGTAAGCCAGCTGCAGTGCCAGGGCACTCCTTTCGGGCATCACACCGACTTTCGGCAGCGGATTGGCTGAAATGATCAGTGTGGGAGATCACCAATGCGGCCAAGTGACATGCTCACCGCACACAAGAAGGCTGTTCCATGGATTGATGTTTGGCTGTCTACAATGTGTACGGCAACATTGGTTGCTGATCCTCGAGGACTTCATGCGGCAGACCTTAGCCCCTCATCTTCCCTGCATCGCTTCCAAAGAGATCTCTCTAGCCGACAAACTTTGCAGTTGCCAGAGCACTCCTCTTCCTGTTCCTGGTCAAAAGCTGACGCTCAACTGTGGCAAGAGTTGGCGCTTGCACAACAAGAGGCCAAGTTGAACAAGGAGTTCGCGCAACAACGGACAGCCGACATGGATGGATGCATCGTCGGGGGAAGAATGCAGACAACATTTTTTCGGGAGTTGTCGCTCTCTCCACCTTCCTGCAGATTCGTCCAAAGGAGAGTGCAGTAAAGGGATCTTTCAGTCTACAGGTGACACTACAATCTGCCGCCCTGGAACAAGAGCTGGACGATTGCTATGATCGGTTCCAGAGCATCGGTGATGCATCGGACTCCGTCAAGATGAGAAGGAGGTTTGAGGGCAGATTACGTCAGTCACTAAAAGAGGCCTGACCTCGCGACCTTCTCTCAGTTTGTCCTGGGAGTCGTTCGTCCCACTCCGTTGCAAGCGTGGACATGGCGTCCGACACCGGGTCAAACTGTCAACGTGTCAGGAAGCGACAAAGATCCCAAACTAAACCCACCCAGTGAAGGAATCTGTTCCATGGGCATCCGGTGGCAAAAGGCTCGTTCCTCCAAGAGCAGCGGTTCCAAGTCTGGGACACTGCTGGCTAAGAAGTAGGAAGCGCCGGGTGGGAGAGAGCATATCAAGCCGACCAACGGGTTGATGGTGGTGTGCTCAGACGTCAAGTAGGCAGCACCCTTGAGTGTTGGCTGGGTTTGCCCAGCAACGCCGGACGCGGTGCGGCAAAATCTTGGTGGCTGGGACACCAAGGGAGTAAGGGTCGTCCTTACAGGCGGTGGGCCAGTTACCACCCCGTCTGTAGGAGTTGGGCTTTTGAGTCCAAGGGCGATCCGACCCACAGTGGTTTTCGTATCACTTGCCGTTGGCTAATCATACTCTACACGGTGCACCATCTGACATCGTAGCCGGCGGCCCCTCCATGTAGTTTGGCCCATTTCTTGTGTAAGGCCCTCTTCTAAATTTCCCGTTCCGTTTTGATTAATAAGTTGCGGGTCCTGTTACCCCCTCCTATATTCTAACGGTGTCCACAGTCCTGCTGCGTTTCACTTATACATCAGGTGGACGTTGGGGGAGTGTTTTTGCTTTTGTATATTTTCAGGTGCTTGGGCGTGGCAAGTGTGAAACCCGGCCTTGTTGTCGCTGTAGCGTCAGCTCGCGGACGTAAATGCATGATCGTGAGGTCCCGAACAATGGAGTGATTGGAGAGGATGTGGTCGTGCCCGAGTGCCGCCCGTGCGTGTACACTTTGGATACTTTTCACTGTTTCGTTTAATGTGTAGCTCCCATGCAGGTAGGCTATACCCGTATAAGCAGTGTAGTCCTCATGGGATCTGGGGGAGTGTGTAACGAAACTAGTTCTCAGTAGGTCTCCAGTGTGCGAGGTTGCGGCAACCTCGCAGAGTATAAAGTAGTTGTATGTAAGTTGCACTGGACTAGGTATATTATCCCCTTTGTTACACACACCTTGTTGTTATGCCTTCTTAAGCACACTTTAGGATTAAGGACTCAGTACACTACAGTACTGAGACTTGACCATTAGGGCCTCAGTTTCCTTTGTAGGCTAGTCAGATAGCACGGACCGTGTGGCTTCATAAAGGGGACGCCCTGATCGTTGCGTGTCAGCACCGATGCGAAGTCCCCCTTCCGTGTGGGGCCCGTCTTGATACCCGGCTTGTTGGTCACCAGGCACTCGCCCAGTACGCTGGACGGTGGCCTGTACGTGGGGTACCAGTTAACACAACGAGGAGTAATAAGGGAACCAACATCATCTAGGAGTCAGCCGTCTGTCGCGCGTCCGAGCTTTGGGCTCGTGGCGTCGCAAATCAGCACAGAGCGCGACCCAGTCATCAAGCTGGGTACGCGACCGACTCCACTTTGTTTACACTATCAAACATTGTCCATCCATTCATTTAGAGCATTATGTTATCAATTACATAAACACTAATATCTCCTCTCTTCGATTTTGTGTATTTGATGAAAAGTCTTAATAAGTTGGTTAAGATCTCTTTTTAAGAGCATAAGATCCTGTGTGACATCATATGAATCTAGGCCTCCAATAAATATATTGTATGATACACTTTCTTTAAATTGTGTGTAAAACACTTGTATAGTTGATTGATTATATACTGTTTATATTACGCAACCAAGAACAAAAAGGTATCTTTCACGACTCCCTGGCCATTGCAATAATCATTACACATTGAACTATTTTACAAGTACTTTCCTTTTCTCAAATTATCCATGTATACAATCCTTGCTAATGATGATTTTGTAGGTTGTGCTGAAACTATGGGAATAAATCCAGCAGTAATTTCTGGTGCATGGTCACGATGTTAATCACCTACTGGAAGACCGAGCAGAGCAAAGATGAATATGGTGAAAAGAGTAAACAAATCTTACACCAGTTGCTAACTGAGAAGCAATACATATGAAATGACCCCCCCAGCCCCCAGTGTGATGAGGCCATTGTCTTATTTCAAGCAGGTAGTAGTCAAGAATACGATGTTGTACTGCCAGATCAGTGGAGTTGATTGTGAAAAAAAGTTACGATTGGAGTTACCACAGCACATGCATAAATGTCCTATTGATGTATACCCATGATAATTTGGGGCATTTGGTACAAAACAAGACGACAAGACTGAGTGTGGGTCATGATTGTTACATCTGTGAGGGTCTAGCAAAATCAGTCAATGATTAGATACAAAAAAGCTTTCACTTGAGGAATCAAGGGGAGGGTTCAAATACAATTGTAGCAAAACTGGTAAAGTAGGCCTCCAGTCTGCGACTCATTGTAGCATGGTCGCAGACTATAAAAGCCCTTTATATAAGTTGCACTGGAGTAGGTTAGTTTCCCCTGGCTGAACACACCTTGATAGGTTTATGTTGTTATTTATTATGGCCACTGTAGGATTAGGGAATTAGTACTTTTTTGTACTGTACCAATCTTGTGTACAGCAATCAGCCGGCGACAGAGCCCACAGCATTGGAAATCGTGACTAACGTTATCGCTATGTTGGAGAGGACCGAGGCAAGCAACAAGCCACAAGTACAGTGACGAGTTGCTCAACTTACCCGGAGAAGGAAGTTTTTGATTCCCCTTCCATGAGAGAAATTTGCTGTCAAAATATCATCTGCTGTCAAAATGCAGGTGGCAGTGACGACCAAGCGTCCGTGGACTGAATCATCTAGCCTGCTTTCACATGGTCTCTCTCTCGTCTGGTACTCAAGAGTGGTCACCAGGTTGTTGGCACGATGGAAAAAGGTGCGTATGAATGATCGCTTATGGTCCAGATGGTGATTGGACTTGAAGTTTAAATACTGATCAGTATGGGTAGCTTTGCAGTATACATCAAACGATGTTGTGGCAGTTCTTAGAGACAACGAATATCAACCATGCATCTTCAGATTACCCAAGCCTAAGGAAAAGATGCACGCAGAAGATGTCCTAATAGAAGCTATGGTAAAGATCACAGTGACTCATATTTTCCGTGAACATGGTATTAGCACATATCATAAGCCTGTGAACACAATATAGTCTATGTTACCTTCTCCCAAGGACAAGTCACCGGACAGTGTCAATTGTGGCATCATCTATGAGGTCAGTGTCAAGAGACATATATTAGAGAGACAGGCAGGACCCTGAGCACCAGAGTCAAGGGATATTTGAACCCTAAACACGTTCCAACGGCAATAGGGGACCATATTAAGGATATAGGGCACAAGATCAGCCCTAGTGCCTTTAGAGTGGTAGCACGGGAAGAACTGGAGCTGCACAGGAAAATCTGTGTGAAGCCATTGAAATCAGAGAGCGCCAACCCTGGATGAACAGCGACACCGGCTACGAAGGCCCCCCCTGTACAAAAAGCTCTGCTGTCACATGATCGCCAAAACCATGGTGGTCATGTGACCCATTGAGAGGTTCATATTCAATGGAATAACTCGGCACTTAACATTTGATACCTAGAATGGTCTTCTGTGTCTATTGATTAAGAATTAAGTCAGTACGGCATGGAAATGCACTAATTTTCAGACAATTTTCAGAAATCTGATGTCTTGAGTGTGCAAACAGTGCCTGAATAAGGTTTAGTGGGGCCTGGCTGTGAGTCATCGTGGGGCCATTTCAATCCTTTGATACGTATAATGTGTGTGAACGTGTTAATTTTATGGAAACTTTAATGTGTTTTAACCTCGATTTCAGCGAGGTTGTGGAAATAGGGCATTTTTCCTCAACTAACTGGAATTACCCCTTAACTAATGAGTAACTAAAGGTAATTAAAGGTAATCAACCTTATGCTGTTGAATACACATATTATGTTTAGATTAATATATTCGACACCAAAATAGGAAAAAACGATACAATGATTCCCTATCTACAAATCTCATAAAATGTACTAATAAAAGCCTGAGCGGTCAGGCCTTGATTTATTTAGTATATTGTATATAATAAAAATTGGGCTAAATTATCCTAAACCCAAAAATCAGAATTTTCTATCAAACCTGTTTTTTTGTCCACAATGCACTCTAGAATCCCATATCGGATTCTTATCTCAGAAGGTGTTTTGAACACTTTTTTCAGAGATGTGAACCTGTCAGCATTGAAAATCTTAATCACAGTCATGAAAAAAATCTTAATTTTCACAAAAATCTTAAAAAAATCTTAAAAAATGTTTTTCTATATAAAAAAATCTTAAGGGAAATACTTAGTATATTTACTAGTATTGTAAACTACACTGGGGTGAAATGAAAAAAAATGATAATTGGAAAAAAAATCTAGATATCATGAAAAATTGAAAAAAAGATCAGCAAAATCCAACAAGAATTGATAAAGTAGTTAATATTTAGATTAAACAAGCATTTGCCATTTACCCCTCTGTCACAGGGCTTCATCATATAAGTCCACCAAATGGCATTTTGAAGCATTTACGTATTTTGAATTTTTACCTGTTTGATATTTGATTTCAAAATTTGTCATAACGGTCTCGGTAAGGACTGTCCGTGGCAACATCTTTATGTTCATGTCTACAAAGAAAACACCATGTGACTTTGGCTCATTTACAGCTTCATAAAAGACCAATGTAAACCTCTATTAAAAGAGCACCTCTCTATGTATACCACGTAATTGTAATTTTGTACAATTATCAATGTGCGACATACTGAAAACAGAAATGGTCGTGCACGCTGGTTCTAAATCATCACCAACGTTTAGTTCCGCTTCTGATTTTGAATATATGTGTTTACTTTCCCAATACTTGTGGAATTCATTTTCTACATCCTGTCTCATGTCTACCAAGCACATTTCTATCATATAGACATAGCTGGAGACAGGTTTTACATAGTTAAATGATTAAATGGAATCTTACGATGTTCGAGAGAATGTAGAAAATGACTTTTAATAGATTGTGACGCACGATGTGTCCTTTACGCACGTTCTTTCACAGAGTACATTTCAATACTGGCAATTAAGTGACATCGTCTAGGCCAAAAAAGACAGAAAAAGAAAAAAAAGAGAATAAAACAGACAAAAGGGGGGCGTAAAGACTATATTTGGTTTGCCATCTAAAATGTTGGTGAATATAACAATCTAATTGTGCTTGTTGTCAGATTCTGGCAAAATTTATACGCGCGCAAATATTTTACGCGAAAGCCTCTAATGATAAGGGATTGTAATTTAAGTTACTATGGGCCCCCAGATTTCTTTTTGTACTTCTTTTATGCGAAAGCACATAAACAGAAGAAGCCCCAAGTATATATTTTTTCAGGGGCCCCAAGTTATGTGAAATCTGTTGATCAACTCAAAGCCTCAAATAACAAGGGGCCCTAGAACACATTACTATGGGGCCCCAGACTTTGCCAACATTTTTACACATATTTCTTTTTTATGCCAAAGCACCAAAACAGAAGGCCCAAGTATATTTTTTGTTTCAGGGGGCCCCATAAAATGTCACCAAGGGCCCCACATTGACTCACAGCCCGGGGCCCCACTAACCCTTAATCGGGCGCTGCTTGTTCTGTTGGCAACCAAACAACTCAAAGGCGCTTCAGTGAGCACATATGGTAAAAAGTAGTTTATAAAATGATCAGATGCAAAAAATCATCTGCTGCAATATTAGTAAAGTGCACTACTATATGAATCTGAATGTACCAGATGGCAGACGTATGTCGCAACCCAGGAGTTATTTTCGTATGTATTGTGCAAAGGTTGAATGGCTGTAGATGTCTTATATATACACCTGCTACTGTCTAAGTATATACATGTACAGTATAGGTCCGAATATCCGGATCACGATTATCCGTAAATCCGCTTTATCCGGACATGAAATCCTGGTCCCATTTTTTACGAACTCAGACATCGCATTAAAATAATTTCACCGAAAAAATTGCGAATAGGGGGGAAAATCGCGAATAGGCTAGTGAAGCAAATGGCGTTAGCCTCGTCACGTATATGGTTATGCGGGCAGTGAACTTTTAAGGGTTTGGTTTTACGCTATATTTTTTTTTCAATATGATTTCAAGCTTGTTAACTTCATGATTTTTAAACAATGTCGACTCTGTACAGTTTTAAACGAAAAGTCGAGGTAATCATATAGTTAAATATTATGTTTGTCATTTGAACTCGTTTTACAAACTATATACGTAGCAGTCTGCAGTGTGAGAGAACTGACTGTTTGCAAAAAATAATAATGACAATAATGCTAGTAATGCATGTTTCAATGTACATGTATTTCTTATATTTATTCAACTTCCAACCATCTCTCCCCTGTATAAATAATCTAAACAGCACATGAGAATGGCATTAAAATGAGAGCAATCACAGAATAATAAAACTAAATATAAACAGCACATGAACGAACAGAAGTTGTCATTACTGTAAATGCAACTGGCAGTAGACCATTTTAAACACACATTTAAATATGAACAAAACTAAAATAGTTGGTGCATGTAAATTTTATTACCACGAACAGAATTATAGTATTGCTATTCATTATCTCTCTTCTGTATGGCAAGTCGTGTTCCGTCAGGGCCACTTGATATAGTCAAGGTTAAGGTTGTAAAATTTAGTAGGGTTATAGTTGAGTTTAACATGCATGGTACTTTTCAGTACATTCAGAACCAAGAAGACTTATTCAGTCTTTGACACACAACCCCGGACCTGTGGGTCAACATTTTAGCGACTAGCCAACAAAAGTGTTTTCAAGGCTAAAACCTTTGCATTGGTGACATTGATAAATTTATTATGTCATGTCTTACGTCCAACGTATGTCCATGATGGTTAAGTATCTCCGTTATAGTACCATGCATGTTAAACTCAACTATAACCCTACTAAATTTCATATCAAAGCATGCGAATCTCCACAACAATACTTCACTAGATCTAAGGTTGTCTTCAGCTATGTCTATACAGTGGTAGGAGCTTGTTTCTCACAGAAAACAGAGAGAGAAGAATAAAATTAACCCCACAAGCAAACCTGAGAAAATCACATTAGAATAATCATTGCTATTGTGACTGAGAATCAAGGTTCTCATATTCACCGTGAACAGTTTGATACGCAAAATAAGATATATAATCTATCGGCCATTTCAAGCCCCTTTCTTGTCTAAATTCAGCATCTACCAAGCAGCCCACTAGTGCTATAGTAGATGCGCAGTTCATGACAAAGAGAATTCCTATAGAAACGAAGTGGGCTATCCAACTTTCATACTCCACATTGGGAGCAGAAATTACGAAGTGTTTGAACAAACCCAACATCCCCCTCCACAGGAACAAAACTGCGACCACTTCGAAGAAATGCATCATGTTCTCAATGACTAGAGCGGGTATCAAATTACCACTGACGTATTGGAATATCTTGTTCACCGGACGTTCTAGAGAAAATAAAATCCACACTGCTATATAGCCTATACACAAACAAACGTAGTAGGATTTAAACAGGTCATCTGGGTATAGAAGTCCACCGTATAGATTCCACAGCCCCCTCCATGTGAGCATAGTGAGCGGTAAGATGATGAGCACTGTCAATAATATGTCCAAGATATGGAGGCAGATATTGTCATTAGGAAGCGTTCGAAAGCGAGGTTTTGTTTGGTAGAAATCCTTTCGCGTGTCCATCAGTACAAGAAGCGGTGCCCCTGGGGCATTGCCAGTGGCTCGCAACAATATTTTAAGTACCCAAGCCACAAGCAGGGACACAACTGCTTCGGACACTGTTGTACCCAGATAGTGGTCCATCAAGCCCCACACTCCCCTCCAATAAAATACGGTCCCAGTTGCAAATACATATATAAATATCCTTGAGATTATCATATGCTTTGCATTGAAGCCCACATCCATTACATCTTTGAGCACGTCCAAAACAAAATAACCTAAAATGCAGCTACAAATCCCGACCCCCAGCGATATTGAATATGACACTACTCCAGACTGAGGGAGGTAGACGTCCTGTAGTTTCCAGGTGCCTGCCCAGAACAGTATCACAAGAGGGGTGATGCAAAATGTGGTGACGAACATGTCCCCCAGGCGTATGCAGAACCTGGAGCGTGCACTGTAAGGCTGCGAGGTATCCATGATCACGACTGGTGTGATGTAGGTCACAATATGTAAAAATCACTGCAACAACAGAAGACTATTGGAAAAAAGGTGCTCCGCAGCAGACAAAAAAATCATGTCACATTGCCTGCCATTTATCGACAACTGGCGCCTTAGTCCATTTTTAACGTTGAAAGTGTCAAACGCATGTGAAAATCATGATAATATAGCACAAGGCCATTGGAAAAACCGGTTGGTTGATTGTCATAGGCCAAGACGTAATTAGGAACACGCATTTGACTTCCATTAGAACCAAAATATGTTCCGCTTTTATGCACATCTCAAGGAGATATTTGCTTTTGCTGGCATAAATAAAGTTCAGTGCGGTGCGGAATGTTAAGTGTTGTGGACTAGTTTTGATAAATCGCTAGTGCATGCTCTATTGGTGGTAGACCTTCTTTTAAGGAAAGTGGGAAAAAGATTTGTTTGAATGACATTTTATGTGGTTGTATTTTATAATTCATTTTGATGGTTGTGATGTAAAAATGTTATAATGTAATGAAAATTATGTTTTTTATATGTTTTTTTTAATGAATCATGCTACGCGAGCATGGGACAAAGTATTTAGTACAGCAATGCAATGTTATAGAAGAAAAAAAGTAAAATAAGGAATGGAATTATGTAAATGCTAAACAAAATGAACCTCCAGTAGAGAGCGCTCGAGCATGGTTTTCACACACTCCCTTTGCAATTGCTCCACAATGTCCATCTACTATTCACGTCTAACTTAACCTGGGTTATTTACCAACACTGACATCTCTATGTAAGTGAGGCATGAATTTGTCAAACACGCACCCTTGCTCCAAACAAAATTTGTACAGGTGCATTGAGACGCATCACCAAACGACTCTTAAATCCATATAATGAATATTGCACTTGCCGTTTGCGGGTTTGTGTTTCAGAACGTTATGAATGCAACATGTGAATAGCGTGTCATAACGCAAACCGCACTATGCACAACATGCATGAGCAACACCTAGTTTATCATTACTGTTGGTACTCTCGAGTTCTGAATGACGGTACAGTCTTGAATAAGAGTACAGGTTGGAAAATCACGACATTTTTAATAACAGTACGGGTTTGAAAAAACATACAAGATGGAAATTCTATTGAAATCGAATAAGAGTACGGGGTTTCAATAATAGTACAGATCAATTATTTGCATGAGGTCAGACCAATTATTATTCAATGAATGTCTGTCATTTAATGAAAATGATTATTCGTACTAGTATTTTTTTTAAATGAAAATGATTATTAGTATTTTGTAAAATATCATAAGATCATCAACTGCAGGCTATACTTCTTGAGCTTTAAGGCAAATTCGTCTGCTTCTTGTTCACTAGTAGGCGCCAACATTTTTTCCCGTGAGATCGAGTGAGAATTAGAGAATGTACGGTGCCTAATAAACATACAGGGTGACAAAGCTTTTTTTAAATAAGCGTACAGACTCGAATAAGGCCGTACAGGGTGGAATATTTTTTATAATAAATACCCGTACATGTACGGCAATTCGGAACTCAAGAGTAGCGTTTAAAGGTCCTGCATCGTCAAGTGATTCTACAAGTTGAAAGCACTAAATATCAATCTTATTTTCTATTTGGGTTATAAATAGATAAATGCGCTTACCTGTTTTTTTTCCCAAAGATCAGCAAGTAGATGAATATGAAAGAAAGAAAGAAAAGTGTTATCATATGTTGAAAAATAAACATTGATGATATCAACAAAAGTAGGCCTATATGCTTAACAAAAATTCTTAGCTTGAAGCATAGAGACATGTGATCTTACCCCTCTCAAGTAAAACAACTGATTGCATTAAAACAGGCCCAGGTCTGCAGTAGTACACTTGCTTCCCCTCTCATCACATGGCCCATGTTAAAAAACCTTATTATCAGAATTGATGTCTAGAAAAATCTGACTCTGACATAGCATCTGCATATTTTATGAGCTAAAGCATATATGTGCTTGTTGTTACACCTCGAGTCTATTTTAGGGGGAGATGAGTCGATGGATTGTGACACTAAGTTGTCAAGGATCTTCCCAGGGGAGGTTTAAATGCAGTCTTCAAACACGTTATCCTCGTTTGGTTTCGGTAAATTATTCAGTAATGAGAGACAGAATGCTAACGCAGGGCTTCAACTGGAAACTAAGACTCCTTCGGGGTAACCGAAGGTCACAGGGTCACCAGATCTCTTCCCAGTAGTACAAACGTCGGACTAGTTGAATAAAAACTAGTGTCAGTGAGATGCTGACATTGCACAGGCCACCACACAGGGACTAATTCAGTACAACCGTTTTAGAACAGGTTTGGAGGCTGGGTGGACACTCGAATATAGTACATGTATTTAATTCTGAATAGTTTTTCAATACCCGACCCACGAATTCCTGGCACAAGTGATAGCAATTGCCCTAAACATGGATTGAAACGAACTCAAAATGCCATGTTCAGACGAAAGAGCTGGCATCTTCACAGTTAAAATAGCTTTGAGGTAAAAGCCAGACAGAACCGGGGGCCCCAGTACAGATATATCACTGTACAAGCGTATCAAAGAAAGCGTGTCTCATCAAATCCCCTGTGCACACTGTGTATCTTGAATTCCTGAACGTTAGAGAAAAATACTGCTCAAAACTACAAGCTCACGGGTTGATTTGTGTCATAAACCAGTCATATACTGGTGGACAATGGGTATTTCTGTGGGTGTAATTAACTATAAAAAGTAGAACAAAACCATGTAACAATTATTCGTTTTCTGATGTAATATTCAAAACTTGTAACTCGTTTAAAGTGCCTTATAAATTATGAATTCTATATTGCAATGGAAATAAGTTAGATGTTATTAATGATATTGCAGCGATAAATGGCAATTCACAGGCAGATGATATCGCGATATGAATACTTAATCAGAAAAACGTAGAAAAATATAAATGAACAGGCAGCAAGATACATGTTTCACGTACTAATAAATGAACCAGCTTAACCCTGGATATTGCTACATGAGAATGTTATTAGTCAAAGAGAGGATTGGCAGGAATTTTCGCCTAGTTTTGTTTTCTGAAGAAGCGGGGGGAAATTGAGCAATGTTAGGGTGAAAAGCATTGTTTTCACAGCTACTGTAAAACTACAATATTTTGCGGCTGTTAAATTTTGCGATTTTCATCTATAAATTATTTTGTGACAATTTAATTTTGCGATTTCGGTCCATCCTGGACCTACTTCACATAGACTATTAATGTTTGCTGACTATTTAAGTTGCAATGTTGCACCTACCCACGAAATTTGCAAATCAAGTCGCGTGCAGACATTTCTAGTTTTACAGTACATGATCGCTTTGATTTTGTACAAATCTTTTTTCACTTTGATTTAAAACATATTATGTATTCATGTGTGAAGAGATACATGTCAAAGTTAAAAAATAGATACCCTCGGCAATTAACATTTTATTTCAAGATTTGCATGTGTGTGTTGCAAAATGCATTAGAGATGCACAATCGTAAAAAAAAATATTTGAATGAGAGCTCCATCTAAAGCATTTGAAATTTACCAGCTGTTTAGACGAAAACAACGATGTCATTTATTCCTCAGCAGAGCTGTAATCATCATTATCGTCATCCTTTTTGGCTGAAGCAGCAGAATCAGGATTTTGTAGAAAATTGGCGGGGGTGGGGGTGGGGTGGGGGGGAGGGGTCCATGCATGGGTGAGTGGGGTGCGAGGGATGGGTCGTCCCAATACGCAAAACATGCACACGAACCCTATTTCTCAAACACCAGCTTATATGTCTATAAATTTAAATAACCATAATTCACACACCACAAATCATATACAGTCGTAAAAGAATGCGGCATTCATAACGTCCTCTGAAGTGACTTCCCCAGCATCGAGTACTCTTCGCGCACACATTTAATCCGTCTATTTCAACGTACGTGCACTCGGAGTGGCTCTTAACTATGCAAATAGCCCATTGTCCCCAATATTTATCACATTGCCCTACTCAGTTATGCAGCTGTGATGACAGTACAGCTATAATAATGTGAGATTTGGCTGGCAAAATTCTGTATGCACAATATACACTGATAGGTGTGGATAACAGGATTATGTTTACATGCGTACAATTTATGTCGCTGCCATGAACCTTGATTGTGAAATAAAACAGCTGTAACGCTGAATCTATGAGCACTGGTGACTGTTAGCTGATGGAGATCTTGTTTTGGAAATCAACAAATTGGCTAATGTAATGTCTATACTATTATGCATTTATTTAATCAAATATAGTTTCATATGTAAGACCACCTGTAAAATAGGAACACTTTTTGCGGTACCAAATTTTACCCCTATATATCATTAGTAGTGTTAACCTCTATATTAAGACCACCTCTCAATTAAGACCAACCTCTCAATTAAGACCACTTTTTGCAGTCCAAAGTGTTAAAATTACCTCTCAATAAGGACCACACAGGTTTCTCACTGCATTATCATTTTACTCAATAGCTCCATTAAAGATCAGTCAGAGTTGATTATGTAATATTTACTGTTGTATCCTAATATACCTATAACATTGTTTGCTTTTAGTTAGTGATGACCATTTGATAGATGATTGTAATGGGTGGGGTTGAATATTTTGATCATAGACTATCTTTGACTAATTCATGTTTAAGTTCTGCTCATGTTGTGTTTGAAATGTTATCAAGTTTTTAGTGTATCAAAGACACTGATGATTATTAGTGAGCTTTGTGTGATGCTTTCCTAAATTCTATTGATGAAGCACAAAGAGAAGATGCTAATAAAAGCTAAGAACTAAAATATTTTTTCATTCTTTGTCTGTACATGTAGCGTATGTCTAGTAAATAAATCTCTTCGAGTTGATATAAAGCAATAATCAAAAGGACTAAACCGAAACGTCAAAAGGTGCCATTTGATATAAAAATATAAATGTACTTTCCAATCGTATGCACTTATCATAACTTATATCAATTACACAAAACCCAAGTAATACATTTCATACACAGATTTTACATGCTAGAATACGTGCATGAGAAATTTGTTCTGTCAAATACAGTAAACCTCTACATTTAGACCACCTCTCTATTAGAGAGGTTTCACTGTATATCACATAGTCTCTGGCGGGATTCAAACCCACGACCATACGGCACCAAATCGCCGTAGGTGCCTTATGGTCGTGGGTTCGAATCCCACCAGAGACTATATGATATAGTCATAACCTGTCACTTGGAGTCGTAAGTGTAATGACCTAATTACATATGATAATATATACCCAAGTCCATTAAACTATAAGTCAGTTTGAATATAGTTTGTAGTATAGCCAGAGAAAATCTTTGCTACACTGGCAGACCCGAGATTCTAAAAGAGGAGAGGTCCCAAACAGTGGATGCGTTAAGTGGGATTCAAAAATAAATTCATTCTCTCGAGGCATTCAGTCATCAAGGCATCATTTGCTGGGCACCCACGTAACCCCACGAGATCTGCCAATACTCGCAAATGTTACGTGTTGTTGTATTTTTATTTTAACACCCGTAGCACTATCAGAAACAAACACACGAACAACAACCTACCATAATTAATTAATAAAGCACATTAAAGTATCAATTTCCAACAGACATACAGTCGGTAGCCTCATAGCGTCTCTGGTATTGAAATTTCAATATTAGTTTTGCTTCCAGTGTTCAAAGTTATATTCTTTACGTCTGATACTCAGAGTGCAGAAGACGATCTTGACGAGGTAAGATAATTATCTGCAGCAAACTATTATTGAAAACCAGTAAACGTGTGTATATTAAACGATATATAACATATAACAACAAACAAAACAAAGGTAATTAGTGAACATTGATGTACCTAACTGATATTCAATGGAATAACTCGCACTTAACATTTGATACCTAGAATGGTCTTCTGTGTCTATTGATTAAGAATTAAGTCAGTACCGTGGCATGGAATGCACTTCAATTTTCAGACAATTTTCAGAAATCTGATGTCTTGAGTGTGCAAAACAGTGCCTGAATAAGGTTTAGTGAGGCCCCGGGCCGTGAGTCAACGTTGGGCCCTTTTGACCCGTGATACGTATAATGTGTGTGAATGTGTGTTAATTTATGGAAATTTTAATGTATTTTAACCTCATTTTGTATGAGGTTGTGGAAATAGCGGCATTTTCCTCAACTAACTGAATTACCCTTAACTAATGAGTAACTAAAGGTAATTAAAGGTAACTAACCTTATGTTGTTAGAATACACATATTATGGTTAGATTAATATATCTGACACCAAATAGGAAAACGATACAATGATTCCCTATCTACAAAATCTCATAAAATACTAATAAAAAGCCAATATGGTCAAAGGCCTTTGATTTATTTAGTATATTGTATATAATAAAATTGGGTTGAATTATCCTAAACCCAAAATCAGAATTCTTTCTTTATCAAACTCGTTTTTTGTCCACAATGCACTCTAGAATCCCATATCAGATCTTTATCTCAGAAGGTGTTTTGGACACTTTTTCAGAGATGTGAACCCGTCAGCATTGAAAATCTTAATCACAGCCATGAAAAATCTTAATTTTCAAGCAAAAATCTTAATAAAAAATATAAAAAATCTTAATAAAATCTTAATGTTTTTCTACCTATAATAAACAATAATAAGGGAAATACTAGTATATTTACTAGTATTGTAAACTACTCTGGGGTGAAATGAAAAAAAAATGATAATTGGAAAAAAATCTAGATATCATGGAAATCAATTAAAAAAAGATCACCAAAATCCAACAAGAATTGATAAAGTAGTTAATATTTAGATTAAACAAGCATTTGCCATTTACCCCTCTGTCACAGGCTTCATCATATAAGTCCATCAAATGGCATTTTGAAGCAGTGTCATCGTGATTAAAAATAGATAACTTTATGTGAAACCCTATTAGGAATGATAGTAGATTATATATTTTACTGTTACTTTAATATTCTAAGCATATTAAAAGAAGTTTCAACAGATTGACACCAAAGTAGCCATATTGGAAGTGCGCACCTGCTGGTCATACTAGTTCCCTAGGCAACCTGCATTTATCACAACTGCAGCAGTGACTCACGATCCCTGGCAACGCAAATACAGCAGTGTGCAAACATGTTTTATCGCACCTTTGTGAACCATTTGAAATTATTTTGTTTCTTACAAATAAAGATTGCGTTATGAACGCTTAACTTGCGCCGATCAAGCTGTATTTTAAGAAACTGTCCATATTTCTCTGACATTAGTAAAATCCCGTAATAAACCCATGTCCCAGACGTAGTGACTTTTCACGGGTCAAAAATCGTAAAAATACGGGAAAAAAAACGTAAGTTCACATCTCTGCTTTTTTCTAACAAAAATGTGTATAAAAATGTTGGCAAAATCTGGGGCCCGATAATGTTTACTGCAGCCCATTGTTATTTGAGGCTTTGGGTTGTTTAACAGATTTCACATAACTTGGTAGTAAGTAATGGAAGAAATGTGAGAAAAAAGTAAACATGGTGAAAATATTAGGCGTGAAAATGATTTTTTTAGTCATTGTGTATGTTTTAAAGTATGCAATCTTAAAAAAACATTTATGCATATAGTACTTCAAAAACTACAAATTTCGCTCAACAATATTTATCAAAATATATATTTCATGTAATCAATCTTTCATGTTACGAACATGAATCGCTAATTTTAAACCAATAGAACCCACGATCCAATCAGCATTGTACAGAACAATACAGCATATTACTTGGACAAATTTTGCTTACTCAAAAAAGTGCGTGCACACTTTAATTACTGTTTAACATAAATTTTGTTTATAGTTGTGAAAGAATACACTTTCGTATTTATCTGATAATTCTGTTGGACATATTTATCTTACGTAGGGTCCTAATTGCAATCAAATTGCTTGCTGAGTTTAGATATTTGTAGTGCGTGATTGTAATGACTGTTAAACAGTGGAATGAACTCGCTTTGTAGATTTAAAAATGGATGACCTAAATGTTTTTAATGCAAGTGGCACAATGTTATTTTATACTATTTTATAATGTTGTTAGAATCACTGTATACTTCTCTTTATGCATATGAAGTTATCGCTAATTTACATTTGATTCTAAAATGAAATGAATACAATGTATACTTAGAAAAAAGTTCAACTACTTTTTGCATGTATTTATCAAGGTACACTTTTTGCATATGAAGAAGTTAGCATTATTTTTTTTTCTAAATAAAACTTGATGAATATACTTATAATGAAATAAGTTCAATAATTATTCGCATATTATATATCTAGTAAGATTTCTAAAGATTCTAATTATTATCCATGAAATGTAGTTATATGTTATATCACAGGTACTGTACATCATTAATATTTGGTATTTTGGTATTTCATTTCAAATAAAAATAGCCAACTACATCTACTACAGTATATACTAAAAAATTTCATTGTGTAAGAATAAGTGAAAAAACAGTAATCAGTTTTCTAATGGAAGTCGTTTGGGAGATTGTAAGCATTAAAAATGGTTAAAATGGATTCTTTTTAACAGTCTGTTTGGATAATAAACTAAT
>CM032669.1:8514571-8526514 GCA_019095985.1 Streblospio benedicti
GAAATCGGTTAATCGGTAAATGCTCTAGCTTGTCCAGAGACAAATGAGCATTTCTTTTTTATTTCTTTATTTCCCCAATTTTTGCCATGATTGTATTTTTTTTACTAATTAATACTTTATCTCTTTTATTATCTGGCATCTAGCCTGATATTATCTTTTTAAGCCACCTGTGAATAATATAGCCATTCATCCGACGATGCAGGTTAAGGTAAGCAATGGGAAGAATGGAGAAGAATGGAGAAAAAGGTAACAACAAGAGTACAGAATACTTAAAAAGAGCTACGCAAATCATATGAGCCTGGAAGATCTCTAAGAAGTACAAGCTCAAATCGGCTGGTTACCCCAAGTGGAACTATGTTAAAACAAAGACTAGAGCTTTTTGGGTTTGGGCACCCATGGAATGGATTAGACTGCCACTACATAAAAAAAGATACAAAACTCCATTGAATCTGTCAAAACACCACTAAAAAACATCTCTTCAAAATAACGTTTGAATGTTAGCATGTGTACATATTTAGCGATTTCAATATCATCCACATGATGACCACAAATTTATCTGTCTCTTGAATCAATTTGTTACTATTTATTATGTTTTCAGCGCATAAGAACAATGCACTCTTCAAACAATCTATTGGATTTTGTTGTTTTTCTTGTTTTATGTGTTCTGGTGATACATATGTATACTTATATATTATAATATCTGAAATCATATCCTATCAATCATAAGTATTTGCGTACATTAGTGTATTTGCAAACAGTCAATGAAGCAAACAGCAGTATTAATAATTTAAGCAAGATGTATGGAAAACAATCTCACAATAGCAAGAATGTAGTAGGTATTTCGAAATATTCACATGTATTGTAAATTATAACATAATGCCGGTAGGTTTTACCCTTCGAACCTTCGGGACACTTTAACGAACGAAGGTTCGAACGTTCGTTGATAAGTAAGTAAGTAAATATTGAACTTAGAACACCCAGATAAAGGCTTTGAATGGCACAAAAGCCTCGAACAATAAATTCGCCTACTTCGAGCAAAATATCACATCCCGTCGGCACCAAAGAAATACGTCGGACACACGAGAAGTTAGCTTTGTGTGTTTTGTTTACTGATATAACCCTGTTTTGACCTCTAACCGGCGCGAGTTAGAGTTCATGAATACAAACAGTTAGGTCAAAGACGTTATGTAACTTTGAATAGTCGGTCAGCTTCTATAAGAAAGCAATTTCTTTGAAATTCACTACTCACACGAGAAATTAGCGAGGCGTGTATTCGTTGTTTGCCGATATTGCATAAGATCGTTAGACCTTTGAACAGTTAAGCGTAAGTTCCACCAATTTATGATTAGGTCAAAAACCTTCATAACTTTCATTTTCACAGTAACCAGTGACCTTAAATGATCAGGGTTTTTTTTAAACATCCATCACTATACAGTTAGCTAATTGGCAATAAACCCTACTATACACAGTGCGTGACTCAATAAAGAACGCCACAGCCTCTACCCACTGCAATTAAGTGAACTGCTTACCAAGTACTTGGTGTAACTTGTTGTTTGATCTGTGCCGGCCCCATAACAATGGCCCAGGCGAAGTGTTAAAGTAATTCTTTAATTCGTAGATACCGATAGTCACAGCTATTGTTTACTGTGGTCTCTACTTACCTGTTAAATATCAGTTGCGTAACAACTGGCCACCTATAACCAGCCACAAGGCTGACTGTAAATAAATGTGCAAGTTAGTTGATTATGTAACAAACACTTGACCTTAAAGGTGCCTTTGTTTCATGTTTAAACAATAGAAAATAGAAGTTTTGATTTAAATGCTGTTTTGCTACCATGAACTTGATGACCGAGAAATTGAAAAGCATTCAGTATCCTGATTATTTGACCTGAAACAAGAAGAAACAGAAGGAAAATAAATGCATATTCAACTTACTAGGAGATTGGAGTGTCATTTCTGACTCACTAAGTGTCATCTTTCAATTCTGGGTGGGAGTTCCAGACTGATACGGGTGAGCAGCCTTCTGATTTCCTTACAGTTAATTCCAACAGGTACTAAGTACGAGTGAACTATGGTGCACACCTAACACGGCTCCTACCTGGTCCAGGGGATACAGGAATGAAAATGGCAAGCACAAGCGTGTGTAGCACGCAGCTCGAAATCGCCTTCTCCGGTTGAAAAGACTACGTGTGCGTTCCAATAACACTAACCACTCACCTACCTCACAAATAGACGGACAGGGCGCCTAGGGGCGGGCCACTCCCTGACATATCTGCTGGGGGAAAGGCAGAAGCTGGTCGCAGATAGAGATACATCTGCCCTATGACCGCTCAGCACGGAATCTAAGCTCGAAGTGCAGCTAGTCAACTTACTATGCTTGGTATTTGTACCAACGCATGTTTAATACTATACGAGGCTAAGAAACAACACGGTCCCTAGTCCAGAGCCCTGGACTTTGTCACATCAAGCATTGTGTGTCCATCGGTCTGCCAAGTATGCGTTTAAACTATTGTTAAGTGTGATATTCAAAAGTACATCATACATTGTCCATTAATTGCAGGCTGAAATTTCAGCAAAAGAATAGAGTATATAATATACAGTATAACCTCCAATTAAGACCACCTCTATATTGAGAGCACCCCTGTAGTAGGACCATTTTTCACTATCCCAAACCTTCATAAAGCGACCAAAATGAACCTCTTTATAGAGACCACTTCTCTACTGAGACCACTTGAGCTCAGTCCCACGGATGGTTTCAATAGAGATGTTCTACTGTATAAGATATTTCTTGATTTTTGTTAGAATATCAGCTTTAACGTTTTTTAGCCACCGCGATGCTAATGTGAAGTAAAAATAGAAACTAGTGCCAAAGGGAGCAAGGAACGTCGATACATGCACATGAGACATAAAGGTTAATTCAATTACACACAGGTACATTGCATACCACTGTTTATGAAACAATATATGAAAACATTTCAGATGAAACTGTGGCAGATGCTCAAAATTTTTGCCGCAATCCAAATTTCCCACAAAACCACAAGCACAACACACCATGGTGTTACACAATGGACCCGGCTGTGAGATGGGAGCCATGCGACATACACAACTGTGGTAACAAGAGGAAATATTGTAAAACACTAATATATGTTATCACGTTTAGAGTTTCTCTTCTAACTATCTATATCATAGATTAATAGCGTTCTGAACAAATATAATAAACTATCTAAATATGTCTTTGCTGTGAGTTCACAATGCGGTATTGTACTGTGTGCCTTTATATTACAGGGTGAAAATGTTATGACAACAATCATACTCTAAACAAATAGCCCCTGGTTACATTGAAAATCATGACCAAAAGTTTCAATCAAAATACATGCAATATTGGACTCAATATTTCAGAGTGCAAAGTCACTGAAAATGGCATTGATTATGGTGGAATGCAAAACAGAACAGTAACCGACAAAGTCTGCCAGAGATGGGACGAGCACACGCCACACAACCACACCTTTGTCAATGATAATCAGTTTGTGGTTCCCGATGCGACAGTACTGAATAATGAGAACTACTGTAGAAACCCACTGATGCCTGACGGAGCGCCATCACGTGATCAGCCTTGGTGTTACACAACAGATCCGGATGTCGAGTGGGAATACTGTCATATTGTCAACTGTGGTAGGCTGTCTACGTTGAACCAATTTCTAGTTGCTTCAAAACATGATACCTGGCTAATGTATGAACGGTGATCCGTAAAATCCTTATTGATAAACCCCAAATTTCACATAGACAATGGTACCTCATGATGCTCTAGAAGACGCTAGACGCTTGGTGTCGTTTTGAGGTAAGTTTTGGGTGTTCTGGCCTCGAATGTGGAGTGATTTGCTGGTTTAGTTGGGAAGGGCGCACTTCTGGCTGGTGCTGGGTCTTCCTGCCTAACTGCGGCCTCGTCTGCTGCTTTTGGAGGATGTAAAGTCAACAGATGAATCCGTAAGTGCCGCCAATACTGTTAGAATCTGACGAAATGAAGTCATGAAACATAATCATCTGTTCCAACAGTTCTGATGTTCACGATGCTCCATGATTAATGCTGTCTTAAATGAGGAAATCACACGTTTTGCCTGGTTGTGGCCCAAACAGTGTTATCACTTCTCTGGAGAAGTGATTTTGATTCTTTTCGGCCTATGAGATCTTGGTATGGATTATCCATTTGTTATTTTGATTCAAGAGTTTGCATTTCTGGTTCGTCTGGAGAGTTGACTTGATCATCATAAGGTCTTTCTTTTTAAAGTTGGCATTGCTGACGATGTTCATAAAGATGTTCCCTTGTTTTGGCGAATAAATGCACAAATCTAATATTACAAAGAACACTCAACTAGGTACTGTGCACTTATACTATCCCATAAAATAGTCGTCAAATCGCTTAGGTAGTTTGCCGCTTGGCCTATGATCAACAGTATCATAAGACGGTGGGGAACACTATCATATTCTGTAGATATGATGGTAGCTTCCACACTAGCATGATCGTGTGGCAATGGACTACTACTATCACATTCTGTAGGCATGTTGGTAGTGTCATTACTAGCAGGATTGTATGGTGCTGAAGCCCTTGGGTTAGTCATTTCAAATGACTCCATTGCAGGTACTGGTTCAACTGGTACAATGTCCTCTGTTACATCAAAATGGTCGTCTGTGGAATCATAATGTGTTAAAACATTGTCTCTGAATTTATAAGGTGGCACGGCATAACATTCGACCAATTTTACCTTGTACGATGACGCACGTAATTGGGACCCAGAGAATTCCCTAATATTGCACCATTGGCCATCAATTGACGTCACTATGTAGCGATCTCTGGACTTTGTCTTGTCTCTATCTTTATACAAATATACTATGTCTCATAACTTTGATTGAGCTGTTCAGAAGTGGGTTACTGCCACCTTTGCTGATCATACTATGATGATGGTTTGACATTCTATGTTGGTGTTGTTCTTTGATGAGATTTGCATCTAACAAAGGTATTTGCTCATTGGTACACTGGTTGCGTTGTAAAAGCATCTCTCGAGCAGACAATCCCCTATTTCTTATTCTGGAGTTTAACCGAGCAGTGGCGAGTGAGAGTGTTGTTTCTGATACTGGACCGCCATTGGGTTGCTGTCGAGCGATCTCATCCTCCAGTTCACGAATAGCCTTTTCAGCCACTGGGTTCTTGTTTTCGTTTTTGACACGGCCAATCTCTAATTGGACATTAACGTTTGAGAGGGTGGTGTCATTCTGTAGAGCAATGAAGCCAGGACCAGGATCAACACGCACAACAGCCATGGGTCCTTCCATTGGGCGTATGTCTAAGCATAATGAGACCAACGCAGTACGTATACTATCGGCTTGATCATTAGGTATCAGTAAAGAGCGGGTATAAGAGGTGGAACACTCCCTGAGAACGAATATGAGTTGTCGGCAACGCTTGATTATGTCAGCGGCAAATGACACTCCCACAGTTTCTGGGGGATCACCTGTAGACTGTTCGTTGAGATGCTTGGGTATACACTTAAGAAAAGCACACATATGACATGACTCTGATACTTCATCTGTCAAACGGTCCATATCAAGGGCAAAGAACTGCCGGCAAACTGTCTGTCGAAGTTGGTGCTTCGTTGGGTGGTCGAGCTTCATTCACCTAGTTGTAAGCGTTGATATGCCTGCATGCATGATTTACTGTCTGTGTAGACACTCGTGCGATGGACAGACTGTATGATGTATGGTGAGAAGTGTTTAATGGCTGCGCCAATACCAAGGGCCTCTACCTCACAAGCCATTTCGCTTGGTGTTGGCGGATTTTGGCACTGTAGAAACCAGCTAAGAGGAACGAGCCATTACGATTGATGTATAGTGTTGCCCCGATGCCGGACATCTTTGTGGATCCATCAGTAATAATTACTAAGTGATCAGTAGGTCGGGGTAAGCTTATGGACTTGTGGTTATTAAGATTTTTGAGCCACGAGAAAGGAGTCTTTGAGAGATTCTGTCCAAGGAATCTGATCTTTAGATGTCATCCCAGCTATGCTTTCATCCAGTGGTGACATGAGTTGAGCACAATTTGGAAGAACACGAGCGAGGGAGTTATAAGCACCAATAAAGGATCTAAGTCCTTTCACTGTTGATGGAGGTTGGCATGTTGTCAGTGTGGATAGTCTGTGGGGGCTAGCTGAAAGTGAGCCATCGCACCATATCCATCCGAGAATAGTCGTTTTGCGTGGGCAGATGATGGTTTTGCTTGGGGATAGTTTCAAATTGCATTCCTGTAAAGCTTTCAGCACCCTGCGCCAATTGTGTAGGACTTCGTCTGGTGTGTCCCCACCACAGTGGAGATCGTCTGCTAATTTGGCGACTCTGCCTTCTTGGAGTAGGTCGCCGAACACTCGACACATCAGTTCCTCTAGTGCCGTCTCTGACCCTGGCATCTCCATGGCACATCTTGTATAAACCCTGATTCCTCGAAAGGGGGTGGCGACACCGCAGAACTTCATGGACTCGCGGTTAAGGGGTATTTGGTAGAAGGCCTTGGATAGGTCAGATGTAATGATGTACTTCCACTGGGCAATCATTCTTAGAGTTGTGTCAACATCTGCCATGAGAGATGGCTGAGGCTTGCAATATTTGGCCACTTCAGAGAAAGCTGTCACTAACCTAGAGCCTCCGTTGGGTTTTTTGACCAAGAATGAGGGGTTCAGGTACTCTGCCACTATGCCGATGTCATCGAATTGGGCTTGTAGCTCCAGAAACTTGTTTCTGGAATAGAGGGGCATACGACCCTATTCGTTGTGGTGGGAGGGCGGGTCCCATGTTGACAGTACATTGGAATGGGCCTTTGTTTGGCAAATTAATTGGAACTAGCACACCATAAAACGGGAACATCTTTATGAACATTGTCAGAAATCCCACCGTTAGCAAGGAGACCTAACGATGAATAAGTTAGTTCTCCAGACGAAGCAGAAAACCAAAACGTTGATACAGATCAACATCTCAATAATCCAAAACGGGAGCCTACAGGCCGACAAAATTAAAAACCACTTCTCCAGAGAAGTGAAAACACTTTTTGGACCCGAAACTGGCAGAAATGAGTCATTTTCTCCAGGTAGACAATACTAATATTGGAGCATCGTGCTGTTGAAAAAGATGCTTCCGTTCAATGCTTCTATTGCTTCCGAGTGTGACGGCAGTGGCGGCACTTACGGTTTCACCTGTCACCAAACATATTACCAATGCAGCAGACGAGGCCACAGTTCAGCAAAAAGATCTAAGGATGTTGCAAATAGTAAAGAAAGCCCCCCAAACAGCCCCGAAAAACATGGCGATGGTGTGGTTTGGAGCACACAAGCCGAAATAAGAAAAATCCGTCCAGAACCCGCCAGAAACGGCCCATTCCCTGCCGAACCAGCCAACTCACTCTACATTTGAGGCCAGAACACACTAATCCACCCCGAAAAGGCAAATCGGGCGTCTTTTGGAAGATCTGGAGCTAGGATCGGCATGTGAAATGGAGGCCTACAGTGAATGCCGAAGACGTTCACGGTTGCGTTATTATGTTCTTCCTGACACGGGCGTATTATTTGTTGGTACATGTAAACTGCAACACCAAACTACGCATTACAATATTAATTAAGGAACACTAAAAATAGGTTGACCCATGAGACTAAACTATAAGGCTTCAGTGTAAAGTACATGGCCACTGATAGTGGGGGAGGTTGTATATTATCACTATAACCACGTGATGAATCATGGCTTCAAGAAATGATGGTAGCTATTGTTACAGTTTCACACCAAACTACAAATCTAAATATTGATTCAACACAATAGACAGAACATAGTGAGTCATCCCACTTGAAAGATCAGTGTCTAGTCCAAAAGACATAATGCTGTTTAAATCTTCAGATCAATTAGTATGACAGAGAGCATTTCACAGGCAATATGTATGTGTTTCCTGATGCTTGCCAATACAGTCCCATTTTTCTCTCTCCCTCGCACATCTCTCTAACAGTGTAACTTTGTACACCTTGATGCTTGGGATGATGTCATTCTTCTGGTCTTACAACCATGGGCCTGTGAGTTTAATCCCCACCAAGATGCAACTAAAAGGAATCTTATGGCTGTAAAATCCACCTTGAGGTATGTAAATCATGTTAGACATACACTGACTCGTGCGATGAGTGAGAGAATAAGATGGGCAATTCTGAATCAATTAATCACATATAAAGGGTGGTGCTAGGGAGAATAATTTGTAGAACAGTTCATTGATTATCATTTTTACTCATTTTTTTCATCATATTCTTACATTCTGTAACTTTGTTATTACCATGTAAGTACATGGTCTAAGATGGAAAATGCATCCATTTTGATTTTCTCAATGTCTCAATTCTGAACTACAACACATACTGTTCACATCCAACCTTCACGTTCGCTGAGTCACATTCACTGAAAATTTACACACATTTTTACACAGAAATCTCAGTGTTTCGCGACTTGCAAAAGACATAATGCACCCTGTGCTGACTGCAAACAAAGCATTTTCATTTTAACCTCGATACCATATAGGTTTACAGAAGGTTATCTATGAAATTGATGAAATAATAGTCATTCATTGCTGTAGCTATTTTTTTCATTGTGTTTGTGATCACCATGTATTAACATGGTACCAAAACATAGTAGAATATAGTACAGAAGAGCTGAAACAGTTAGGTGCTAATCTACATTGTTAGTTAATTTGAAAACTCCTATAGATCATTTGAATGATACATTCGAAAAGAAAGCTGAGTGTGTAACACACGAGACATAACGTTCTCTGTGAGGGGAGGAAAACAGCCATTTCCGTATTAACCCCATTGCCACCTGTCTGTCTTTGATGTTATGTCGTGGATTTGACATGTGCAGGTGTGTTGGGTCTATAGGATTACAGTTCATGAAAAAAGATTTTACTAATTCTCATAGTCTAACAATGAGAGAAGTTTGCAATTGTATCTTGCATTGTTCCAATTTACTTTGTTTGCACAGCAATTGAGCCAATCATAAAGATTATAGAGTTTCTATCTCTTAATTTGATAATTATACTGTAGAGTGAATGCCGAAGGAGGTCATGATTGCGTTATTATGTTCTTCCTAACTCTCTCGTATCATTTGTTATTACATCTTCACCACAACACCAAACTTCATATTCAAAATTAGGGAACACTAAAACTAGTTTGACCCATGAGGCTTCAGTGTTAAAGTACAAGCCCACAGATAGAGAGCGAGAATATATATTGACGATATAACCATGCATCATATAATGAAACATGGCTTGAATAAATTACCCAAAATCATATAACTTTAAAGAGTTAAGTAAACATGCACTAATCTACATTGTTAGTTGAATTGTCAACTCATTTAGAAAATTTGAATGATACATTCAAACAAAAAGCTAAGTGTCTAACACACGAGACATAATGCACTCTGTGAGGGTAGGGAAGTGACCATTTCTGTGTTAACCTCATTACCAGGGCACAACTATTGAGTCTACTCTTGTAGCCTGCCCGTGTGTGTAAGGTCCCCATTTCACATGGCCGATCCTAGCTCCAGATCCTCCAAAAGACCCCCGATTTGTCATTTCGGGGTGGATTGTGCGTGATCTGGCCTGAAATGTTGAGTGATTTAGCTGGTTCGGCACGGAACGGGCCGTTTTTGGCGGGTTCTGGGCTGATTTTTATTTTTTTCTGCTTATGTGGCACCAAACCACACACTATCCATGCTTTTCGGGGCTGTCTCGTGGCTTCCTCTTGCATTTGCAGCATCCCAATGTCTTTCACCTTAGCTCTGGCCTCGTCTTTTGCTTTGGGAGGATTATAGTTGACAGATGAGACCGTAATAGCCGCCACTGCCGTTACAATCAGAAGCAATGGAAGCATGAAACAGAAGCATCTGTTCCAACGCCACGATGCTCCCATTTTAATGCTGTCAACATAGAGAAAATGATACATTTCTGCCAACGTCTGGCCCAAAATGTGTTATCACTTCTCTGGAGAAGTGATTTTGACTTTTTTTCGGCCTGTAGGCTACCGTTATGGATTATTGAGTTGTTGAACTGGATCAACGTTTTGCTTTTCTGGTTCGTCTGGAGGGCTAACTTGTTCATCGTTAGGTCTCTCTGCTAATGGTGGGCTTGTTTACAATTTCAGTAAAGATGTTCCAGTTTTATGGTGTGCTAGTTCCGAATGGTCCCATTAGCTTACCTTTTCATCCAGTCCTTCTGAAAGGTCACAGCCTGTACTTATAGACGATTCCGTAAGTTTTAGCTACAAAATATGCAATGAGGCAAAATAAAAAGACTGAAAATGGTGGGGGATGGGGGTTACATTGTTTGTGTCCCTGAAGGATTATTCTCAAACACGTATTCACGATAATTAGGCAACAAATAATCATAACAATGGCAGCCGTTGTACTTAATCTTGCTGTAGCTTGTAGCTTGTAGCATGTGTTGAAAGACCTAAGTTGGTGGGATTTCATGGTTTAATAGCCATCAAGAGGGACGGAGCCACTATATTCAGCAGCCGATCATCACAATTCTTTGTCATGCTTCGTCTGTCCCGGCCGTGTCCCGTCACCTACAACGTCTCTGACGGCTCGGTGACTTTGGCATGCTTGGTCATCAGACTGTTACGTAATAAATATTGATGCATTTCAGCCGATCCACCCCGAAATGACAAATCGGGCGTCATTGGGAAGATCTGGAGCTAGGATCGGCCATGTGAAATGGGGGGTTAAGTAAAAAAAGATTGACACGTTTTGACGGAAACGGTCTGAGTGACAGATGTAGCAGGTACATTCATCTAACATCTTGGCACAGTGTCGGACATTTGACCATTCGCCCAAGTGCATTTATTCATGGTTTGTACAATGCTTAGTAGTGGTAATATCTGTTAATTCACTCCCCGCAGTTTTGAAACTTTTCCTTGCAAACGCCGGGAATATTTTACAAATGCAGACAGTAAATTAACAGACATCTTATGCAATGACATACCGAGTAACACTATTAAACACGGTATGTTTCTTCAACATACGCCTACCCTGTTTTGCTTTCTTTCTGACATTAATTTGTAGCAGTCCCTTTTAATTGACATGCGTGACCATTTCTATCAGCATTAATAACGTGACTCTTTCTAAAATGACCAAGTACATGTAATATGACTTGGATTCTAGGAAGTAGCAGCTCCCAATACCATACAACGCTGTGTATGATAGTTGATGGCATTCGTAGTTAGCTAATCTGCATATAGAACATGTGTGAAATTAAGTTATGAGAATATCTGCTTAGTGACATGGACACTGCGTTCATGCATGTAGACGACTCCCATACAAGACATGAAACTCATAGTCTTGAGCAAAGCCCACCATGGACGGAAACAGTCTGAGTGACAGATAGACATAATATGACTTTAATGTTAAATTATTAGGTCAAATAACAATATTTTTCTATTTATACTGAGAATCGTATTACCTCCATTGACACACACTCTGTAGTTAGTCACCCCAGTTCTGTGACAATGCTAAGTGATGTGCCCCGAGTTTTACTCTGTTGTAGTTACTGTTAGATCATAAATACATTGATAAAAATCATCCTCACTCACAAACCACTCACAAAACTGTGCACTTCCACTCCCTGCTCATAGAATCACCATTACGGTCACAAATCACAAAAACCATTATCTCCAAATGGAACTAATCAGCGTAAACTTGACCCTGACCGAGTATTGCTGGTTTGGCACAGAAAGCTTGTGACATTTGTCTTCTGTTATATATGTATAAAAAGCATACATGCACAATAGCTTAGCTTTTAACGCAGCACATTTTTGTAAAATTTCAATACCTGGACAATGTTTTCTAATTGCTTGCCATAGAAAAGAGAGAGAGAAAGAAAGA
>CM032669.1:8526614-8580034 GCA_019095985.1 Streblospio benedicti
AATTTAGAGGTCGCGTCTGTATTGGGACCACATTTGTGAAGTTATAGGTGGTCTTCATAGGCAGATTCCACTGTAGGATGACAACCTATTATCACTGTATGGTATAGGTAATGATGCAAAGGAAGAAAATACATGTTAACTTACCACAGCCTCCGTAGAACCTCCAATTAAGAGCACCTCTCTATTGAGACCACCGCTATAATAAGACCAATTTTCACAGTCACAAACCTTCGTAAAGCTACCAAAATGACCCTCAGTATAGAGACCACCTCTATATGGTGTGCACCTAACACTGCTTCCACGTGTGGTCCCAATAGATAGGTTCCACTGTGCCTGCTTGTTGACAACAATGACTAAACCAGCCGACATTTGAGTGATAGTGATATGAGAGTTGTGTGCAGTGCAACCGCTGTATGGGGTGTGTGTACAGTAGAACCTCTGTATTACGAACACTTGAACATTGGTGGAAGTCGAGAAAAATGCTCTCATTCACAGTGGTGTCCCTATTTACGAAGCATTGTTAGTCATAATACTATAGCCAGTGGAGGAATGAAAACGTGTTCCTACTTGTGAGGTGTTCCAAATAGGGAGGTTTTACTGTGCTCATTGGTTACTTAAAGTAGCCTTTATTCAACGTGCAGTTATTGAACAGTATTCTGTATAGGACATGTGTGTTGCAAAAGCAAACAAAAAGAAGCGAGTCCATCGCAGTTACTTCATGAGTGGCATTGCCTTGTAAATCTACCTTTACTCAAGGCTCTGTAGGAGCTGTACTATTACAAAAAGAGCTTAAGTAGATCTTCTAGACCACCTTTACTCCTTAGACTTTAATGACGGGTCATTGTCATGAAGGAGATGGGATATAATGATGACAAGAATTTTGATCCGGAAATAAATTCTGAATTCGCTTTACACATGTGCTCCTAGGATGCAAGCAATTTTTGAAAACAAATAACCCTTTAGTTTTTGTTTGTTGGTGTGAGCGTAACAGATGTTGTCTTGTCTAACAATTCATATATTCAATGTGGTTCATTCACAATCAACTATGTGATATTAAATGATGATATCAAAAGACAAATGAGAAGTACTTATGCAAGAGGTGATTGAATTATAAGTTAAACTGTGTAAGCAGCATTGTTTTAATGATTATGGTCTATGTCTATGGTCTATTGAAAGAAAACTCATATTTGGTTCTCGTAATCGTGTGTTTTAAGTGACAATACCATTTTATCAGCATTTACCGATTGTGACACATTTCACAAATGTAGTTATAATTTATTACGGAACCGACGATTGTTCTCATTCTTTCCTTTTTATATTTTTAAGCTTCTAACTGGCAACACTTGTAACTATTATTATCAATATTGTCTTATCTATGGATATAGTGCATGGTTCTGTTTACATATTACTTAATATTTGGTAGGTAAGGTTCATAGCATATTGTAAATGAATCATATTATTTGTTATTATTCCTCTCAAATATATGCTTAAAATTTATACAAAAACATTTTTTTTTTGACATTTTGATATTTTAGTTTATTGTTTGGATACATTTTAAGCATATATTTGAGAGAAATAAAACAAATAATTTGTATACATGTTAATATCTGAAATGAAAATAGAATGAAAAATAATAATGAATAAATAAATAAAATGAAAATGTCAGAAACATAATGCACATTATCATGTCCATCAATATAAAATCCATAACTTACAGGTGCGTTCTCCCCACACCGTCACGTGATTGTCTCTACTGTGCTGCGGTTTGTCTCGAACTGTGAAAGCTCGAATTCGTGCATAGCTCAATCATTTCCTATCATGTTACTTTATATTATCCACCCGATAACTCGAATTTTGGACCAGCTCGAGTTTTGTATTTTACTATAAACAAAGTGAACTAGATAAAAAGTATTCAAAGAACACTGCGTCGCTAGAACGACGTTGACTTATGGGCAATTAAGATATATACTGAAATAATGTATACCTTACAATCAAGAAATTTATGAATTTGAGGAGAAAACATCAGAATGAATCAGAATCAATATATCCAGCAAAAAGATATTTGTGTTGCCATACAATAGTACTGAATAACAAGATGATAATCAATATCAGTTTCAACAGAGTTAGGTAATGCTCTTTGGTTTCAAATCCAATAATCAATTTTGCTGCTTGGTTGTAATATTGATTTTTTTCTTGCTGACTAAGTGCATTGAATATCATTAAAAATGCCATAAAAGCGCTTCTAGAAAGCAATTGGCAGAGCGCTCAAAATCAAATCACTTCGGTGTCACCTCAAACTTCACAGTTGTGTAAAGTTTGAACGAAATCTGTTCATCAGTACGCCCGCTAGCTTGTCCGGAGACATACATACATACATACATACATACATACATACATACATACATACATACATACATACATACATACATACATACATACATACATACATACATACATACATACATACATACATACATACATACATACATACATACATACATACATACATACATACATACATACATACATACATACATACATACATACATACATACATACATACATACATACATACATACATACATACATACATAGTTAGTTAGTTCAGAAACACAATGTTTGCTTCAGCAGCTGAGCTGAAGCAACGCAACCAGGGCAAACGACCTCTCGCCAGGTAGCACACATTCGACGTGGTAGAGAGTTTCAGGGATGAAGAGAGACTTTGTGATTAAGGCTGTGCGAGGGCCAAAAATAGTATCAAGATGGGAACTGTTGTTGCGCAATACGGATATTGGCCAAGTCTGAACAAGTGTATAAGCCGTACGGGAGGTTAGCTCAGTAATGGAGCGCCTGTCCAACACATATTGACTGGTCTGGTGTGAACGGGAGACCGTGAGTTCGACTTCACGTCTTCCAAAAACCTTTACAAGCCTGTCTCTGAAATTTCCTTAGATTACATCCATTAAAAGGGTTCGACTGCATTGATATACTTATATTTTTACGGTTTGTTTTGCCGTACAATCATTCACTTCTCTCACCGTCACAATATCACTGATTTCGAGAAGGTTAGAATAAACTAATAATAGGTTAAAGTTTAAGGTTGAGTAACAGTCCATTTAAATACATATATCCCCGAAACAAGTCTTTGGAATCTTCTCAAAATGGGTGTGGGCCTACGCAAAAAATGCTTAAACTTTTAAAAGTTATCTAAAGTCATAAACTAGTTGAGTGTGTATAATATTCGCGTTTTTGCTATTAAGCGGCACATATATTCACCACAGAAATATACACATTTAAATTGTCTTAAACATGCATCAGAGTTTGATAAACACTACCGAAGTGACTGATAGGCATGGCAGGTGTATTTTTCACACACTATAACACAGTCTGCTATATACAATCTTATGTAGATATTTTAAACCTCGAATGTTCTAAAGGTTTTCTCATTCGCCACCAATTATTTACATTGGAGTATCTCTGTTATGTCTCGTGCTTTGGCGGATGCCTTTTCAGCCTGACACATAGTGACTGGTTTGGTTAAAGAAAAATCACTTTTTTTCAAATATGACATTTAGACATCTTTGAATTGACAGCTCTAAAACTTTAAATTTCATTGGCTTCAGTGGCTGAGTGGATAGGTAGTTGGACTCAGGACCAGAAGGTTGTTGGTTCGATTCCCGGTGGAGTCTTGTGGTGAGTGTTGAGCAAACCTACCTCTAACAGGTTGCACACTGCTCTGTGGGACGTACGTTAAATAGGTACAGGTCAGGCGAGTGAAAGATACTGTGAGTGATAAGCACGTCTGCGCTATGATGTCAATGCCCTTGCGTAGATGTCGCTAGGACACGACAAACTGGGAATTGCGACTGTAAATAAGCACATTTAACGTACTGCCATTTCCTTTCGTCCCATACGTTCATAAATAGGACAATGTAAGCCTTCAGAACGAGACCACCTCTGTATGAAGACCGTTGGAAGGCAGGTGGTGTTATTAGGGCCTCCACTTTTGACTTCATGGTGATTTCCACAACTGTCACAAATAGTTCACTTCTCCAAACTTATTAAAGTAATATCAGCAAGATACTGATGTACACAATTGAGGGAATGTATGATAATATGTGTGTAGTGTTAATGTTCAAAAAGCATATTTGTGTGTGTGCGTACGCCGCGTGTGTGCTTGGTGAGCAAGTGATGTGAGTGTGCGTGAGCGCAGCTGTCGGTGTGTTATCAGGCAGACGACCTTCGCTCGCGCCATGCGGTACCAGCCTACACTATCTGTATCACGCGCTCGGGGCCGTGACAGCCACAGTGATACCGATATATGTTTCTAATTATAAAGTGACCAAATTGTACTGACAGATTTTTTTCTTCTATAATTAAAATACGGATAGCACTCATCTGTCAATAAAAACCTCAGTTCTTCTGAACAGCCAATACTGTATTCTGATGCACACTGCTCTGTGGGACGTACGTTAAATAGGTACAGGTCAGGCGAGTGAAAGATAATGTGAGTGATAAGCACGTCTACGCTGGGATGTCAATGCACTTGCGTAGATGTAAAGTCGCTAGAGCACGACAAACTGGGAATTGCGACTGTAAATAAGCACATTTAACGTACGGTTTACATTTACGTTTCGTGGGCGCACACATTCTACAGTAGGACCTACACTAAAACCATCTCTGTAAAAAGAACATCTCTAAAGTTGCACCATTTCCTTTCGTCCCATACGCTCATAAATAGGACAATGTAAGCCTTCATAATGAGACCACCTCTGTATTAAGACCGTTGGAAGGCAGGTGGTGTTATTAGGGCCTCCACTTTTGACTTCACGGTGCTTTCCACAACTGTCACAAATAGTTCACTTCTCCAAACTTATTAAAGTAATATCAGCAAGATACTGATGTACAAAATTGAGGGAATGTATGATAATATGTGTGTAGTGTTAATGTTCAAAAAGCATATCTGTGTGTGTGCGTGCGTGTGTGCGTGGTGAGCAAGTGATGTGAGTGTGCGTGAGCGCAGCTGTCGGTGTGTTATCAGGCAGACGACCTTCGCTCGCGCCACGCGGTACCAGCCTACACTATCTGTATCACGCGCTCGGGGCCGTGACAGCCACAGTGATACCGATATAGGTTTCTAATTATAAAGTGACCAAATTGTACTGACAGAATTTTCTCTTCTAAAATTAAAATACGGATAGCACTCATCTGTCAATGGGAACCTCAGTTCTTCTGAGCAGTCTTTATGTAGAATATATGTCGTCACTGTCTGGAAGCTATATCACAAGTCGTTTTCTATGCATACTTATGGCAAGATATATTCAAAATGTCAGTCTGTGTTGAGTCAAACTACGTTTCGAGTTATCAAGTGTTCAGTCAATGTCTTGCGACAAGCAGAGACAATTCTGATGGAACGCAAATCATCTCCATGCAGAATTTATAGATTAAAGTGCATAACGAGTGACTGCTGGCTTACCACTGCCGCTACCTCTCAAATGTGGATAATGGGTATAACATTAAATTCCTTTCTGCCGTGCGGCTCAGCCGCAGCATCGGTCTACAAAGTGTTTCGTAAAATCAGCTATAGAAGTAACCCGCCATTTCAGTTTGCCCACTCTCTACGAGTAGCTCATTATGTTTAGTATTTTCTAAGTGTAATATTTTCTTTTCTGTCTTAAAAAGTGGTTCTTTTGTACTTGAGAAATGATAAATTGAAGATCAATAAGTGGGCCAATGACCTGGTGTAAATTGTAAAGTCGTGAGGGTAAAACTTTGATCAAGACTATAAACCACCACAGTTACATTTACAGTTACATTTGAATTCTATGCTCCCATATTTGAACAAGCAAAATTCATAGAAAATGTATAAACAAGAATTTTCATTATATTATAACATTTTTTTTACATCACAAATATCGAAATAGATTATATACATATAGAATACAATCATATAAACTATTAAATTTACATCAAAAATAAATTTTAAAAAGCTCGACCCCTCGTAGAGAGTGCAGTTTACTAATTTGGTTGTGACTAGTTTGATAGCTATATGAACGTCCCGATATCTAAATTATATAACTAACCGCAATCAGCTCGTATCAGGGCAAGGTATCAGCTGGTATATATAGTCTGCTAGAAACACATACAGTTGACACACAGTTTGCCAACGTGAGCCATGCTGAGAGCGGTAATTTTCGTGTTTATGATCTGTGCACTTCGTTGTGCAGTGTCATTGGAAGAGGATAGCATAAAAGATGTAGTTCTCGGATTGGTAGATGAGCTGGGTCAGCTGAAAGAGGATTACCTTGACCTGAGGGAGGAGAACGTTGAACTGCGCAGTCAGATCGCTGACCTCAAACGAGGTAAGATTTTTTTTTTTTAATATTTGTAGTGTTGGAAAACTCAACATAGCCTAAATTAGACAAAGTGCCAGTACAGTACAGTGGCGATGTCCAATACTAACCACCATTGCTTTCCAACACCACAAGTTTTTTGAAGTGGCTAGGGAGCCGACGTCGGCTCCCTAGCCAACCCACTGTGGGTAGTCTAGAGAGCCGACATTTTCATTTACAACACTTCATAAGTTCCCAGCAATTATGATTAACTAGTTAAGACATTTATGAAATTAAGTGACCTTTATTCAATTTAGTTACAAAGGACAAAACAAAATGTATGCACATTGCTTGAATTCAACTACATGTATATGAATACTTCTGACATAAACTTACGTACTAAGTACATTTTCATTGAAAGAATTAAAAAAATAGTATTACTCAAATTATGATTTCCACATAACCATATTAAGCAGTATGAATAATCAAAATTCATCTATTATTCAAATAGCTGTATGCATAAAAAGTGGTTGACTATAATTTAACCAAAACATTCAATATAGGAAAACAGAAAAATGTAATCTTCTTATATTTCTTGTAAAAGTGGTAAGCTAATACACTCTACTATTATAGATATTTCCGTCGGGTCCCTAGCTCACACACTGAGGGTAGGCTAGGGAGCCGACAAATGTCGGCCCCCTCGACTACCCACAGTGGGTTGGTTAGGGAGCCGACGTCGGCTCCCTAGCCACTTCCTTTTTTTTACATTTTATTTCTATATACATCCAAAGAAATGTGTAATCAATCGAAAAAGTTCGAAAAATCTATAAAATTTGATTTTAGTTTTCAAATACAACACATATGCATTGATATACATTTTTTTTCAAAATTCATGAATTTGACAAATCTATTGATTAATAGGCCAGGGGACTTTGGAATCTTTAAATACATATACTTCTTCTGATGAAAGATAGGTTTCAAAATATAGAAATAAGAAAGGAGAAATAGCATAAAACATCTTAAACATTACCAATTTATAAAATCGATATTATGTTTTTAATATGATTGCTATATTGGAGAAACAATAATTTATTTGATGAAGAATATACTTTTTTGAAATATACCAATTCAAATTTAACAAATTGTGTAATGGGAACCACATCATTTAGTTTATCTTTGTCAATTAAATATTTCTTATAAATGATAAAATTAATTTCACTTAATATATTATTCAAAACTACTTCATTTGCTATGCCAAGTAGTATATCTTGGGAAGTTAAATTTCTTTTTTCTAGACGGCATAACTATATTCCAAATGCTTTTCCTGGTATGCAGATGCATTTATTCCTGGTGATTAATTTGATTTACGTCCTTTGATTTTGGAAATATATAGACTGTAAAAAAACAATCGAATATGATATAGTATTTTATACACAGTTAATGTTATATTCATTAAAAATGATTATTTCCAAAATAAAAACACTTCCTGTAATAAAGCTGCTTGTTTTGAGGTGTTTTGATTTTGGAAATAAAGGCAGTGAATAGAAGAGAGTTGTGTATAAAACAATATATACAGTATGGGGATTCAGCTTTTCCCCACCTAAAAGATTGGACATAGTTGGTAATAGGTTATTATATAACTTACAGTTAAAATCTTTTATCTTTGGATCAAAAATACATTTCATTTTGTTCAGGTAAAATTGGTCATTAGTAATATCTTCATCCACTTTTGCGGAGCGTGACAAAATGTACATCATCCCTTAGTCTTCAATAACCCACAGAAGCGCTTGTCTTTAGCTTACACAAGCTTTCACATTCTGTCACTAGATGGCGTGATGTTGCTATGACAATAAGCCTGTCCAACTGTACTCTGAGTTTGGAGACCAGTATGATTTTTAGAGTATGAGCACTAAAAGAATTATCTGTGTTGTATAGTGAAATAAAACTCCAATTAATTTACGCCGCAATCTATGACAAGATAATTATTTTCAACATAAAGAATTTGAATGCATGATTTTAAAACTAAAAGAATAGCAAAATGCATAGGTGTGATAGCTTAGCGTTTATTCACTGTTGGAATAAAATAAAAAATGATATAATTTATGTTCAAGTATGTTAAAAGTTATTTTTACTCATCTGCGAATTATTTCGGGACTTTTACTTGCCTATGCAGAGATGAATATTAACTCTGATTTTTTTTTAAATTTCAGACACAAACATCTTCTTTTCTGCAAATGTAGGTTCGAATGATTACACGGTTGTTTCTGGTAACACAGTAAGTAGAAAGAAATCATCTATGTTTCGGGAATTGAATTATATTTTAACAATTTGAATAATACATTTTTACTATCCTGACTTGTATTCCACTTTTAAACAGGATGAATGTATTATGTGTCACATTGCAAACTATAGAAATATATTTTGCATTTAAACCAGGTGTTTAATTATGTTACAAAAACAGAGCAATTGTTCAAAGCAATATGTGCAAATCAACATTTTGTTCATCACGATGCATTAAAAATTAGCCTCAAACATCAAGTGCGTCCTGCTGTAGGTAATATTCTCAATACATACCAACAAAAATGACAGTCATCTATTCTCTTCTGATGCAGGTTATATTCTCGGCTGTGACAGCAAACGGTGGAAATGGTTTCAATGCGCAAACCTCTGAATTCACCTGTCCTCAGAATGGGCATTACTTGTTTTCTATGAAGTAAGCACATCAATAACATGTATAGATACACCGTCTGTTTCATAATGGCAGTTCATCAATGTGACTGCTTCATTTCACACCACATACGACGTATCACGTGCGTTTGTTTGTGAGACGCATGTGCTGAGTTTTAATTGGTCAATATGGATTTGTGGGCAAAGCTCAGATCGGTCCCATGGACGAATACTATAATAGCCTGGCAATAATTACTCGGTTTAAGCTTATTAGAAAATTATTGAAAAGTCAATAAAAGTACGGTACCGATCTTTTGGATAAGTAAACACATTTTAGTGTAGTATCATTTCCCACAATTGTCTATGCACAATGAAAGAGCTTTCTCTCACATGTTGGATTTTTGCTTACAGCTATGCCTCACGAACTGGCGACAGGACACCGTGGGTCATGTATCGCGAAAGTACGATAGTGGCAGAAGCCATTATTCAGGTATAAATCAATGTAAATGGGTCCTTTTATAGCAGAATTGACGCCTTCCACTTCACGCAAAAAAGTACAAATGTGATGTAATTCAGAAGCTTTGGTAAATCGTGTAATATTTAGTATAAACATAGAGCATGTAAGCTTCATTGAAATGTAATAAGTTGTCAAGAAGAAGATTAGATTCGAATCTAGCATTTGGAAGCTTGGTGATGTGGTAGGGATGATTGGAGTAATGGTTAGCACAAACTCTAGCGCATCTAGCAATCAAATGAAATCTTTGACGTATGATTCAACTGCCATCTAAATTACTTTTACAAGGCACAATAATATATTCACCAACCTTCTATGTATGCAGCACATGCCCCCCTTTCCTCACCAAAACACTTTGTTTTTGTAGGGTTTTTGGGATGTCCGCCATCAATTGTGCGTAACTACCCATGAAATCTCTCAAGTGCGCCCTCCACTTTTCCAAAAACCTGGATCTGTCCGTGCTTTTAGTCGCACTAATTTAAATTTGCCTTGCAGATCAATGACGCACAGCATTACACCGCCAGTAACACCGTCATCGTACTCTGCAATGCCGGCAACAAGGTCTTCGTCACCTGTGGTGGAGGCTCCAACTGCCGCATGAGGGGCGGTGCCACAGCCTCGAATTTCTCTGGATTTTTTGTCGGAGCATAAAATGATCTACCATCACGAACTGGTAACCCTGGTGTGTGATGAACTGGAACTTGTAAAGTCCTAATAAATCAAGAATCCAGTGTTTGTGCTGTTTTGTTTGTAAATCACTGCATTAGAAGCACAATCAAAGACTTAAGAATTACTAATTTCATAGCGGACATAACGATTTGCAATCGCTCTCTATCTTTTAATATAAGTTGTACATAGATCTAAGCGGTTGGTGTTATGCATACGCATGGTAAGTGTGAAATGATCCCTTGTGAGTTTCTCTGGGAACAAAACATTGTCAATCAATCAATCAATCAATCAATCAATAAATAAATCAATGCTATAATCATTATTTTTCATGAATATTTTTAAAATGAAACTTACCATGCTGTATGTAAATAATCACACAATATTTGCACTATGTTCATATAGTTGCCAATAATTGACTAACTTTTTTACAACCCACTCAAACCCAAATAAATGCCATTTTTGTTACCTTTGATGCTGTATGATAGCCATTAACGTCATATTTTGATAAAAACACTCACCATCTACCATATTTGGTTATTGCACATGATGAAAAGAATATATGAAATAACCTTTTATAAGAAAAGTCTGTACATATGCATTGTTAGTACATTTGGGTCAAAATCGCAATTTAGGGGTAGGCGTAAACAATTAATCATAAAGTCAATACTAGAGGGCCTACAGTAGTGAGGTGTATGTCATTATGTGTCTAAATGAGTATACGTTTTAATAAACACCATTTCAATTGCTATATCAGCATACAGGCTTTTCAATAAATATGTTAATGTACTAGCCCAAAATAAATGCTCCACTTTTCGTGTTACCAGGCTGCTTCAGTGACCTCCCTCCAGCACTGTGTGTATATATTCCAACAGCAAATACTTTGCATAGAAAGGCCAAGCAATTAGATTTAAAATGACACCATATAAGCCTGTGTACACAGCTTAGTTTTCATATAAGAGCTAATTAAATCAGTGGAAGGGTGTTTCAGTTTTTCCGATTTTTTTCTCCGACCCTTCAATACTAAAATATCCATAACTTTTTATTGTCAAGGTTGTATAACATCCAACATGTCAAAAATTAAAGCTAAGATATCAGG
Organism: Streblospio benedicti; assembly: GCA_019095985.1. NCBI lineage: Eukaryota > Metazoa > Annelida > Polychaeta > Spionida > Spionidae > Streblospio > Streblospio benedicti. The sequence continues at coordinate 8,537,893 of CM032669.1, forward strand.
CTATAATAATATATGGGTTTCCAACAATCCCAAAGGCGGGGGAGGAGGGGTTACGGTGGCCCGCGGTGTATATAAAACCCATGATCAACACCAAGAAGGAATACAAGAGCAGGGCCCTGACCATCAAGATTTAGATGTTGTCAGCAGCTGCTGATCTCTTAATCCTTAATCCTTGTGTTGTTATGCTTTGATTCATGTTCTATATTATATTCATGTATATTGAAAACAGTACTGTTTTGTAATTTAATTGGGTTCATTTTACATTATATTCTGAAGATGACCGCAAGGTTGAAAATATTTAATTAAAATGTGAATAAAAAAGATGTTGGTTCTATCATTTATAATATTTTCTTTTTTTTACATTTTTCTATAACATGGCACTGCTGTACTAAACACTTTGCTCCATGCTTGCGTTGATTTAAAAAAATATATATAAAATATGATTTTCATTATAACATTTTTACATCACAACTATCACAAAGAATTTTAAAATGCAACCACATAAAATATCATTCACACAAATCTTGCTTTCCTTTTTTTTAAAAGAAGGTCTACCACCCATAGAGCATGCACTAGCGCTTTATCATATCTAAACCAGTCCACAACATCTAACATTCCGCACCGCACTGAACTTTATGCCAACAACAGCAAATGTCTCTCTGAGATGTGCACAAAAGCGGAACATATCTTGGTTCTAATGCAAATCACAGGCGCGTTCTTATCTAATGGCTTGGATTATGACAATCAAACAACCGTGACAAGTTTTCCAATGGCCTTGTGCTATATTTTCATGATTTTCGCATGCGTCTGACACTTTCAATGTTAAAAATGGACTAACACGCCAGCTGTCGATAATGGCAAACACTGTGTAATGATTTTTGGTCGGCCACAGCGCACCTTTTTTTTCAATAGTCGTCTGTTGTTGCAGTGATTTTACATATTGTGACCTACATCAGACGAGTCGTGTGTTTACGTCGTGATCATGGATACCTCGCAGCCTTACAGCGCACGCTCCAGGTTCTGCATACGCCTGGGGGACATGGTGGTCACCACGGTCTGCATCACCCCGCTGGTGGTTCTGTTCTGGGCCGGCACGTGGGAACTACAGAACGTCTATCTCCCTCAGTCCGAAGTAGTGTCATATTCAATATCGCTGGGGGTCGGCGTCTGTAGCTGCATTTTAGGTTATTTTGTTTTGGACGTGCTCAGAGATGTAATGGATGTGGGTTTCAATGCAAAGCATATGATAATCTCAAGGATATTTATATATGTATTTGCAACAGGGACCGTATTTTATTGGAGGGGAGTGTGGAGCCTCCTGGACTACTATCTGGGGACAACAGTGTCCGAAGCAGTTGTGTCCCTGCTTGTGGCTTTGTGTCTTCAAATATTGTTGCGAGCCACTGGCAATGCCCCAGGGGCACCGCTTCTTGTACTGATCGACACGCGAAAGGATTTCTACCAAACAAAACCTCGCTTTCGAACGCTTCCTAATGACAATATCTGCCTCCATATCTTGGACATATTATTGACAGTACTCATCATCTTACCGCTGACTATGCTCACATGGAGGGGGCTGTGGAATATATACGGTGGACTTCTATATCCAGATGACCTGTTTAAATCCTACTACGTTTGTTTGTGTATAGGCTATATAGCAGTATGGATTTTATTTTCTCTAGAACGTCCAGTGAACAAGATATTCCAGTACGTCAGCTATAATTTGATACCCGCTCTAGTCATAGAGAACATGATGCATTTCTTCGAAGTGGTCGCAGTTTTGTTCCTGTGGAGGGGCATGTGGGGTTTGTTCAAAGACTTCCTAATTTCTGCTCCCAATGAGGAGTATGAAAGTTGGATAGCTCACTTCGTTTCTATAGGAATTCTTTTTGTCATGAACTGCGCATCTACTATAGCACTAGTAGGCTGCTTGGTAGATGCTGAATTTAGAGTAGAAAGGGGCTTGAAATGGCCAATAGATTATATATCTTATTTTGCGTATCAAACTGTTCACAGTGAATATGAGAACCTTGATTCTCAGTCACAATAGAAATACTGATTTTAATGCGATTTTTCCAAGTTTGCTTGTGGAGTCAATTTTATTCTTCTCTCTCTGTTTTCTATGAGAAACAAGCTCCTACCACTGTATAGACATAGCTGAAGACAGATTTTACAACCTTAAGCTTCCATTTGACTATATCAAGTGACCCTGGTGGGACTCGAATTGCTTGCCATAGAGAAGTGAGAGAAGGATAAAATTGAATAGCAATACTATAATGGCAAGGGCTTGAGATATGGTAATAAAATTCACAGGAACCAACTATTTCAGAAAACAATTTGTGATATATAAATGTGTGTATTTGTGTGGTCTACTGCCAGTTGCATTTACAGTAATGTTATCTTTTGTTCGTCGATACAGGTTACGATTCGACTATATTTAGTTTTGTTCACATTTAATATGTGCATTAAAATGGGTTTAATATGCTCAGGTGATGTTCATGTGCTGTTTATATTATTCTGTGATTGCTCTCATTTTAATGCCATTCTAAATAGATTATTTATACAGGGGAGAGATGGTTGGAAGTTGAATAAATATAAGAAATACATGTACATTGAAATATGCATTACTAGTATTATTGTCATTATTATTTTTTGCAGACAGCCAGCTATTTCACACTGCAGACTGTTATGTATATAGTTTGTAAAACTAGTTCAAATGACAAACATAATATTTAGCTATATGATTACCTCGACTTTTCGTTTAAAACTGTATAGAGTCGACATTGTTTAAAAATCATGAAGTTAAAAAGCTTGAAATCATATTGAAAAAAAAAAAAACTTAAAAGTTTACTGCCCGCATAACCATATACGTGTATATACTTAGACAGTAGCAGGTGTATATATGAGACATCTACAGCCATTCAACATTTGTACAATACATACCAAAATAACTGGTGGGTTGCGACATACGCCTGCCATCTGGTACATTCAGATTCATACAGCAGTGCACTTTACGAATATTGCAGCAGATGATGTTTTGCATCTGAGCATTTTATAAGCTACTTTTTACCATATGTGCTCACTGAAGCGCTTTTGAGTTGTTTGGTTGCCAACAGAACAAGCAGTGCCCGATTAAGGGTTAGTGGGGCCTCGGGCTGTGAGTCAACGTGGGGCCCTTTGCGACATTTTATGGGTCCCCTGAAAAAAACATATACTTGGGGCTTCGGTTTTGGTACTTTGGCATAACATAAGAAATATGTGTAAAAATGTTGGCAACGTCTGAGGCCCCATAGTAATGTGTTCTAGGGCCCCTTGTTATTTGAGGCTTTGAGTTGATTAACAGATTTCACATAACCATAGTAACTTTTATTACTTTTATTAAATTTTGCCAAAATCTGGTGGGCGGGGGGGGGGGGAGTACTGACAATAAGCACAATTAGATTGTTATATTCACCAATAGCCAATAGTTCAGATGGCTAACCATATATAGTCTTTACACACACACACACACCCCTTTCTTTTTCTCTTTTCTTCTCTTTTCCTTTTTTTCTCTTAGACGATGTCACTTAATTACCAGTATTGAAATGTACTCTGTGACAGAACGTACGGAAGGACACTTCGTGCGTCACAATCTATTAAAAGTCATATTCTACATTTTCTCTAACATCGTAAGATTCCATTTAATCATTTAACTATGTAAAACCTGTCTCCAGCTATGTCTATATGATAGAAATGTGCTTGGTAGACGAGAGGCAGGATGTAGAAAATGAATTCCACAAGCATTGGGAAACTAAACACATATTCAACATCAGAACCGAAACTAAACGTTGGGAATTATTTAGAACCAGCGTGCACGGCTATTTCTTTTCTTTTTTATTCTTTTCTTTTTTGTTAGCAGATTGACACAATAACATTCAAGTGGTATCCATAGAGAGAGGCTCTTTTTATAGAGGTTTAAAGTGGTCTTTTAGGAAGCTTATGGATTGTAAACGAGCCAGAATCACAAGGTGTTTTCTTTGTAGACGAGCAACATAGAACGTAAAGATTTTGCCACGAACAGTCTTTATAGAGACCGTTATGACAATATTGAAATTAGATATCACACGGGCAAAAATTCAAAATACTTAAAGAGTCAATATGTCACTCTAAATTACTTATGTATCAAGCAATGATTATATCATAGACTGACCATGTGCATAAAACATCTATTATTTTGCTAATATCGATTGCAATAAAGCACATTATCCAAGTAAAGTATTTGGAAGGGTTCCAAATTGCTGATATCAGAGCACTGAAGTAATGGGGCCAATTTGCAGACAATTACGATGTTTGTCAGTAGGCAGTAATCGACGAATAGAGAACTGTTCTCAGTGTCACAAGAGACATGGATGAGCCTCCCAGGACCACGACGTGTGGGGTTTGGCTGAGAGTAGGAGACGTTACTGTGTCTCTGCTGATAATCACGCCTCTTACTCTACTATGGTGGAGTGGATCCTGGAAGGCCCTGGATTTGTACTTGTTACCAGACAATTCAGGACAAGTTAGCCAAGATAGTTCGTACATCTCACTCGGAGTTGGATTATTCATAAGTATTGGCGGATACTTTTTGACTCCTCTTCTTGGACAATGTATACAAGCAAGATGTTCAAAACGCACGTTCTTGTTTCACGCATTTTCATCTATGTTTATGCAGCAGGGATATTAAACTTCTGGCGGGGCGTGTGGAATATATCAGACAGCCTTTTGGGGAAAGATTTGACTTCGTCGTGCGTTTATTTTGCCACAAGTCATTGTACGTTGATAGTGTTTCGAGCAACAAGCAACAGCCTGGGACCCCCATATACTGTCGCACACGACCACAGGCCAGACTTTTACGAAACTTTCCCCAGATTTAGAACAAAGTTTTCGGTTTCATCTTGCCGTGAGTTCATAACGCACACAGCAGACGTAATTTTCTCGCATTCCGTGATACACACTCTGAACATTCAAGAATGGAGGGCCGTTTGGAATATCCTGGATAACACAATACTGCCGCACGATAAACTCACGTCTTACTACGTTTGCCTGGGTACAGGGTTTGCGTCTATATTGTTAATTTTTGCCATAGAATATCCACTAAACAGAGCTTCAAAAGCGTTCTACCAGAAACACTGGCTTCTAGAACTGGTGCTCGAAAACGTGGTGCATTTGTTCGCCATGGTGGCGCAGTTATTTCTGTGGCGAGGGGGTTGGGGATTGATGAAAGACTACGTCATTGTAAAACCAAACGACAAAATCCACTGCTGGATTTACCATGGCGTGGGGATGGGGCTGCTGATGTTGTTTAACTGTGCTTCCACCATGGCTCCCGTGGGGTGTGGCCTGGATGGAGAGAATGCGGAGACTCGGGGTTTCATGTGGCCGATCCACTCTGTTTCTACTCTGCACCAGGCCTGGGAGTCTAGGAGGGTGTCCCCCGGGGGCTTGAACGTGCAAGGATCAGATTCTGTGGATAGCGAAAGCGACGAGTCGGCTCCGTTGCTAGGAGGAAGTGACAGTCAACATAATATTGTTGATGCTTGATGCTCAATGTTATATATGTTTGATCTGATTTTGGTATTTTTGTAAATCTACAGGGAGTAGCAGTGGATTGAAATGAGTTTCAAGAAACTTTATGTAATCTTTAAGTATGTGGAGGGTTATAATCATCATCATTATAATTTGTATCCTGTTTTTTAACAGACTTTTGTACATTAAATAATCATTGGCAATATATATGACCGTAGTTTAGCCAAAGTAACTCAATGATAAATGGGTTTTAAGAATATAATAGTAGCATTGAATACTAATGGATTGACTGTATACAATACAATGTATTTTACGGCTTAAACCATATGGTGGTGGGCGATTCAAACATTGTTCAATTATTTTTGTTAGTTAAAACTGGACAAATCTCCTGTTTATTTTAATTTCTTACATTCTCCAATACATGTATTTTATTGTACAAAACAATAATTCAAAACCCTATAAATTGATGTTTTAAAAAGCAATATTCAAGCCAGTTATGTACTCAAATTTTAACAGTTAGTCACTTCCAGTGGCTGCCAGTTTAAATACAGTTAGCTAAAATGGGTTAAGCTTGGTTTCTTTAAAAGCATAGCTTGTTTGCATGTTTGACATGAGATATTTTTTGTTGCAAAATCTTTATACATATATAACACAAGTCAAATGTCACAAGTTTTGAGCTTTCTGTGCCAAACCAGCAATAATGGGTATAGAATATAATGTATTTACAGTTTAAACCAGATGGTAGTGGGCGATTCAAACATTGTTTTATTTTCGGCAAGCAATTAGAAAACATTAGTTCAAAAATGTGCTGGATTATGCATAATGGTTATATAACACAAGCCAAATGTCACAAGTCCTATAAGCCAAACCAGCAATACTCGGTCAGGGTCAAGTTTACGCTGATTAGTTCCATTTGGAGATAATGGTTTTTGTGATTTGCGACCGTAATGCTTATTCCATGAGCAGGCACAGTTTTGTGAGTGGTTTGTGAGTGGGGATGATTTTTATCAATGTATTTATGATCTAACAGTAACTACAACAGAGTAAAACTCGGGGCACATCACTTAGCATTGTCACAGAACTGGGGTGACTATGTGTCAATGGAGGTATTACGATTCTCAGTATCAATAGAAAAATTGTGTTATTTTTCCTAATAGTTAAACATTAACGTCCTATTGTGTTTATCTGGTGAGGTTGTTTTTACATTTGTTTTGCAAGTTTGGTTCATTAAAACGAATGTAAGGTTTTTATGACCGTAGACTTTTCGAAGACAACAGAATTGTGAGTGTTAACAGCTTTTGTAATAAAAAAGGGATATAACAAGGTCACATATGACATAAGCGTGTTTTCTTTTGGCTACTGACATGAGTCCCTTTCAATGGCAGGACATATTTACCAAAGAAACAGTCTCTCACCAAGCCTAAAACAAGGAAAAATTACAAACGCCAAAGGGAAACGACTCCCAGGAGAAATATTGCTTGAGTGTATCTTGATTGGCCATCTGCGGCTCAACACACAAGGCTCTACAGGTGGTGCAAGCACCACAATGCAATATTTAGCCTGTTCAACGTCTAAAGAAACCTTTAAAACCTTAATTGTTATGTAATAGATAAGCCACAGGAACATGCACATACATTCTAAATGCCTGAGCATCGATTGTGAACTGTCTGTATTAAAGGGTCCTATAAAAATGAACCTATTTTGGTGACTGGTGATCTGCTCAAAAGGGGGGATTGGGGCCCTAAATCTTGAGTGTGAATGGTGCCTATAAGTGGGAAATGTGATGCACCTCTACCACCGACAGGGGTAAAAACATACCAAGCACAGATTTATATGATGGCGTATTCAACAATTAATGCATTCGTATCGGCTTTTCATAAATTGCCTATGCGTAGCCAACTTGTTGCCCAGAGTTGTGCTGCAATTAGCCTGCCTTACATCTGATCCCGATCTGTGGCCGGATTTACTTCCCCTCCCATCCCATCAGAATTCTCATCACGTGTTCGCCATTGATAGTGGAGCAGTATATCAGTCGGTGTAAACAGTCCTCTTGACACTTTTCTTGGCGTGATTAAAGGCTTGCTAGGTGACAACATGTGAAACTGATACATAATGCTCAAAATACATCCATTTTGATTTCAAGATTTAAATGTAAATGTATTGGTTTATAGTCTCATGCCGTTTTCTAGCGACTTTACATCTACACCAGGCCAGTAGCATCATTCTCACACTATATATCTTTCTCAACTCCCTGGGGAGCATACAACACTGGCTGCATATGGCATTGCTGCTGTTTGCGCACGCTTATCACCGACCTGTACCTATTTAAAGTGTAGGTACCACGGAGCAGTGTGCAACCTGTTAGAGTGACGTTTGCTCAACACTTACCATCAGACCCGACCGGGAATCGAACACACGACCTTCTGGTCACGAGTCCAACTCCTTATCCACTCGGCCACGGAAGATTTGTGTGTGATGAGAATGATCTAACACTCCAGCCGACCTGCGTTGATGGCAGGTGAAGTCAAATCAACAAGTAGATGGTGAAATATATGTTGGAATAGAATACATGTCACAGTTGTATGTGGTTTTTGATCGATGGAATTGCAATTTATATTCATGGCCAGATGCCTGAGCTCACATGAGGATTTTTCCCTGCTTTTATGTTATGCGCCGCAAGCTTAAACTATGGATACATAAACCGCCCATGCATCAATAAATAAACCAAAATGCAAGTTCCATTCTCAGGGGAGGTTTCAGGTGTCATCTCTCAAGCTTTGCCAATGAAATATAACAGAAATATAGCATGGTAACTACGATAACACGAACAAATCATCATAATCACACCAGCACGTGCATTTCGATGAGAGGTCTAATCATTATTAATAACTAGCTATCTAATCTTGCCATCTTGGTGATAAAACCTACAACCAAAAGCGACAAAATCGTAGTGATGGATGCTGCAAATGTGGGGCATTTGAATCCGCAAAATATTTTATACTATATTGCCCGTTTTATGAAGATGCCCGTATGCATATGTGGAGGAACATTTTTAAATATAACAATGAGTTTAACATATTTAATGATTTTTATATTACTGAATGCCTTTTAAGTGACAGAAGTGATGTTTTTAATATGTGTTTTATAAAGTTTATTCAAGAGGCGTGGGAAATAAGAAACAATATTTTAGGAAGTGCTCTGTAACTAATACTATGATATTATTTTATTACTCTACTATATTATATTATTTATACTAGTTGATTTTATTTTATTGAAACCCGTAACAAAGGGTCTTTTACTGCACTTTGTAAATATTCTTAATAAATGCTGTTAAATCTAAAAACACGTAGAAACCCTCATCACCACAATATAGGTCAGCCATTATTGACAACATACTCGGATGAAATGAGTTTAGATGACGGAGACTACCAGCCGACATTAATGCAAACATCCAATCAGTCCAAAGATAAGGCCAAACGACCTTGTTGCATATACACGACGATTGTTTGCATCTACAGGCAATTTGTTGCAGCTAACTGGGACAGTATGTTTGTCGACTCTCCACTGAGAAATTGCATTCGCTGCTTGAGACCCTTGGTGAGAAGTAATTGCACTTATAGGGTGTTTTGCTCTACCAAGTTTGTCCGGCCGGAATGAATGGTTTATAGGCACTGCAATTCCAACACCACGTGCATGTTGTAGATTGTCCTACTTGTACAATATGTGGAGTGCAAAGCCACCAACGCGTCTAGTTTGTACTAGTTTAAAAATGCTAAACCTCTTGTAGTTCTAAAGTTCAGCGTATTCAGTGCTTGACCAGAATTTATAAAAGAAACACTACACACATATGTAGAGTATTGATATTTGGTGATGGAAGTGATTGCTAGAAATGCTGCTTCATATATTGTAAGTATCAAATCATCAAGTTTGATGGTTCATTGCAGGTACATGGGGTGAAAAAAGAAACATCCACGAACAATGTTGGAATCGCCACTAAATCAATACAATAGACCTTATATCTAATAGGGTTTATTGCTATTATTACAAAAACCGCGCATGTCAACCGTGTATTAAGTGCAAATATGAAGAGCAAATACAATTGTGACAGCCTCTAGCTCTAATAGATATAAGGTCTTTGACGAAACCCTAGGAAATCCCCTGCTATTAAATATACAGCCCCGAACATCTTGGCCTGTTATAGCCTTTGAAACCAGCTGGAGTATTCATTAGTCACAGCTGCAGAAGCAGCAACATGTATGGGTGATTTATCAGGTAAGGATTAGCCAAGACATTAAGTATGTGATCTTGACCACATGCCTCAGGCAGAAAATACCCAACTACAGCAGCCGCACACATGGCACAGCTGCTCTGAAAATAGGTTGCTGTTCTAAAAATAGAAACCATGTGCTTTTAGTAAATGACGCTGCAGTAGCCAAACAAGCTGCTACCTTTGCATCATAGAGAAGCTTTTATAATAGTCCTTCATGTCGGATCAATCATTTAAAGGCCTTGTGATAGGCTATGTCGACTGTTTCACTAATTTTACTATCATGTCCACATGCATTGGTAAAATTAGCCTATGGCAACCTATAGTCAGCATCAGACTTCATTCAGGCCATAAGGATTATTCTCCTTCAATGTCAATATCATCCTAATTTCACAATATATAAAAATATGTATTATGCCATATCTTTTCTTTGCCACAGCAGAACTTATTCTGAAAGTTACGCAAACGTATTTTTGGTACTTTTTAAGTCTTCAAACTATTACGGGATTTATAATATGAAACGTTAAATGCGCATATAAGCGGTTGTAATTGACTATGAACAAATTTTGAACGGCAAAGAATTCCCTACATTGTGCCCCCCCCCCCCCATAATGCATTATTAATGACAACAGTGACCTAATTCGACTTCTGTTGAGAAAAAATAGTGTTTAGGGGTAGACCATTACTTAGTTGGGGGGTGCGCGAGTAAAATATGGAAAAAAAATGTTTGTTCACCGCAGACATGGGAAAATAATTGTTTGTTCTCATTTAGAAAGGAAAAATAATGTATATTTCATTTGTAAAGAAAAAAAATATTTGTACAAATGTCGATTTTTACGCGTTTATGGCATTCATTTTTACTTACAGTATGTTTATTGATGGCAGTGATGCTAATGTATTTCTTCTGTATTCTGTATTTTTAAACATTAACACAAATATTCTGAATAAGCCAAATACTTTATTATCTCCCTTTCTCTTAAAACAAAAAGGCAAATTTTTTACACTGAAATTATATACATTGTACATATTACACCATGCATGAAGAAGTTCCTTCATTTTTTTTTTTTGACATCTTCCTTGTACTGCGAACAGGTCTCTTAATCTGATTATCAATATACAATTGAGTCGTAATCTTTATTTTTTCACATTTATCACTTAAACATTCAATATGTTAAAAAATATAATGATGGGATATTGTTGTCTATTGCTATGTTTTAGAGAATCTGTGAGTTTAGAAAGGATGTCATCATAGGAGTGTCTTCAGTAGTCTCTCTCATAATGTCATGACAAGCGTTTTCCATTTCTTCCTTCAGTTTTGCTCAATCTGCCTTCCTATAGCTAGGTACTTTGTATTGTACTACGTATTGTTAACAGTGACACCAATAAATTTAGTTTCAACAACCTCATTGATAAAAGTGCCATTAATATAAATATCCATTGAATTGGGAGTATGTATATTTTTTACTGTGAAATATACAATATACATGTATAGATCTAATTTGTTTACCGTTTTTTGGTGCTTGACAAACGCTGTACGTACGCGTAATAGCCTCTTTTGATGAGCTGGTGAAATGGTAGTCTCGATGGTATTGATATATATAACCATCTAGACTCTATAGTATGGGAGGTTTTATATAGATCTAGGCTCTACATCATGTTTTTTATAGAAATCTAAGTATAGAAATCTAAACTACTAAAGCAAGATTGTAATGTTAAATTACACGTGACAGTAAATGAAGTTGGGGAGTCTCCTTACTATAGCTATGAATAGACTAAGACGCGCCAGCACTGCCTGCCCCAACATCACTCTTTGGCTCTGCCTTGGGGTCTTTTTAATTTTTACAAACTATTCTTAACGCGTCTGGTTTGTACTGGTTTTGAAGTGATGCTAAACACTCTTGGCAGTTCTGAGTTCCGCGTATTCGGTGCTTGACCAGAATTTATAAAGAAACACTACACACATATGCTTAGGTATTGATATTTAATTACGATGGAAGTGATTGCTTTAGAAGTAACTTCATCATCTATTGTAGTATCCAAATCATCCAAGTTTGATGGTTTCATTGCAGGTACATGGGGTGAAAAGAAAGCATCCACGGGCAATCTTGCAGGTGCCGCACAATTCATTGCAAAGGCCGCCTATCTTAAAAACCGCATGTCAACCGCGCTATTGAAAATTCATATCCTAAAGCTCTGTAATTGTGATGGCCTCTGGCTCTAATAGATATGGGTCTTTTACGAGAGCCATAGGAAGTCTCTGCTATTAAATATGCGGCCTCGAACATCCTGGCCTGTTATGGCCTTTGCAGAGCCAGCCACCCACTTAACTTAACATGTATGGGTGATTTACCAGGTGAGATTACAGCCAGGAACATTGAGTATGTGATGTGACCGCCCAGCATGCGCACTCAGAGCTCCAACTTTACAGCAGCCGCACTTTTGCTTTTAACTGCTCACGAAAATGAGTTGCTGTTCCTAAAGAAATAGAAATAATGTGCTTTAGTAAATGACGCTGCATTATTAAACAACTATACCTTTGCATAATAGAAGAGCTTTACATAATAGTCCCTTCTGTATCGGATCAATCATTTAAAGACTGGCAATGATACAAACTGTCAATATTGTTTCACTAATTTTTATCATGTCACATGCATTGGTAAAAATTAGCCTATAACAACTATGGTCGGCATCGGACTTCATTCAGGCCACGAGTTATTCTTTCCTTCAATGTCAATATCATCCTAATTTCACAATATAAAAATATGTATTATGCCCTTATCTTTTCTTTTGCCACAGCAAAACATTCTGAAAAAGAAAGTTAACTTGTATTTTTGCCTTTTTAAGTCTTCAAACTATTTTATTCTCTAAAACAAACGTTAAGCGCTTGTAATTGACTATAAAGCAATTTTGAGCGACAATTCCTACATTGTGCCTCAAATTTTTTGACAACAGTGACCTAATTCGACTTCTGTTGAGAAAAAATAGTGTTTAGGGGTAGACCATTACTTAGTTGGGGGGTGCGCGAGTAAAATATGGAAAAAAAATGTTTGTTCACCGCAGACATGGGAAAATAATTGTTTGTTCTCATTTAGAAAGGAAAAATAATTTTATTTCATTTGTAAAGAAAAAAAATATTTGTACAAATGTCGATTTTTACGCGTTTATGGCATTCATTTTTACTTACAGTATGTTTATTGATGGCAGTGATGCTAATGTATTTCTTCTGTATTCTGTATTTCAAACATTAACACAAATATTCTGAATAAGCCAAATATTTTATTATCTACTTTCTCTTAAAACAAAGCCAAATTTTCACACTGAAATGATATACATTGTACATATTACATCATGCATGAAGAAGTCAATTTTTTTTTTTTGAATGTCAGTGACATCTTCCTTGTACTGCGAACAGGTCTCTCAATCTGATTATCAATATACAATTGAGTCGTAAACTTTATTTTCACATTTATCACTTAAACATTCAATATGTTAAAAAATATAATGATGGGATATTGTTGTTATTGCTATTGTTTAGAGAATGTTTTAGAGAATGTCATCCACAGGAGTGAGTTTAGATGAAGTATGACAAGATTTCCATCTTCACAGAGGCAGGGGAGGCAACTGTCTTCACTAAAAGTCTCTCATGCCCTCCGAATGTCATGATAGTATGACAAAATTTTCCATTTCTTCCTGGCTCGGCCCTTTTTCAGTTTTTTGCTCAATCTGCCTTCCTATAGCTAGGTACTTTGTATTGTACTACGTATTGTTAACAGTGACACCAATAAATTTAGTTTCAACAACCTCATTGATAAAAGTGCCATTAATATAAATATCCATTGAATTGGGAGTATGTATATTTTTTACTGTGAAATATACAATATACATGTAGATCTAATTTGTTTCACCGTTTTTGGTGCTTGACAAACGCTGTACGTAATACGCGTAATAGCCTCTTTGATGAGCTGGTGAAATGGGGGTATTGATATATATAGATCTAGACTCTATAGTATCCATTTTTTATGAAGTAAACATCAAGTATAGAAATCTAAACTACTAAAGCAAGATTGTAATGTTAAATTACACGTGACGGTAAATGAAGTTGAAGTCTCCTTACTATAGCTATGAATAGACTAAGACGCACCAGCACTGCCTGCCCAGCATCACTCTTTGGCTCTAGTCCATATGGACAAGGCAAAAATGTAGATCTAAGATCACTTCTGGAGCAGCCACGCTATGAGACTTGTTCCAATTCTTTGCGTCTTCTGACTCAGAACTTTGTTGGGCTTTTGACTTCCGCTCCAGATGGGATATTGGAATTGACCAAAGCTGCTGAGTTCTTAGATGTTGAGAGACGTAGAATCTACGACGTAACAAATGTACTAGAAGGTATTAACCTTATTGTCAAAAAGTCGAAAGATAAAATTCAGTGGAAAGGCAGCGCTAACTCCATAGCAGCCAGAAGAGGTTGCGCAACTCCTACAGCTGCACATTTAGACTTGCATTCAGATATAGCTGACCTGGTGGCTAAAGAAAAAGAATTAGATGAGTTGATCCGAAATGCAACAACTCAACTGCGAAACACTGTTGAAGATCCAAGCAATGCACGCCACGCTTACGTCACTGATCAAGATATATTAGGTATTGAAGCATTTGAGGAGCGGACTCTTATTGCAATTAAGGCACCTCCAGAGACTCGCTTGGAAGTTCCAGATCCTACAGAGAATTTACAAATCTCACTGAAGTCCACAAAGGGACCAATCGAAGTATTTTTCTGCGGAGAAGATTTTATATCTGACACAGAAGACTGCTCTCCTTCAAAATCATCTATTCAGTCACCAACTTCATCTACAACTGTCACTTGCCCCCAGTCAGACGACTCCTGGAATGCATTTGACAGTAAAGATGTAGACCCTTCATTACGCCATGCACTCATAGAATCGCAAGATCTTCTGAATGACAATGGACTCTTTCTTAACACAAACGACCAGTTTGATGTTGACAGTTTCACTCAACAAAATGAGAATATACAAATCTGGCTGAAGTCCACAAAGGGACCAATCGAAGCATTTTTGTGCGGAGAAGATTTTACATCTGACACAGAAGACTGCTCTCCTTCAAAATCATCTATTAAGTCACCAACTTCATCTACAACTGTCACTTGCCCCCAGTCAGACGACTCCTGGAATTCATTTGACAGTAAAGATGTAGACCCTTCATTACGCCATGCACTCATAGAATCGCAAGATCTTCTGAATGACAATGGACTCTTTCTTAACACAAACGACCAGTTTGATGGACAGTTTCGCTCAACTGGGGCCCCTGTAAGTGAAGAGGATTATATGTTCAGTTTGGAACAAAATGAGGGTATCACAGACTTTTTTGATATTGACTGTTCATTATCTCTCTGACATTTAACAGCTATTTGACATGTTCTGGTACGTTAAATTATTATTTGTCGGTTTATACATATTTGTTCTATTTTACATGAACTTTTGCTACAGAGGATCCAGATTGGAATGTTCCACATTCCATACTCCCCTTTATATAACTAACTGCTGAATTAATAAGTTTCATGCTATTACCTGAATGATTGTACGATGTGCCATTTCAAATGGCTGTTCAAGTTTTAAACTAAGTTT
This sequence comes from Streblospio benedicti, assembly GCA_019095985.1. Lineage (NCBI taxonomy): Eukaryota > Metazoa > Annelida > Polychaeta > Spionida > Spionidae > Streblospio > Streblospio benedicti. The sequence goes on from CM032669.1 coordinate 8,553,346, forward strand.
CTGTTGTGATGTTTAAAAAGTCTTATGCCTAGTCTCATAATACTGATTCAAAATTTAAATTATTTAATATGCATGAATATGAATAAGTTATTTAAAAGTTGACATTCACAGATTCTCCTGTAATAGTAATTGCGTCAGCGTCATCGTGTGAAAAAAAATGTTTGCATTATTATGGTCATGTGAAAAAAATTATTCGAAAAAAATTTACTCGTGCCCCACCCCATCTATGTAATGGTCCGCCCCTTAGCAGCATTGAGTACAGCAGCACTCCTGGAGATGTCATGCAGTAATCACCTAAATGTCCCCAACAATGACATTCATTCTGTGCTTCATCTATTAGCACGGGGATCCTGTCCACGTTGAATGACAGTGGCATTAATTATATAGGAGATTAGTCAACAAGTGTACCAAAAGTAGTCCGCGGTGTCACAGCTAATTCAAGATTGTGACGTCACAATATTGATGTTCAAATGTAGTATTTTTCCATATTCTTGTCTTTTTTTTTAGCTTTGAATCATTCTGGTTCTAGATGAATGCATTTTTCTTTTTAAATTTAGGCATGCTTCCCTATACTGGCATGCATGATTGTATTAGTATGTTATGGGGACATTATGTTATGATTTTGTATGTGTGATTATTTCGAAATAGTTATTACAAACTTGCAATTGTGAGGATTTTTTTCCATACATCTTGCTTGAATTATAGATACTGCTGTTTGCTTCATTGACTCTTTGCAAATACACTAATTGTTGAAAATACCTATGATTGATAGTACATGATTTCAGATATTATTGTATATAAGTGTATAGTGGGTGTAACCAGATCACTCTTAAAACCCAACAATATTAATAACAACAGAAATTATGGAACCTTGCCACAGCAAGGTATCATCTATCAAATGTTATAGATCGATTTGATAAATTTTGAAATCTAAAGGACAAAAATCAGGTTAATACTAAAATTATGCAAACTAGTTTCAGAATTTCATATTTCTAATGTTTAGTGTGTACATACATTCCCTTTGCGTATGCAAAGATAAGTACTAAGCATAGGTTTACTGTTATTGTTTGTATAGTTAATGTGAAAAACATTTTGTAATATAGATAGTTACAGTAATGTTAATTTTATAGTGTTAATGTGTTTACAAGTGAAATTTCATAATAAATTCATACAATTAAAAAAATGTTATAGATCGATGTATATATATATATATATAGCTAGAACCCCCGAATTGGTGGGAGATGGATGTGCGAAGTCTTGTGGATGGTTTTTCACAAAATTTGTTCTCTTTGAATAGGGGTACTTTTTCAAATCATATGTGAATTGAATAAAAGTTGAAATAGAGAATGGTTGAGGGAATGCAGATTTATTTTACAATTTTTTGGTTTTAAAATTAATGCATTTCTAGTTGTATTTTTTTTATATTTATTTTGCATATAAAATAAAAGCTCAGTATTTGCTTCAACATGCATTTTGATCATATTTGCGCTTGGATGCTCTTCAAAAATTTATGTCTGATCCCCTGTTTTGACCCCTCCCATTCTCCCCCATTCCAAAAAAAAATTGGAAAAAAAAAAAAAAAAAAAAAAAAAAAGACCCATCGGTCCTGGCTGTATTCTCCTTCGTTATAAAATCTTGTAACATGGCCACAACATTCTGTGTGAAGGAAGGGTTCGCATATCTAAGCCTTTATCAAGCATGGTAATTGATGGTTTCACACATAACCTACCATAAGTGTTAAGGCTAAAGTGACAAAAACATAACTTCCATCGGTCACTAATGCATAGGAGATTATACAATACCATTGGTGTTTTTGCAGTCATCAGATGTAAAATCTTGACCTAATATGGGAATTATCTAAATGTTTCCAAAGGTATATTTCTATTATTTGTATAGCAAATTGTATAAGAAAAACTAAGCGGTGACATGTAATCCCAAAGAATACTTAAAATGTTTAAGTGTTGACTTTATCCAGTTTCAATTCATCGCGACATAATTGTTTCCTGAAATTGTTTTTGTTTATGCACAATAGGATGACAAAGGTGTGGCCAAAACCGCACAATAATGTCATTTGTAATTGCTGAGCAATGTATTGACGCAACGAACATAACACTTGGTGTCAAGCAATGAGTCATAACTGACCATATAACTGACCACAACTGAAGAACATTTTCAATTACTTCAGCACGAAGTATCACATGAGCAGCTCGTATTATGATAATTCTAAACCGTTCATTTCGTGTTTCCGAGAGAGAGACTACGTTTGCTAGTTTTGAAGTGTATAATTAATGGAAATACGGTATGACTTAAGTTATGTAGGGTGGAAACACTGAGAAATTCTGACATGCCATATTTACTGGCCATTATGAATTTATCATACATGTAACATCTTCTTCAAACATAATATATAAATGACAAAGTCATATGTACAGATCTACTCGAGCAGCGAATATTCGTAATAACGTCGAAACGATTTCACCCCAGTTATTTTAATTATACCTATGAAGCTGGGATCACAATCTAATTTGTTGCCCACATGTTCACAGAGCACATATATTATGAAATGCCGAGAATTCATATCGCAAGTGAAATATCTAGAGCATTGCACACCCAGTTCGTGCGCACACCCAGTTCGTGTGATATTTAGATAATATTATTAGGCTCCAAACAAATACCACATAATATTACTACCATGAAAATAATTGTTTTCCCGGTGCCAAAGTGTAAAAACAAAATTTCTAGTAAGATCTAATGTAAATAAACATGTTCAAATCCCTTATTATTGCCACGCACGAACTGGGTGTGCATACGTTTTGCCATAACAAATTGCACCATAGATCATATAATTTTAATGAACCATAACAATTGTGTTTATCATGCGACACTATAAGTAAGTAGCTTTATTTTGACACATCAAACACTGTTGAGGGTTCATTAATAGCTGTGCTACGATTGTTTAAACAATAAAATGCACGAACTGGGTGTGCAAGTGCTCTTGTTAAAACGAAATGTTTGTTTCAAGAATATATAATTTGAATGGCAATGCCGACAAAGCTATAGTGCACCTTTGAAGACCAACTAAAAGGCGTACACCACAATAAACGTACACTCTTAATCATTTAACAATGTAATTAAAACAGAAGTAACTTTCTTGCCTACTCACGCCGCCTTTCGCGTTCATACCAGACGACCCTCGGTCCATTGAAACAGTGTGATGACAGTTGTCGCCGGAGTGACGGAAACTAGTCCAGCCAGCGTTGAGTAACGTCTGCACAGACACCACATGCGCTATTTCCACTGTGGACTCATATGGCCGTATACACACAGTGGGGTAACACCGGCACAACATACCCATCTTTACGTCATCTGATATGTACAAATGATGGCCTCAGAGTTATATTGCCGGTCAAGGTGACAAGTTTTGACGCTTGTTGCATGCAGCTGTCAAATGGAGCTTCGGCCTGAATGCTACGGGCGAATGTCGGCATTGCCACTTGAATTTTGAACAAGAGACAGCGGCTTTCTTGTGTATGGTGGACATGCAAAACAGAGAATGGTTGTGAATAGTGTGGCAGCGTTCCGTAATGTTGAGAAATGAATTGTGATTTTCGTGCAATGCTTGGATATATAAATGTAGTTTACGTTGGAGATATTTGATTGCTTGTTGTTTTACTTGGATAGTTTACGAGGACTTTTTCAAATTTATTTTTGTAATGGCATTACTGGTTTTGGTCTCATGTGTGTGGATAACTGATGCTCATACGTCAACGGCTCATGGCCACTATGTTCATAATTCAGAGTATGAAGCTTCGTGTCTTGAATCAGCATTCCATTCGTATTTTTCACATAGCTGATTTCTTTACAAACTAAAAAAGATGGCTTTCTGCGTCACCAACATGCAGTGTAGTGGTAATACATGGGAATAAAATAATTCACTGCCAATTGAGAATTGACCCTGATTTTTCAGGGGTGGATATTAATGTCTATATCTATACCACCGTATTCATTCAAATTCGTGCATTTAATGATAGTTACGTTGCTGAATGATGCAACATGATAATCTACTATTCTAATGAACTTACAAGACATCAGAGAATCGTACAAAATCCAGATGGCATGGCATACATTTACCCGTCCCCTCAAGCGACGGTTCTTAATTGAAATGCAAACACATGTTTAAAAAAGAATGGCTTTTCTATGGGTTGTTTTACTATTTTCAAATTTCATTCATTTGCCCTGATGCAATGAAGGACTTGTGAAAGTCAAGTTGACATTTTGTGCAATATGGAATTAGTGCACATTGGTTACCAGTTGTGATGCTGACAGTATGACAGTAGGATACAGCTCAATACGCATGGATAAAGATGTTGTGCCAGCACCGCCTGCCTATGCCCACATATTACAAGACGTGAGTATTCGCCTTGTTGCAGTTTCAACAGCTATGTACATACCACAAGTACATGTTCATTAATGGCGTGAATAAACGCGTTGTGGACGGAAATCTAAGACTGTAACTTACTGTGGTATTTTCTAATTGTTATGGCTCCAATTAGATTTGAGTGAGTGTGGTAGTGAATGAGGACTATGTTGGTATATTAGCTGTTAAATCATCACCACCCAACAAGTCACTTCCTTCACACAATAACAATTTGGTAAACCCCAAATGATAAGTTTATCTCATGTCCATGTCAATATGTAACTAATTAATTTACATTGCACAATATATGTACATACATACATAGTTACAAACGAACGAAGCGACGCAATTACGGTTTTGGAATCTCAAGTTTACAATATGAAATTCCGACTTTGACTGTCAGTATGTGGCTTTTTGTTTGCACTAGGGTTTGCATCTTTTTCCTTTTCATTTCAACTCCATAACCAGGTGTAGAGGTTAAGCCAGGACTTACCCACCAGAACCTTGCCCACTGGTGGCACGATATTCCATATTATTGATTGTACACTAGTGTGGTTATGTTTCCCCTAAGAATCGACATCCATAAGGTGATGAGAGAACTACGGAACAAATGTTTATAGTTCATGTGTACAAGCCATGAAAAACAATGGACGAGTGTTGGACACTGCCAGTGCCCGATCAAGGGTTGGTGGGACCCCGGGCCGTGAGTCAATGTGGGGCTATTTGACCCGAGATATGTGTAATGTGTGTAAAAATGTGATAATTTATGGAAACTTTAATGTATTTTAACCTCATTTTGTATGAGGTTGTCAAAAACACTTGTTTTAGTTTTCGTTCAACGTATTGGCAGTTCTACTGCTCAAAATACAACTTAGCATGAGTTAAATACATATAATGAGATAAATATATTTTTTATCAAATAGGAAAACAACACGACAAAGTCCCATAAAATACTGATAAAAAGCCAGTATGGTCAAAAGTCTTTGATTTATTTAATATATTGTTTATAATATAATTATGTTAGAGTATCCTCAAAATCAAAATCAGAATTCTTTCCCTACGAAACTCGTTTTTTGTCCACAATGTACTCTAGACGTCGTTAGTTCGTACCCAGGCTCTCTAGACACAACGTACTCTAGACACTAACTTTTATTGCAGTCCCTTATTATTAGAGGCTTTTGCGTAAATAAATGTGCGTGTAACTTTTTAGCCAAAATCTGGGGGGGCCCATATGTTGGGGGCCCCTGGTTGCAGCCTGCTCAGCCGCCCACCCACCCTAATCGGGTACTGGACACTGCAAATGGATATTCTCAGATGAATGTATCTACTCTAACTGTCACTCAACCCGTTTCCTTTAACATTACCATTTATTTATCCTCAAAATGGTTCAGCGGCCATAAAATGTACATACCACAATTAAATACTGCATTAGGTGACTGACATTGGCTCTTACCCTCCCCCATCTGTTAACAGGGAGCGTTGAAATTCACATGTTTCAGGTAGGACATCTATTAGGCATTACTTTAGATGTAAGGGAAATAATACTTGTGGGAATTTCATATTGCATGGACAAGTTGCAGTGCATGCTATACCAAATAATTGTAACAATGCGTACCATACAAGTATGGCCTCTGTATGGGACTTTATCTGTACACTATTCCTAGTATGTGTACAAAATAAGTAGGTGCCAAAGAATTAGAATTTACAAGTTTATTTATTTTTTATTTTGCAAACTTGTAAATTTTCAATCTTTGGCACCTACGTATTTTGTACAGCAGTTAAGACGGCACAACACACATTCTAAGAATAATGAGAGGACCTGCTGCAGTTCAAATAATGAATTTGGCTTGCTTATCTGTACACTGCAATTGCGAAAAGGATGCGCAATAACTTGTTGCCTCGGTGAAATATTCAACATTTCCCAAGACAATAATACAACCTTGGCTCCAGAACAACATTGTCAGTTTCACGGCTTTATCATTCACACCGCCTTTACCAATCCATGTTCAAGCTACATAGCCGTGCGATATGACGACGCAGAGCTACTAGTTGCTTGCGAGGAATACAGCCAAATTTGATCTAAACCCCGAGGCATCAATACTAATAGCAGGTTGTGCAATAGCAATAAAAGCGTCCGCCTGTGATACGCTGTACTACTATGTATGGATGCGCCATGCCAATGCGCAGACAATGACAAAATGAGGCTGATGTCGGTAGACATTCCCACCATTTAATCTCCTGCGGGACAAGCAGTTTCTTCTACTTTCATTATTGTTACATTATACTTTTCTCCATAGTGGAGACTTGATTTTCTTGTGCATATGGATTTTATAGTTGGGAATTTCACATGGAAGAGATGTTAGTTCTTTTCTCTATAGTGGAAGCTTTGAATTTCTTTCTTGTGTATAAAGATTTTATAGTTGGAAATTTCACATGGAATGGATGTCCATGTATTAAATCATGCTTTGTTCATAACTTAGATTTTAACTGTGAAGTAGCTTAGTATGTTAAATGATTTTCATAATTAATATAGTGCTGGATCCTGTATAGAGGTAGTGCCCATCCTTGCTTTCATCAGCATATACTCACATTATCGTGCTCCTTCTATACAGCAGACCTGTTTTGGCCAACACACATTAAGCAATAGTATCAAAAGATGAACATCAGTATTAATTACGCCCTGTTAGACTTGCTGGGATACAGTGTCAGCCATGATACACGGTAGTAAGAGATACATTAAGCTATTTGCATGAAAAGGAAGGAATTGGCTCCACATATTCTGCAATAATGCTGACATTATCTCCCTTTTCTGTGACAGCAGAGTATAAATATGTATTATATTACTAGCCCAGAACAAAAGACGTGTTTTTGCTGACACACCACATACGCCGGTGCTTTACTGATGGACATTGCACACGATATGCAGCTTATTCAAATTAAGAAAAGAAAAGGGAAAGTCTTCGGTTACTTACAACGTATGAAACGTCGTATGTTTTAACGATGCATGTTTATTCTTTGACAAATAAGAAATGCACAGTGAAATGAAATGATATGCTTAATAGAATGTTCACAATTAACTTGAAAGCGTTTAACGTCAATACTTTTGATACAAATATCTTTACGTTCTAAGCAGGGTCTATACAATATGCAAGGAGCCACCTGTTAATGCTCCCCCCTACTTTTATACCTCTCTTGGCTTGTACATTTGAGTGGGAAAAGTATTGGCATATTTAGAAGAAGCATAGAGCCTCCTTGCACCACAATAACGTATTAGACTATGTCACATCACCGCTCTCGTGGATTCTTACTCGCCCACACTCCTATCCTCTTTCTAAAACTCTGGATGTGCCAATGAAACTGACGCGCATAATGTCTTATGGCGCATTTGAACCATCTCAATGACGATAAGGCCAACATTGCAGTTCCGTACTGTGGTATTCCCTGGAGGCGTAAAATGCAATGCTGTTATGATGCACCGGCAGAGGTTTAAATTATGTGTGTCCGTGAGTTGTTGTGCTCTTTGCTTCATCTGACCTACATTTTTGGAATAAAGTGCAACGTCCTCTTTTTTTTACTGACAGTTAGTGGAATGGTCTCGTAAAATACAAAAAGGGTTCACAGTAAGCCATCTAATGCTGAATATTGGAGTGGGTCCTTTTTTTCAAGCACTTGAATACGAAGGGGTTTATTTACGTGTCAGCATAGGATTTGGAGGACTAGATGACAGTGAGATGTACTTAAGGAGGACTTCTGGCATAGGAGCTGCTTTGTAAAATATATCGGTATGGTGCATGTAGGTTGAAGAAATGTGAGCATATGGATAGACAGTCACTCAATTCAGAAAGCAAATGGCCTCACTCGACAAAGGAACTCTTTTACGAGAGTTGCAGTGGTCTCTTTATCAAAGGTTGGAATAACAAATGTCACTGAGGTGGTTTCCTTTGGTGGAATTCATTGAAGGTGATACTGTATGAAATCTAGACATTGCAGAAGCGTTACCAGCCTCCTCCAGATCCACCACAAAACCCCTCCTTTTTAAAAACATCGGCAGATAATTGAGAACTATATTCCATTGCAGAATTCTAAAGACAAGTACAACATGGTTTATCCTAAACTCGTCTGTTGACTATAATTCCAGTGAATATTTTGCCATGTGGTAAGAGCGGGTTGCATGTTTACACCCTGCACCCAGCTGTGAGAGTGCAATTAGATAGAGGCCTCGGTAAAACCCATTACACACTCGGCGTTTCGGTGTGTCTCTTAATAAGCCTATTCAACCCAGAGGCCGCTACTGCATATTGCGATATATGGCAAATAAGTCTTCGCAGTTGAAGTTGATTCGGCGATTCGCTTGCTGGTGACAGCTTCATAAATTGTGACATATTGGTGGCGGGTGGGGTGGGGGTGGGGTGGGGTGGGGGGAACACCCACATCATCCAAGCATGGCTTTAACCTAGTTTACATTCTGATTGTGACCTTGGCGCGGGGAAATGGCGTTAAGTAGATGGGACTGTCAATGTTTGGACTGGGTCGAGAGAGATTTAAGGGTTATCATATTGGGTAGGGTGTGATATGAGAAATATCATATGTTAAGCAAAATATGTGGGAAAAAAACTCGCAATTGCAAGTTCGTAGTAAGTATATCAAAATCCATTGAATCTGTCAAAACATCACTAAAAAACATCTCTTCAAAATAACGTTTGGATGTTAGCGCTGATTATGTACATATTTAGCGATTTCAGATGACCACAAATTTATCTGTCTCTTGAATCAATTTGTTGCTATTTATTATGTTTAAGCGCATAAGAACAATGCGCTCTTCAAACAATCTATTTGGATTTTGTTGTTTTTCTTGTTTTGTGTTCTGGTGATACATTTCTATAAACTTTATATATTATAATATCCGAAATCATATCGTATCAATCATAAGTATTTTCGTACATTAGTGTATTTGCAAACATTCAATGAAGTAAATAGCATGCAGTGTCAATAATTTAAGCAAGATGTATGGAAAATAATCTCATAATTGCAAGTTTGTAGTAAGTATTTCGAAATAATCACATGTATTGAAAATCATAACATAATGCGCCCAAATACTTATACAAGCATCCCACTATAGGGAAGCATGCATAAATTTTAAGAATTGCATATAGCTAGAACTAGACTAACTATTTTTCAATCCTATTTTCTATAGATAAATACTTGGTTCTCTCCTCTTGTCAACTACTAACCCCACACCATCCAAGCATTGCTTTAACCCTGTTTACATTCTGATGTTGATCTTGGCGAGGGAAAATGCAACATTTGGACTGGGACCCCGAGAGAGATACAGTGATAACCCTATGTATGTTATCATATATATGAAATATATACATCGCATGTCAGTATAACTAAACAAAAGCCTGACTTGACTTGGATACCAGTACATCCACACTCACCAACACAGAGCAGCAAAATGTCGCTCACAGTTGACAATGGCGGCGGTCGAATCCGTGTACTACATGTAATTATTTGGCAAATGTGATAAGCACCTGTAAGCAAAGCACTTCCGCTGATTGTGCTGCCACCTGAAAAGTGGCAAACGTCCTTCCGTGTGACACGAGCGCTCTCTGTCGGTGCTGATGAGCAATCATGAGCAATCAGTGCGCTCAATTGATGAGCAGTTATTAGATACAACCAGTGACGTCATGGGCAGCAAGGCGTGTACCGTTTATTAAGATTCAGATGTACACATTTGGAGAAATAATAATGATTGTTTATGATTGGCGGACGCTGTCCTCCTCATTTGCTCTTTAATTGCCATAATATCCAATCTCTTGTGTACACTGGCCTACATATACGGGGTTTTTGTTTACCTAAGGATGTCTTGCGTCGAAGAACAACCATTACTGGTTAGATAGTGTTAAGATTACACACCATAATAATTTTTATCTTAAATTCAATCGATGTTGCTGCAGTAGACAAGTAACTGGTTGTCTGATCTCACCCTCCTAGTGCCATGTGCAGCGTGAAATGTTATAATACATTTACTAATTGAATCACGCCGTGTCTGAAAATAAGCCGCATTCATAGTAGACATCCCAATCTTTTCATGGAAATGCTAGAAGTGTTATAGATGTAAACAGACCATATACACACAGTCATCACTCTGTAGGGCTACAGTTAGATAGGTAAGTGTCCGCTACCGGGGGAATGTCTATACATGTATGTTTAGGCCTAGAAAAAATGATCCTGTGGTAGCTAACCCATTTTAACCCCCCGAACCTAATCTTTTTATTGATTTTTTTAATAAGAACTTCGAACCTATGGATTCAGACATAAAATAACATACTAATTTTAGCGATCCAATAAAAAAATCATATGTAATTTATCATTTTTGTTTAATTTTACCATCATGTTGTGTGTGCAGTCACTATCGTTTTCTATGTGGAGTAAAAAAAAGAAGTGGCCCCTACCTAACCTAATTTTTTTGCGGTAAAAATATGAAGAAAAAAATAACCTACCTACTAACCTATTTTTACTAACCTATTTTTCAAAATCATGTTACCGGAGCCAAACAATCATTTTTTTCTAGGATAAGTCATTGTACAAACCAAGAAAAAAAATGCACTTGGGCGAATGGTCAAATGTCCGACCCTGTGCCAAGATGTTAGATGAATGTATCTGCTCATCTGTCACTCAGGTTGTTTCCGTCCATGGTGAGCTTTGCTCAAGACTATGAGTGTCACGTCTTGTATGGGAGTCGTCTATATGCATGCACGCAGTCAATAAACTATTAATGTCCACGTTACCAAGCAAATATTCTCATAACTTAATTTCACACATTTTCTATGTGCAGATTAGCTAGCCACGAATGCCATCAATTATTATACACAACGTTGTGTGGTATGGGGAGCTCCTACGTGCTAGAATCTAAATCATATTACTTGGTCATTTTAGAAAGGACAGTAGATGAATGGTGATAGAAATGGTCACAGCCGCATGTCAATTAAAAGGGATTGCTACAAATTAATGTCAGAAAGAAAGCAAAACAGCGTAGGCGTATGTTGAAGAAACATACCGTGTTTAATAGTGTCACTCGGTAAGTGTCCTTGCATAAGATGTCTGTTAATTTACTGTCTGCATTTGTAAAATATTTCCGCGTTTGCAAGGGAAAAGTTCACAACTGCGGGGAGTTAATTAACAGACACCACTACTAAGCATAGTTAGTTATCATTAGACCACAACAAACCATCAAACATGTCAATCTTTTTTACTTATTTTTATTTTTACTATGAATAGGTTTTGCAGTGTCACCCGAACTAGGGATGCATTATGGAGAAATATGCTTCATCTGTTTTCGGCTTTAAACCAATCAGGAGACAGTAGGGGCATGTAATATTCGAGTAGAATAATGATGTATGCACACATCTAGATAGAGAATGATAAACAGATCTAAAACCGTGTGCACTTGAGTGGTTTTTAAAATACGTTGAGATACAATGTATGTGGTAAAAACATTTCATCATGCCAGCGAATCATCTCGTGTCACCATTACTGGTCATGATACACTTCATTAAGAAACATTTTGCAAATTTCGCATACTTTTACCAACCATCATGATTCTGGAAGGAAATAATTGTGCTCAAATTAAGCATTTGAGGATGCGGGGGGCGTCTCAAACGTTATATTGTCCTGACCAGCGATATAAGCTGCGTCTTCAAGTATGCTTCTTCCATGGTGGCCACGTCTAATCTTAATTCGTGGAAAGCGCATGTTGAACTTGAACAAGTGTGGTTTTCTTCGGTAGAGAACAAAAGCCACAGCCACCAGCAACACAGTGAATGCAAATACTGCCATGAAGGAGCTGGCAATGGTAACTGTGAGTGACGGCTTAGCTTGGACCACTGCAAAACAAGTATTCAGCGTTATACTTCATTATGACGTCATGAGTGTTCATACAAGAACAAGAACAAAAATGTATTAGCAATCAAACGCCCTCTAGGAGCAGCATACAATCATGGATACAAGTATACAATGATTGGCAATTGCTAAGATTGATGATTAACTACATTACTACAATACATTACTAAAATGCATTGCTTTACTGACGCTAAGTATAGATTGGACAACTCTCTTATTTTAGATATACATATACATTGAGACAGAGAACATTAAATTCGTCTCATATATTTATTGTTTTCACTCTGAGTATCAGATGTAAGATTGATTTCTGAACTGTTTCACCAGAGAGAGAATTATCATAATTTATTCATTTATGTGACCTGATTGTTAATTTTACGTTGTGTCGTACTTTACTGCATTGTAATTCATAAGCATCATGAGAGTATTCAAACCATCTGGATACGGACTGCTCTCAACATTATAACCATAAAAAGTGTGTACAGAGCCTGGAAATCTTCTGATTGATAGCAAGAATTCAATTCCTGGTCGAGGATATGCTGTTATTAAAGGTACCACCCACATTGGCTTAAAATAACCTCCTTTGGGAGAATGTCATATTTTTCACAATGTTAACACAAAATCATAAAAATAAGTAGTCAGTAACCATGCTAAATACGTACATAATGGCAAACCTCTTCTCGTTTCAACACTGCTAGTCACAATCATGTATTTATAATTTATAATGCATTTCTATCACTTTCTGACGCATAGTTTCACATAGTATGTCCCAAAATGTCACCGGGTATTAAACTACTTTATCTACTACAATACTGACACTTTGTGTGGATGTCAGACAAACGTTTTCCTTCAACACATACAAATGTCAATACCTATACACACTTGGTTTCATAATAACAGCTCATCAACGTGACTGCATCATTTCATGCCCCAACACGTGTGTGTTTTTATGAGACGCACGTGCTGCGATTTTAAGCTTTTTTATTGTGCGTACGTATAACGTAATTCTGTTTAAGTGAAACGTTAAACGTTAATGAAACGTTAAATGAGCGTTGGCCTTCTAAGAATATCTGAATCTGAACGACAGGGGAAACGAACATTCAGTCAACAGCAACAATAATCAAGTCAAGGATCTCCAAGATGCCGGCTCTGTGTAAAAGGAAGAGATCGGCAAGTAGGCCACGAAGGGGTGGACCTAAAAGAGTACGCAAGTCTAGAAGCAGATCCCAGCGTAGAAGTGCTTCTCGTGCCAGAAAAACCAGAAAACCATGCGGAAAGTCCAAGTCAAGAAGCAGGTAAAAAATTCTTGGATATATTTTTTTCTTTTTTGCTTTATAATCTGTTCTGTTTTGATATCATATGATATGGTTTGCTTTAAACAAATGTGATTAAATAATGTGATCTACACAAACTTTCATAGATCTGCCTTTTTACTTTTAAATAGAGAGAGAGAGAGAAAATGTTTATTTCATAAAGCATGAAATATTACATGTGAATACTACAAATAATTAACTAGAAACGTACTCATTGGAGTACAAAATTAGTCCCAGCACCTTTGAGCATTTGATAGTTTATGTTTTTTTATTGTATTACATTATAAGCATGATGGACAGGAACAGTACATAGGAAGCGTATGATATAAACACAAATGAAGTTTAAATGCTTTATTATAGCAACATTCTCTCCTCTGTTGCCGTCGCCGTTTGATAATTGTTTCTTTACTTAAGGGGCATTACATGCATTTCACATTTAAAATAATCAACATTGATCAGCATGGATTGTTTATTTGTTTTGATGACGTTCGTAAGACTTTACGTTAAACGGTCCTGTATCTGACGTGTGACGTTATTACTATCAAATGGGTTAACGTTTGACACGTTTTACGTCATTCTGCACGTTTACTCTCTGACGCTCGACACACCATGACGTACACTTCAACTTTAACAAATAAACAGTTATAAAGAGTATCAATATAATAACATAACCATAGGCTGTATAAACACCAAAAATGACTGGGTCCGTCTATGGTTCATTCTTAGGGGATCTGAAAGTTTGGGGTCATAACACTCCTTAGTTTTCATCAAATCGTCGGGCATAGGTTAACGCAAATCGTAAAACAGATAGCCCCTGTCCCAGCTAAAGCTGGAGCTGGGACTAAATTAGTACTAAATACAAATATAAAATACATAAATGCAAAATGAAACTGAATTACCCAAAATACACATTATATGCTAGTTGATGATGACACAAGTGATGAACTTTCTCTATCTGTAAAAGCTATAACACAAATGTTTGCTAAATTTATGAGGATTCTGATATTTGATATGTTCTGTTGTAGAACCAGGTCCAGGTCCAGCAGGAGGAGAAAAAGCAGCAAAGGAAAGAAAGGTTGTACTCCCAACACCAGTATTCATGACTGCAAAAAACTCTCTCCGACTCTCTGCGCCGTTGTGGGCATGGAGAAAGCTACACGGGCCCAAGTTGTCAAACAGATGTGGAAAATAATAAAAAAGAACAAGCTGCAAGACAAATGCGACAAACGATACTTCAAGACTGCGGGATGCCCCAAGCTGAAGAAGCTCTTTGGCTGCCGAGACCGAGTGAAAGGTTTCACCATGATGAAGCATTTGAAAAAACATATGTGTTAAGGTCGTGGACCCCATTGATTTGACTGAACATTTTAACTATTAACTTTATTTTTTATATATATTTATTATTATTATTATATATTTTTATATATATTTTATATATATTTATTTATATTTATATCATATTTTACATTATTATTTATATTTATTTATTTTAGTATAGTATATATATACATTTTTTCACTAGTTTGAAACAATAAATCAATAAATGAATCTTTGTTGATTTTTGTTGTATGAATCCTCCTATTTGGGAGCTTATTAATATCTTCAAATGTCAATCAATTAATTTTTCTGTCCCATTCAAATAAATAGGTAACTGTTAGCAAATAGCACCACGCATACTAACTGTAAAATAAAGTTCATACAGTTTTACTATATACAGTACAACCTCCAATTAAAACCATCCCTATATTGAGACCACCCCTATAATAAGACCACTTTTCAATGTTCTAAACCACCTGACACTGATCCCAAAGGTGGTCCTATTAGAGAGGTTCTACTGTACAATATCCAGTGAAGTGGTTGCAGAGTTATTGTTACATTTGGATTAGTGATCTAGTGTGTTAAATGGGAGTTTGCTCTCTTTATCTTGACCTTTATATTGACCTATGTCATGTTATTTGCACACAAAACGAATGGATCGACATTTGCATGTCCATCGTTCGCATACACCAATTTTCTAATCGCTGTCTCAATGAAATATTTATGTACGATCGTGGTACCCCAGGTGGTAGTTACCAACGATGTACATGCACAAAGGTCTATGAAAATAGTTACTACAACTTTTACCCACACGTGGTGCAGTCTCACTCAATCAAAGCTCTGTGATGCTACGCCTTGGCAGAAAGAAATGATAAAAACTGATGCTGTTTGTCTATTTTTCCCCAGAATGCATTTTTGTAGCCATCTGCTGGTTTTAGACAGGAACTACGATAGTCATTTTGATGGATAGCTCTACCCCGTTAAACCAGTCTCTATCACCCGGATTTTTAAAATCTCTCAGTTGGAAGGACAGGACAATATATCACTTGACCTAATTCCAATTCTGGGATTAAAAGCCTATGGTTTCATCACATTTTTAATGAGAAATATTTATGCTTCAGAGATCCTATCTTAGCATGAGAAACTCAGAGTGAGAGTGTTTTAGGCACTTAAGGTGAAAACGATTACTTGGTTTGTCCTGTGCTTGGTTAAAGTCTTCCTTTCTAGAACCATCATTCAGATAGCGTGATGGTGAACTTCCATAAGTAGTAGTTGTTGAGGAAAATGACGTGGTAGAAATTGGAGTAGTTTGGGAAGGTCTACCGCGACGTGTGGATACCGATGTGCTGGGTTTGGCCGTCGTGGACGGAAATGTTACCGTAGATGTTGGCGCAGTGAATGTTGTTGTTGAAGTGGTAGTGGTACTTTTGGCAATCTGAGATAGATCTAAAGCAGATGAGATATGTTTATACAGCATTAGATTATTTTCAAATACGTTCCAATCCTCAGTAGCAAAACATAACTTCGGAGCTTTAAAATGTATACACCTATTTCTATTTTTAAAAACGTGCATACCTATTTCGGTCAATTAAAGCTTACAACACCCCCACCCAATTTCACATAGATGATGATAGCTCCAGATGGTTCACAAGAAACGAGAAATGAGAACAACGTATAATGTTCGCCATATTATGGTGCCTCGTGTACATATTTTGTGGCCAGCACTTATGGGTTCGTCTGGAATAACGGTCTGTGATCTTCCAGATATACTGGATCAAAAGGCAGGCTCATGGGACCATTCGAAAATAGCACGCCATAACTCGGGAACATCTTTATGAACAACTTTAAAAAGAAAGACCTTATGATGATCAAGTCAACTCTCCAGACGAACCAGAAATGCAAACGCTTGAATCAAAATAACAAATGAATAATCCATACCAAGATCTCACAGGCCGAAAAGAATCAAAATCACTTTAACAGAGAAGTGATAACACTGTTTGGGCCATCGTCATATCTCACGACTATATACACAGTATATAGTTGGTATGAACAAGACCTTTAAGGCAGTGTGAGTAATCAAGCCGTGAAAACCGACGATGTGTTTGGGCCACAACCAGGCGAAACGTGTGATTTCCTCATTTAAGACAGCATTAATCATGGAGCATCGTGAACACCAGAACTGTTGGAACAGATGATTATGTTTCATGACTTCATTTCGTCAGATTCTAACGGTAGTGGCGACACTTACGGTTTCATCTGTCGACCATACATCCTCCCAAAGCAGCAGACGAAGCCACAGTTAAGCATAAAGACCCAGAACCAACAAGAAGTGCGCCATTCCCTACCAAACCAACAAATCACTCCAAATTTGAGGCCAGAACACCCAAGATTTACCCGGAAATGACACTAAGCTTCCAGCGTCTTCTAGCGCATCTGGAACCACCATTGTCTATGTGAAATTGGGGGTTTATCAATAAGGATTTTACAGTTCACCGTTCATACATGAGCCAAGTATCGATGTTTTGAAGCAACTAGAAATTGGTTCAACGTAGACAGCCTACCACAGTTGACAATATGACAGTATTCCCACTCGACATCCGCATCTGTTGTATAACACCAAGGCTGATCACGTGACGGCGTTCCGTCAGGCATCAGTGGGTTTCTACAGTAGTTCTCATTATTCAGTACTGGCGCATCGGGAACCACAAACTGATTATCATTGACAAAGGTGTGGTTGTGTGGCGTTTGCTCGTCCCATCTCTGGCAGACTTTGTCGGTTACTGTTCTGTTTTGCATTCCACCATAGTCAATGCCATTTTCGGTGACTTTGCACTCTGAAATTTTGAGTCCAATATTACTCGTATTTTGATTGAAAATTTTGGTCATGATTTTCCATGTTTATATGGTTGGCTATTTGTTTAGAGGCATGGACAATACTGTATTGTTGTCAAAGACATATTCAGATTTAATCACCTATGATATAGGTAGTTAGAAGAGAAACTCTGAACGTGATAACATCCTAGCAGTGCACACCCATCCCGTATTCACACCCATCCCGTGTATGTGTTTTTTTAGAAAAAAAAATATTTAGCACAAACAAGACCAAATATTTAGCACTTTATAGTTTATTATATTTTGTTAGTAACTAATGTAAAACGCTACATATTATCGCCAATCTATGATATAGATCATAGTTTTTAATGAAGTTTAAAAAATACAAGTAAGTAGCTTCCTTGATGACAAAAACGCTATTGTGGCTCATTCAAAGCTGTAAAAGGTTTAAACAAAAAATATACGGGATGGGTGTGAGGTGTTCTATTAGTTGTTTTACAACATTTCCTCTTGTTACCACAGTTGTGTATGTCGCATGGCTCCCATCTCACAGCCGGGTCCGTTGTGTAACACCAGGGCGTCTTGTGCTTGTGGTTTTGTGGGAAATTTGGATTGCGGCAGAAATTTTGAGCATCTGCCACAGTTTCATCTGAAATGTTTTCAAATATTGTTTCATAAACAGTGGTATGCAATGTACTTGTACGTAATTGAATTAACCTTTATGTC
Organism: Streblospio benedicti; assembly: GCA_019095985.1. NCBI lineage: Eukaryota > Metazoa > Annelida > Polychaeta > Spionida > Spionidae > Streblospio > Streblospio benedicti. The sequence continues at coordinate 8,571,853 of CM032669.1, forward strand.
TCATCTGCATATATCGACGTTCCCACTGGCATCAGTTTCTATTTTTACTTCACAACAGCATCGCGTTGGCTAAAAAACGTTAAAGCCGATATTTGAGCAAAAATCAAGAAATATCTTGTACAGTAAAACCTCTCTACTGAGACCATCCGTGAGACTGAGCTAAAGTGGTCTCAGTAGAGAAGTTGTCTCTATAAAGAGGTTCATTTTGATAGCGTTATGAAGGTTTGGGACCATGAAAAATTGTCCTACTACAGGGGTGGTCTCAATATAGAGGTGCTCTTAATTGGAGGTTCTACTGTATATTATATACTCTATTCTTTTGCTGAAAATTCAGCCTGCAATTAATGTACAATGTATGACGATCTTTTGAAAATTACACTTAACAATATTTTAAACGCATACGTGGCAGACCACTGGCAAGACAATGCTTGATGTGACAAAGTCCAAGTAAAATTACTTATCCGAGCTAATCATTGATGACCGATGACAAACTGTGTACCAGGGAAGCGTTCTGGGGCTGTGATGTGGTAGTTGACATGTGGGGAGTTGGAACTCCATGACTGACATGTCTTGTTGGTTTTCGTCACACTCACGTAGCCTCTGTACAGATGACCTCCAACCACAAGCTGGCACTCTGACGGTCAAACATGTAAAAATCAAACTAATTGATATGCGTCTGTAGCATTTATTTTTTGCACTTTATGTTTTTTCTTTCTATGCTATATTTTGAATAATCAAAAATTGTTCAAAATGTTTTTATTTTAAAGCTTTTCAGCTCTAGAGAGCATTATTCATTATGAATAGGGCTCTGTAGAGCTGAGAAGCTTTAAAATAAAAAATAAATAACGTGTTGGACAATTGTTTGAACAATCGTTCTGTATTATTCTAAATAAATGGTTATGTATGCCCATTTTGCAATGTTTAATCGCCGTATGTCATAGCTATTAACACAGACATTACGAACATGGAGCTTTTTGTATACGGGCACCCATGGAATGGAATAGACTGCCACTACATATAAAAAATACAAAATCCATTGAATCTTTCAAAACACCACTAAAAACCCATCTCTTCAAAATAGCTTTTGGCTGTTAGTGCTGATTATGTACCTATTTAATGATTTCAATGTCATCAACACGATGATCACTAAAGTGTCTGTATTTTGCATCATATTGTTACTTACTATTTATTATATAAGCGCATTTGAACAATGCACTTCAAAAACTCACTTTGTTTTTGCTTGTTTTGTATATTGGTTCACTAGTTTATTGGCAAGTGATGACGAGGTATCTCCCTATTCTCTTATATCTTATAATATCCGAAATCATGTCCTATATGAATCATAATTATTTTTGTACATTAGTGTATTTGCAAACACTCAATAAAGTCAACAACAGTATCAATAATGTAAGCAAGATGTATAGAAAACAATCTCACAATTGCAAGTTTGTAGTAAGTATTTCGAAATAATTACACATATAAAATCATATCACAACGTCACCAAATCATGACATCCTCATACGTGCTATAGGGCGGTAAGCCAAAATTTTGTCCCCATAACATAATGTCCCCATCAAATACTTACGAACGCACGCATACGTGCTAGATCGTGTTATAGGGCGGCATGCCTACATTTTAAAAATTACTTATATCTAGAACTAGACTAATATTTTCCATGATGATTAGGGCTCTAGAGCTGAAAAGCTTTAAATTAAAAAACATTTTGAACATTTTTTATTACTTAGGATATAGCATAGAAAGAAAAACATACAGTACACAAAATGAGACGATATGTTAAGTATAGACTCCATGAGATAAGTAATATGTAACATTTCTATTCACCAAATTAACGAATAAGATTACAAGTTCATTGCATATATATTTGAAGTGACGGATTCCCTTGGTTTAAGACATTTGATAGTCATAGAATCGTTGTTGGTGCCGTACCTGTAGGGAACACGGTGTGGTTGGATACAGTAAAACGTGACCAGACACAGTTGATTAGAATGCTTAAAACAACTGAAATTCAAAAAGACATTGGGAATAATATTAAACTGATGAGGTTATATTGTCATTTTTGAACCATAATTGCTGTGTTCGCTTGTAATTAAACCATCACACTCCAGTGATATTGGGAACGCTCAATGTTGGCGTTTGGGTATCAACATACAATGTCTCGACATTAAAGGGTGTGTTTTGAAAGAAGTCAATGAGTTCCATATTTTATATTGTATTTGGTCTTTTATTCACTATATGTCACATTTTGTGCTTCATCAATGAAGAAGATCCGTTTGGTTTTATCGCACGATTTTTTTCTTATTTTCTTAACTTTCTCAATGTAATTTCGTAAATTGCTGAAGTATGGCATAATTTTGGAAATCCCACATACCCATTGATTTGAGTTTTTCCTCTTAACCTCATTAACCCCTGGGTTTTAGCATTGACAAGATAAATGGTAGTGTAGTAGGCCTATATTGCACATAAAACAGTTTGCTAGTTGTTCTATATATTTCATTTTTAAATACTTTGAGACTAGTTACTATTAAAATATATTTTTATAAATAATTTCATTTATTCTAAACACTTGTCTGATTGTTATTAAAATTCATAAAACATAATTTTAGTTTTACCTGATACATATGTCGTGGTTTCTTTATCCATTGTGCGTGCCAATTTGATTGTAGAAATGAGAACCACGTACAGTTGAATAACAACACAGTTTTATATATTAGTTGGCGACTTTGTAACTTGACGACTGTTTACTGATATTGATACTGCTGATTGTTAATGATACTCTTACTGGTGAATCTATACATAAAAGAAAAATTGCAAAATGTTCTAAGTCTCCCTTAATACCTGTATTTTACATCAAGCTCTCAATATCACAACAATTTTCACATAGAACATAATTATAAAATAAATAGCCGTGAATACTTACGACAATATGGCAAATCCGTAAAATAATGAGACAAATAATAAGACAATAATTATATAATGAAACCTGACTGCTAATACACCATTAGATCTGATTTAAGATTTAACACTCCCCCTAATCTTTACATATATTATGCATTGTTTTTTTTACACTTTGGACGTGCGTGAATATACATAAATGTGGGAATTTACATTTGAAATACGTTGCTAAAAGCTGAGGACTTTATTAACAAAAAGGAAATAAGTTATATAGTTTACTTGGTAACACTCATAAGAGTTGAAACTGTTTTTTCATATGTGTACAGAGAGAGAATAGGATAAATGTGACAACACCAGATTTGAGGTCAATTATACTATTTGAATGTACAATTAAAAATCAATATTGCATAACCACAAACTCCAGACATATCGGCTCCAACAAATGCACCCACTTCTTGGTATTTAATCAATAATCAGCCAATATATAGACAGTGACATTCCAGTGTATTAAACACTGGTTTGCCCACCTGGGGTCGATGTCTGCTAATGAATTACTGCATTTAAAAGAGTAAATCAAAATAATCTGATTGACATACATAGATAAATCAATAATTCTTAATGCACAAATGAAAACTATTTTAACGCAAAATTTAAAACACCACCTCTCCAAATGACCACCTCTATAGTAAGACCATCTTTTCTAGCACCATGTATTTAACTGTGGCATTATAAGATCGCTGTACATGAAAATTGTGATTTAGGAATAAAAATGTTGGTGAACGGATTTTCATCGAGGCTATATACTCCCTCAATAGAGGCTTCCATTTTGTGCAAGTTAATGTTCAATCAAACCAATATTATGAATATTTCATTTACAAACGACAAACATAACACAAACGAGAACAAATCCACGCCACTGGCGCTCCCGGTCATTTTCTTACGATATTCGTGATTTTTTTTTCAATGAAAACTGCAAATATACGATCTACGATATCGTAGTTTTTTAGTGCAACTGAAATTTTACGAAAAAATACTGACACGACCATAAAAACACATGATCGTGAACGTAAAATGGCTTTGTGCAACCGGCAGAGGTACAATCTAAGTCATCTCTGGGGTTTGTCACCGTGAATGTGGCAGGTGGAGCAACATGCATTGGACTTACAGTGTTAGTAATTAAAAATAGTTACTGCGATGTTTTTTCAAAATGTGCGCTCATATTGGAAAAATGCTTGTTTGCTTATGTTTAAACTTCACAGGCTTCAAACGAGACCGACTTGCATCTATCCATTGACCACTTCAGCTGCCTGCACGAGCCTTTCTAAAGGCTATGATATTTGATTTATACTTATTCATATTTAGTTTCCTTCATATCAATACAACCACAGAGAATACAACTCCTTCGTCTATACAATAGCACGTCTTAGACTGTCTCTAACAGCCTGTAGTTTGAATATCATCTTGCGAGGCTGAGACATTTAGACTGTGGCTGTTTCTGAGTCAATGACAGGTTAGCAAAAAGGCTATGACAGGTTTTAGTTTAAATATTCATATTTAATTCTTTAAAAAACGTGATTACATTGTTCACTGTACATGGCATATCTTCTTCCTAATAGACTGATGTTTAAATATAATAAAGAATATCATCTCGCTAAGCTGACACATTTAGACTGTGTGTTTCTGAGTGCAATGATCACAAAATTCAATAATCTTTTTAAATGATATTCTGAGCCTTGACAAAGGTTCCCAACGTATTCGGTTGCAATGTTTCCCAGCCATCTACCTACGCTCTCATACGTCCTATAAGACAAGAGGCTTGCCTACCTCTCCATACTGCCCCCTCTCTGCAGCCGGTGGTAAAGTTGACAAATCACCTCAAGTGGCCCACATGGTCTCCTGGTAGCTCGGTAATTGGGCGCAGGTGGCTCCCAGTCGATTGCCCACTCACCTGTGCAGAATATAAATGTACTTCTACACAGTTCGGGGACCTCGTCAATGTTAGTCTTTAATTGCACATAGCTCTATTCAATGTTCCTCAGCTCGGACATGAATGTTGATTTCCCCAGTTTGCCCGGATATAATGGCTCTGGGTTGCTGTAAATTCAACCTTGTATTATTACGTTTCCATGTCAATGCGCACTGAATGCTAAATTGGACGTTGGTGGCAGTTCTATTTGAAAATCTAATAATCAAAATGACATGCGGTCACCATGTTCTGGCCTACTTTCTTTAACCATGTATATTACACCACATGTTTTTCCGGGATCAGCTCGGTCTTTAGGGGTTCACCAGAGATGTTTTTACTGTTTCGATTCCTTCCGTAGCTGAATGGATGGAAGTTGGACTCGTGACCAGAAGGTCGTGGGTTCGATGCCCTGTCGGGTCTGGTGGTGGGTATTGAGCAAACATATCTCTAATGCATAGAGCACATGACGCCACAAGGTCAGTCTACAGCCAGTCTATTGCCAAAAAACGCAGAGAAATCGTTACGTACAAGGGTGTGTGTTGGTCGTTGTTGTTTGTTTGTTTGTTTGTTTGTTTGATAGTTTGCTGATACTCTGCAGCCATCAACTTGTTGATGATTATGGCAGAGGGAGGCCATGTTGTGTTGGTACATGGACCTCCAGAGCCAGGATAGGCAGCCAACTGAGCCTCGGGGGTGGGGGATCACACTAGCTATAGTTTTCAAACTAGGTGAGTTAGCCTTGTAACGAGGCTTCTGAGACTCAGAACCTCACGCTTGGTGTCGCCACCGTCCAGTAATATGCTCGACCGAGGCGACACGCTGTGTGGAGATCGGCAATGCAGTGGCAGACGCACGACGTACCGGTTTGGCGACACTGAGTCTGCGGTGGCAGGGCCGTGAACTTAATTACGACGCAGGCAAATCACGTTTCGAGGTCCACCGCTCTAACCACCGCACCAACCAGATTAAGGAGACTTTCTGGAGATAAAAGAATTTGGGGATAAAAAATTCTTAAAATGTTCTTGTTTTTATTTTAGTTTAAAAGTACATTCATTTCCCTTTTAAAATGTATAACACTTTAAAGGGTTTCGAATGGAATTTGGTTTATGGACCATACAAAAGATCATACAAAAATACAATGAAAATTCAGTCAATGCTAATTTTGACTGTACCGAAATTGTATACATGATCTTTTTTATCTCCAGAAAGTCTCGTTAACACAGTCTCTCACGTGGTCCTGGCCAAGGTGACAGGGGTAAGACTTTTTAAGACTAGGTCAGGACCAGGAAGACTAGTCATGAGTAGGTACCGACAAATTCTAGCACTTCAAAAACCAACTGGGAACTAAGACAAAGTCTAGACCATGTTTTGATCATGTCTGGACCATGTCTTTGGCCAAGGACCTAATCGTGTCAAGACCTAGTTGTGATCTTGAGCTAGTTAGAAGGGAAGGCGAGAAGATCCCGATATAGTCAAGATCAACAAGACTAAGTTAATAGGCTACTAGTCCCACACATTATACAGACATGGGTTCGACAAAGTTAGGATAACCTCATGGCATGGTTCCCGAAAGGAATTATTGGATTTTTGGTCTTTGTCAAAATGGCCAAGACAAAAAAATAGAAGGGCTACATTCTCAACATTTTTGTCTTGGCCAAAGGCCATCATCCATGCCGATTATTTTGGCAAGATAAGGGCAGGACTAGATCCCAACTAAAATGATCCGAAGAGTTAAAGTTCAAGACAAGTTCGCGAGAAGGGTGGGAAAATGAAAATTTGGCACGTCATAATTTTGTCTTGGAGTATTATGACTAGTGGAATATGGTAGGGGTGGGAGTCGAATACAAGTGGGTCCAATCAAGATTTGTTTAAAGATTTCAAAATCATCAACAAGATGGCCACAATTATAGCTGTAACTTGGATTAAATTGTTACTAATGATTATGTATAAGCGCATTTGAACAATGCGCTCTTCAAAAACTGTGTTTAGTTATATTTTGATAAATTGACGTTTTTGATAAACTGTTCGTATGAACCAGACGCCACAGACCTACAGACTTATATGATATAATATCCGAAATCATGTCCTATGAATATATGTCCTATGAAGTATTATCGGGCATTAGTGTATTTGCAAACAATCAATGAAGTAAACAGCATGCAGTGTCAATAATTTAAGCAAGATGTATGGAAAGAAATCTCACAATTGCAAGTTTGTAATAAGTATTTCGAAATAATCACACTTATTGAAAATCATAACATAATGCACCCAAATACTTATACAATCATGTGCGTATACGGAAACATACCTAAATTATAAGCATTGCGTATATCTAGAACTAGACTAATTATTTACAATCCTATTTTCTATAGATAAACACTGGGTTCTCTCTTGTCAATTACTAATCCCATGGTCAGTGGCATTATTCTCAATACATAAGCTTCAGACGGATGAAGTAATTTTCTTTATTGAAAAATTACCAGAAAATGTTACAGCGGTTTTTTTAATTTGTCTGTTTGTATTTTCTTAAAGTCTACTATACGGAATTGATAAACGTGTACCATATTTCTGTTACTCCAAAGTTCTCTAATATCTTTGGTTACTCGACTCAGCGTCTGATCCTTTTTATTGTGGTCAATATCGTTTGCGTTATGTTCTGTAGCAGCGCTCGCTATTTCGTTATTCTGCTCTCATCTGGACGATCAAAACAAGCACTATCAGTTTAACCAATTCCATGCATTAAAACATTCGGCGAGCAAGGGCTTATATTGTACTTTTTTTTTCTTTTTTTCTTTTTTTTTTTTTAGATGCACAATCATAGGTTATCTATTAAGTGCTGACGAATAAAGCCTGATAAAACACATACTTTAGGACACGTGAACGTGCATGATTTTGTTACGGAATTAATAAATATAAAATATCTGTGAGTAGTTGTAAATTCTACTTCAGCGATAATGTTATGTCTCTCGTTTAATCTCGTAAGTCCTGTTTGTAACAAAAACAACAACAACAAAAAGAAAAAAAAACACTAATTAATGTGAAGAACACGGTTCCAATATGAAGGGGGAACCGAAAAAGGTTGTGAATTGAGTGAATCCAGTTTTGCTCGGGGTCGTTTTTAAACTGGACTCTGTGCTAGACCGTGGCAGCTCATCAATTCATTGACTTAAACCACAAGACATGAATAATGGATTATTTCCATTGTGGATTAATTAAGAAGTTCACAATAGAACAGCACGAGCAGTGACCCGTATGGACATGATAACTCGTGCAGTAGCAAAGTTGTTTGGAGATGATGAATTT
>CM032669.1:8590255-8651679 GCA_019095985.1 Streblospio benedicti
AACTCATTTATACATTTAATATGTTTTTTGTGATAGATGGACATCTCTTTATATTCACAACATGTAAATGGAATACAAAGACAAGAGTAACGTTTTCGTGCTCAACAGTTCAATGTACAGTATATAGCATGCATAGTGGTCTTCAGAAACTGAAACAACTAGATCAAAAGTGCTCATAGAGCACAGCGTCGTAAGAACAACGTTGACTCATGAGCAATGAAGATGTTTACTTTGCAAGCAAAGATTCAAAGCAGCCCAAAGTCTTATTTGATGTGTGTTTCATCCTACATCTTTGTTCGTGGAATTGGATTGCAGGTGCTTTCTAAACATGGCTACAGTAAATAGCTATTGCCCAAGGGCCGACATTAATAAGGTGATGCTGTGCTTTCTGAGCTCTTTTTCAATACAATGTAACCTACGTGTAAAATGTGTTTTTATTTTTCACTAATATGTTTATACTTCAATTTCAATATTTTGTTATTTTTTGTTAGACTGTTGAACTGTTAAAAGTTGACTAAACTGTTACAGAAATGTTGATTAACAGTACACAATTATGTAATCAGTCAGAAATAATCTGTAGAGTGGGTGGGATGTGTATGCTGAATAATACATGTTTTATCATATTAATCTTGCAGCAGCTAACAGCCCCAGACTAGATTATTGCTGCTACATTGAAATATTAATTTATCCACGCCGTATAAAGTGCATTGAATCCTAGTAAAATGTCAAAAATGCCCCTGTGGAAAGCACACTTTAATTGGCAAAGTGCCAAACATCGAATCACTAATACACAATAGTTCAGTTCATCAGTAAACCCTCTAGCTTGTCCAGAAACATAGTTAGTCAGTCAGTTAGTTAGTTAGTTAGTTAGGTAGTTAGTTAGTTAGTTAGTTAGTTAGTTAGTTAGTTAGTTAGTTAGTTAGTTAGTTAGTTAGCTAGGTAGTCAGCTAGTCAGTTAGTCAGCTAGTGGCAAGAATAAATGTTGAGTTCACAAGGCTTTCAATGCTTCAGCTGAAGCAATCCACCGAAGCATTGCTCTGAATGAAAGACAACACACACATACAAAGCGAAGATGGTTAAAAGGACTGATGAAAGCAGCACACGTGGTTTATGGGAAACATTGGTATCTCTCGCTCCCCCATAACTCATGAGGCAGTAGACTCTCATCCTTTCACGGGTTTGCTCCACAGCGCGGTGAAAGCTGCAGTCAGCCGCCTTCAAGTGGCGTAATGCAGTCGTCACGTTACTACCTGCACACACAATTGCTCATTGTTATTCGTTATAAACTAATTCTAAAGTTGATCTAATATGGAGACCCAGAGGTCTGTGGAGTGTCTAGTGTCTGATTACGTTTATCCATAGTGTTAAGGTTTGGAGAATATAAAATACACGATGAGGCATTGACTAATCAAGTGTGAGATACAAACAAACAACTGAACTGATAAATTCAAAATGTGATATTCTAAAGATGATTTTGTATATGGTGTGCACATACTGGATATAAACATACTGTGTTTAGTGCTAAACGTGGATATAAATGTTAAAATGTGGTGAGACTCAATTAGCGCATTATAAAGTGTCGGTGGTGTCCATACATGACAAACCATGGCTCTTGCCGCGATGCAAAGGTATGTGTGAAACTCCCGTGTGACACTCTAGATGTATTTATATTATGGGAGGTTGGGTTAGTGGTCAAAACTTCTTACATCCTATTTCTAGTCTTGTATCCCATATCTCTCTTCGTTGGCTTTTTCCACATTCTAAAATTCTCCAGCTTTCCCCCACCTCTCACTTCCTTGAAATCCAGGATTCTCATTTTGGCCTTTTTCCCACATAGGTCTTTCTAGCCTTTTGTGAACCCACATGAGATTTGACAGATTATTGGCGTATGCTGTGTTATGTTTGTATAAATACCTTAGCTTTAATAATGACTTTTTGTATGAATAGCTTCAACATAGTTACAAAAACCATCAACATCAATATAGTCCTACAAATGGTATCTTTCTTTGTACATTTTTGGTCCAGAGAATCACCCTTCATTTTTCAATGTAACATAATTAGGGCTTCAAGAAAAGTGATATACATTCCAAATCCAAAGCGTTAACATGAAATACTTAGTAGGTAGTGGCACACACCACCAAAATATGGTATTTTAAAATGTTTAGATGTAGCATGTAACCCAGAACTTTGACGTAGTAGACCTACATGGCACGTATGGGCTAAAGAGCATACATGTATATTCAAAATGCATGGAAAGGTGTCATGACTATCACACACTGTGTTGTAACAATCTCTCACTCTTATTGGAAAATATTCTGTTTAGCTATATTCAAATCCTCAAATTTGGAAAGTTACCTCATATTGCTTGAGCAAAATTTATAGATCACTTTGTTGTCTAGTTTATCAAAATTTGTACAATCGTGAAATTAGGGTGATTTTTTTTTTACTTGTTGATATAATCGTCTATGTAATTGTGAAATTCGACCTGCGACACCAAGTCGAGTAAGGAGTATTTCACTAGCTACCATAGCATCTGGTCGGATTCGAACCCAAAACCATATGGTACCAAATCGCTCAGTAGTTCAGACCGACACGAGGTTAAAAGTTCTAACTCAAATACTGTAGATGGTGTTTTCTTTGTACCGTATCCTTACAAGTGTCTTATGGCATAACTGCATATAAGTGTACTACATTGTATGTACTGATGTGTAAGATGCAGCATGCCTCGATGTTTCATCTGAATCCAACGTGTGATTATTTTTGGCATGATTTCTGCTCGTTAAATGAAGTCTGCTAACTGGGTATGAATGTCAGAGAGCCGGGGGGTAGAGGCTGGTTTCCTGTCGACAGATTAAAACCATGGTTACAGGCAGAGAGGTAGTGGAATAAAATTGGTGTGAGGACGATAAAAGATGCAAGATACATTTAGAATGGAGAAGCGTACATTGTGGTCGTCATTGTCATCTTATATTTGTGTCAGAACGCCGTCAATTGAAACAACATAGGATTGATAATTATACATATATGGGTGATATATTACCTTATCTGGTGTTCATACTTTGCATTGTTTTGTTTTGGCATTTTGTCATAGAAATCTCCACTTCAAGCAGTCGTCACAATGCGACTAAAATCTTGACCTTGTCTCCGTAGACTCTGTAGGTATACGCATACGCAATACCAACCAGAAAGAAAATAATTTGTTTCTTTGGTGACAAAGTAGAAAAGACTCGACTGAAAATCATAAGCAAAATAGTGTAAGTGGGCTGGTGCGGAAATTGCTGGCTCACGTGCATTTCATAATAATAGGCAATACGATCTAGCGGCGGCGAGACTAACCGCGCTTTGAATGCGACACTAAGTAGGCTTTAATATAGGCATAAATTGGCATTGTCAGCTCCGTTTACGATAGGCTCACTGACGGGGACTGTAAAAGAGCTAGTTACCATATCATAGTCACATAATAACTCGCACGTTCAAAGAGTAACAAGTTGGTGTGTTACATGCAGTCCAGCTGCAAGTGAGGTTCGGAAGCCTCGTTAAAAGGCGTGTCCCGTGTAGAGGAGAGTCACCCCTCTGCACGTACAAGAATTCACCTAGTTTGAAAACAATAGCTAGTGTGATCCCCCCACACCCCCGAGGCTCAGTTGGCTACCTAGCCTGCCTCTGGAGGTCCATGTACCAACAATACGTGGCCTCCCTCTGCTATACTCATCAGCAAGTTGATGGCTGCAGAGTATCACAAACAAACAAAAAGGTGGCAGAAGCATTGGCGAGAGAGAATCCCATGAGTGCTAACGTATCAGATAAAGGAGTCGTGTGTAAATGTCTTTGTAAACCGCATAGTGCAGTTTTGCTGTCTTATTGTCGAGGCAAAGCACGTGACCTCACTTTCACCTTGACTGCGGTCACGTTTGAGCCTCGCGTGCTCGTCACAATGGAAGCCGCACGTACGCAGTTTGTTTAGGACATTTCCCGCTTTTTAAATGCTCGAATCAAATCACGGTTTACAAAGCCTCGTCTGCTGGCAGTCTTGTCTGCTGGGACTCGCGTGATTTCGCTGCTCCACTTTGCTTGTGTAATTGCATAAAACGTTCCATTCTGTACAACTTCTGCACACGACTTGAGATTACTGTAGCCAAGGACATTGTCGTCTGGAATAATCAACAAAATTTGGTTTCGTTTCATTAAAAATATCAGTGATTTCTATGACTTTTCTGAGAACCAAACACAATAAATGCTCATCAACTGTAGTTTTTATTAATAAAGTTTTTCTACTGTTGATAAATTCTAAAAATTGAAAGCCCGTAAGCCCCTGGAGATGAGAAATCGTTTGGGGCAAATATGATGCAAGTTTATGACTGTGGTGAGACAGTATGTTAAATGTTCAGAACTGGCTAACCCCAGCTCTAATAGTGTTTACATCAGGTCTTATGTCTCCTCATTCACACGCTGCATAATATACGCATCATGTCATTCCCTACAACACAGAAACTCCTGCCAATAGTCGCGTATTGCATGTTTATGACGTATGAATGTAGCAATGAAAAGTGCACACCGAAATGATGATCCAATAACATGTTTCCAGTCCGTGGGATTCTAGGCCACTGACAATACCTATTAGTCAGCTTGACAATAATTGTTACTACAGCACTTCCTCCATGCTCGGAGCTCACGCCATACATTGGCAGTCTCCTAACCACGTAGGCTATGGCATGAGGGAGTTTCACGCTCAGACGCAGACGGCAGTTGGCATTCAATATTTGGTGTTAAGCTTGGTCTAAGCTTGAAATGGGAATCAGCTGATGGTCATGGTCATCTCCATTTTGGTTTCCTTTCAAATCAGCAGTATGTGTTTTCGTCTTATTTCCTCATATTTGTTTTCGTTCACACGTCCACAGGTGTTTGCCTTTCCCCCAACTGCCACTGACTTGAAATCAATATTCAAACACATCCATGCAGAGTCTAGATCAACCATATTCTGTAGTTGCTGCTCTCTTATACAATAGACAGTCTGGTTGGACGAGACTAACCCACGTATTTTAACTCCCATTCAGATGACGTGTAATTGCATCAAGTGCGCAGTAAACTCACAACACACTCGGTTCATTTCAAGTGTCACGCAGATGCCCCATTTATAAATCATGCGCTGACGTGTTGTACGCTTTTTTACGGGCCTTTAACCAATGACGTTCACATTATAAGTACTGTCTTCTGCCACTCAACTCATTAACTTAACAAACAGACTTTCACATTGTTTTCAAACATAATCCGTTGTGGTTGTTTCCGTATGACATTATTGCGCACCTGTGTGCGTTCAAATGGTGGTGTATATGATTGAGGGATTTGTGTTTTGGCGTCACTATACGTACGATCACACAGACCTTCATCATCATATGTCATCATCAAACACACCGGATAATAACATAAATCCTACGAGTGAGTAACGTCTTCGCAATAACTATAGATCATGCTTTACATATGTGCGTAAGCATACTGCCAACAGATAAATACTAAATTCCATCTTCCCATTTGCACATTAAGTCAGTTCCAGAATGATGGTGCCAATCATTCAGTTGGACCAGATTCACTACACGCCAAAAATAAGTTCAAATGACACATATCTGTCAATCACATAGATACAATTACCGCGTTTGGTTAAAAGGCTGATACATAGACAAAACCGGGCGAGTTCGTATTATGAATTACTTTATCAGGTGAGTTCTTCGAGCGTATCACGGCGAGCCCGAAGGTCGAGCCTGATGTGCCACAAGAACGAATCCTGATAACATAATTCATGTTACACAACGAACCCGGTTTTGTATTTTTCATTCTTTTCTAAACAATTACAACACTGTTTTAAAAAAATGTGAAAAAGTAGTCCGGATGAGAACAAGCATGATAACCATGGTATCACCCCATTTCGAAGAGGGGTGATAACCCTCTCCGGGTTATCGGATACTTCTGGATCATGATAACCAATGAAATTACATGAAAAAGAATGATAAATATACCAGTAAACTCGTCTTCATTGGTCTCTTCTTTTCCAGGGTGCAAGAGTCAGACGGCAACTTCTTTGAGAGCTTCACTGCGCTTGCGTGGAAACAGGAAAACCGGAGGCGCCGAGTGGCGTCAGAGGTATGGTGCAGTGATGTATTGACCATAGGCAGATCCAGGTTTTTTTAAAGGGGAGGGGGCACTTAAGGAAAAGAGGGGGCGCACTTAAAGGATTTCATGAAACGCCATATGAAAGTGAAGTATTTTGGTGGGGAAAAGGGGGGGCCCCCAGCGGCCCCCCTGGATCTGCCTATGAGTATTGTATCTATATTCACCTTTCAATAGTGCTCATATGTGATAGGATCTAAATTTTGCATAAGTACTTTGGAGTCTTAGATGTTCTTTGGACCCTTAGAGATTTCGGATAGGTATTTGCATATGAACATTCTAACTGAAGTCTCGGCCGTATTTGGGCGCTGCACATGGAAAGGCGCCATTTTGACACAAGTCAAAAGGAGGCTGGTTTTTAAACAGTGTGAGATTTTGTGCTAACACAAATGGGATTGTACGAAATTGAAAAATGCTGACCAACACTGAACTAGAATGGGCAGAGCGGTCAATCTTTTTGACCAGGTGGGTTCCTGGATCCGCGGCACACCCTTGTCCCCACATTTCCATTCTGGATCTGCCCATATGCCCATATTAGGAAAACAGAGCTATAATTCATATAGTCGGCTCTTATTTTACATTGACCGGTACGATTTAAAGAAAAAAAGCAAACCTCCCTGTACCAGTGCTGAAGGGTGACTGTGTGTGGATCCGCCAGGAATAAGCCTAATCCTGGTGGCAATTAGGGGCTTCTGGAGACGTCATTAACACCGCCCATGTGAGGCCCCGCCGGCGGCGGCGGCCTCTAGTGGCTGGATCAATAACCAGACCACGTGATCACAGAATCGTACAGTCACCTGCAGGAACCGTGTTACATGTTTTGGTCATCGAGTTGACTATGAATTCTGCCTAAACTAAAACCCGCTTTACACTATAGCGAATTCCACCTACGTAGCTCTACGTGCACTGGCAAACTGGCAAATTCGTCAGGAAATTTTGAACGAACATTCAGTTTGGTTAAAATTTGCTTCAAATAGTTATGCTGCGTCTACGGATCGCAGAACATTCGCACATATAAGTAACACTTTGTTTGCCTCAGCAACTTGTCAAACCATGCATTTTTACTACGTTCAATGCCGCCACAATACGCCCAAGTTGACGACTTCACACAATACGTGTTGATGCGTTGCACGGGTTCGCTCATGATCGCTCTAGTGTAAAGCGGGTTTAATTAACTACTAGATTAATGAGTAGTCAGAGGGCATAACAGATAATGTGATAAAATGCAGCTCACAGCACAGAATCGAACACTGAATACTTGATTAACCACCTTACATCAACGTTCACAATACCAAAAAATGCATCAAGGTGAAAGCTCCCGTGTGCACAGTCAAATCAACTTAAGTAAACAATCGTGTCAGTGACTTCTGTATACGCAATGAGAGCCCGGGCTTTAGCGTGTACACGGGGCATAATTAACTGACCCTGTGTGTGCACTCAGGCTGCTGTGATGTACATGTGCTCATTAGCAACAAGACCACTTGGGGGGCACGGGGTATAAAGCACTTGACCTCACTGCTAGGACGGGGGATGCGAAGAAAACGTCCCCCGCGTCAATTTCTCGTGTATTTCCCCATCAACAATTCACATCTCCAATCCTTTCATTCTAGGAGGTAAAACGTGTTTAAAGCTCTCTTTCTCAAACATGTTATCTTACTCAAACAAGTCTTAAAATGAGGTTAAGGTTACCTTTGGATGGGCTTTAACAATGGCTGACGTCATTGGCCTATAGAAATGAGGATGGTGTAAGGACTGTGCAGAAATGCATGTAGCTCTTTTGCTTGAGCGCACTTCAAAAAGCATCTTTGGGGCAGAAGGATGTAATTGGCATGCTTTCTCTGAAGAAACCTGTCATTGCCTGTAGATAAGCACGAGCCTCTGCCATGTATCTGCATATTATAAATGGCCTGCTCCAGTCTGTACTTAATTGTGGATATTTTCTCATTTGGCCTTCTCCTTTAGGAAGTCATTATCTTCAGTGATGTTGCTCATATTCTTGTACACTTTAATTAGTGCACATGAAATAATCACTTCAAAGAAATGTAATCTGCAGCCAGAGTCAAAGTACCTTATGTTTATTGCTATATATAAATTCTGGGTAAAATATGCAAAAATGAAAATGAATAAGTTATCCTGTGTTGCCTATAGCTGAGGAAATAGTCGCATGTAATTAAAAACTATATACAGCAGGCATTCTGTATCTGAATCTTGCAGATCTGTTCGATCAAACTCTAGAGCATTAGAAGATGTACCTTATATTACTGATAACATTAATTACCCGAAGAAGTTACTTCTTTGTTCTTTACACTTGATAACTTAATTGAGCAGCTGAGCAAAATAATGACGAACTGGTGTAAAGAGATACAAGTGTTATTCGCCCCGATATACACGTATCTGGTAAATAATTGCAATTGATGGCGAGGGTAATGTTATTAACATGAGCGCTAACGCCCCCCAACAGTTAATTGTGAGGGGCGAATAAGGCTTTGTGTGACAAGGAATGCTATTATTGGAGGGTTCAGTCCTGAATGGCTATCAAAGACGTACACGCACTGCCCAATTCAGCAAATAATGCACTGAGCTTTGTTCTGTGATTATGTTGTTTATTGCATTTGTAGAATGCAAATGGAAACTCAACCTCAATAAAAGCTGACTGAGGAAGAGGGGGCAAATGCTTTACCTCTCTACCCTTAAACCCGCTTTACACTACAGCGAATTCCACTCACGTAGCTCTACGTGCAATGGCGAACTGGCAAATTCGTCAGGAAATTTTGAACATGTTCAAAATTTGTTGACGAATATACGGGTTGGTTTAGGTTCGTTACAAATAGTTATGGTGCGTCTGTGGATCGCAGAACATTCGCACATATAAGTAACACTTCGTTTTGTTCAGCAACTTGTCGTACCATGCATTTTACTACGTTCAATGCCGCCACAATACGCCCAAGTTGACGACGTGACATAATACGTACAGATGCGTTGCACGGGTTCGCTCATGGTCGCTCTAGTGTAAAGCGGGTTTTAGGAACATTTGAAGTCCATCAAAATCTCAAATCCACACAGCCAATATCTTGATGTCGATCTTCTTTAGTATAACCACTGATAAATAGTTGTTACAAGAGGTCCATTTATTGACCTTTCAGTCTACAGCATGACTAGCTTACATAAAGTGTCACCATAGACACACAAGCCCTGTACCAGGCTGCACTAGGCCTGCAGAACACCAGGTGGTACCTGGTCTCATCTCACCTCTTGATCAATTCGTATGATGTACTTTCCTTGCATATATTCAACTCAATCATACTGATTAACTCTCACCTGATGTTTATCATCAGACAACATTGAGTAAATGCAGTGAGCTACCTGACGATCTCAACACAGTACATGTATAATCATAACCAATCACACAAATTATATTTTCCAGACATAAAAATTACTATAACACTTACTCATATCAATAATCACGTCTGTATTATCACACTAATTGTTTGGACAGTTCTATCTCAATGTGTAATAACAGGCAGAATAAAATACACGATGAAGAGCACGTGTCTTCATCGGGGTGAACAAGTACGCTCATTAAACAGGGCCAAGTAGCTGGTGGCAACAGTCTTTCCATGTGGTGTGATCAAGTTGATTTTGTTTGTCTTTATCCACCAATCACTTGGTTAGTATACATGTATAAGACAATCCGGATTGGTATCACTTTAATCTTTACTCATGTATCTATCTGGCCTCTATAATGTACAATTCAAGTACATCAAAAGACCATGAATTCTACAGTCATTAACCAACCATAAATGTAATCCAATTTGGCCTTTCAACAGCAAAGGAAATGTGTTGTCATTCTTACAATATTCAACACGACCTGAGCATTTTAACCCTTTCATAAAACAAGCAAAACAATTTCCTGGCGGATATTAGTGGACGAGGGACTGTATTAGCGATAATGAGACTTTGAGGTGTTGAATGAGTCGGGGGCAGATCGGTGATGCGTGTTTTTCAATTAAGCAAAAATATATTTTCCATTTATTCTATCATGCTCCACAAACATGCATAGATATATACAATGTAGCTGATTAGCTTGGGTGTTATTATTGAAAGAGAGGCTTCTTTATCCAAGCCTATATGTCTATATTAGATAGAACCCTGGACCACTACCACTGTGTTACCTATTCGCCCAACAGTCAACTGCCTAACGCTTGGGGCACAGCCCTTATATAATTTACACCATAAATAACTCCCTCCCTCACTCCGGTCTTCTTTTCTCCAAATAGGTATATGTATTCAATTATTACCAGGCAGAACCTCTGGATAGTTCCACTACCACTGGTTAACAGGTCACCGTTTTTTTCGCACAAAAACTATGTTTTTTATTCAAATATTTTCATTGAGCCATGGGCAATGACTTAGAGACCGTGCGTTATGATTTTCAGTCTCGAGTACCTCCATCAACTTGCATGAAATCAAAATACATGATGACCCCCCAACGCATGGTGATTACAAAAGTTCATATGCGGTTTTGTTCCGTACAAAAACGCATGTCCCCATGCACTATTTTCCCTTCCCCCATAAACCTGGTCTTATATGGTTCCATGAGTTTTTTTAATAGATTAGAGACGTAGAAGGAGACAAGGGGTGCCGACCGTGCACTTTACGTTTGCCGCACTGCCTGGATCCTAGTTTGCTATGCGTTTTGGAGATTGCCTGCTGTATAGGTGCCCACAGTTGCGGGGATTGAAGGGTTCGATACCCGGAACTATCTGATATCGACCTATAGAAAAAAAAAAAAAAAACTTTATATCAAGCCCGCAAACACCTATAGCCATCTGTCAATATACACTATTGGAGCAAAAACAAACACATTTGTAGTAATCTCAAAGTGCAACATTGTGGCTCAACAACATGCTTCAATTAGCCCAAGTAGTGATTTGTGTCCTACACATCTGTCCTTGGAACAGCCCCATTTGTAGGAATGTGGCATCATTCAAATATCAGCCTGCTGTTTCTACAGGGTAATTAACAAAGCTACAATATATCAGCTTGATGAATAAATGGTGTAGTGCCCATTAATTACGTGCGTGTAACAGTATCATACAACTTGGCAGATTCCATTGTTATTGTGGTGTAATAGAATAAAATGCATATGGATTTATGTATGAAAACAATGATTTTTATAATATAAAAGCATTTGGATATTTAAATTCAGAATTCTATGCATAGGGCTGAGTCCTGCAAGGGGCCTCCAACCCGCAAGAGTGATCGTCACATATATTGCGGGAGCGGGTGCAAGTTTTATTTTTGCACCACGGTAATTGCATATGCATCTCTCCTGTTTAAAAAGTACAGTAGATGTATTTCATAATGTTGATATTGTAAACAGGAATATTATTGGCTTTATGGTCTTTATGGTAATAGTTCATCTGATGTTCACAAACTGGTTTCAGGTTTGTACAGCCTGCCGTATATCAATACGCTTATAGGCTGTATTACTTTGCAATTCACTCAAGATCATAGGCACACCTGTTTCCTTTACAGAAACTCCCTAGCCTGAGAAGCATTTCTTATGTGTGGAGTTCATTCATGTAAATGCCAATAACGCTGTGTGGTTAAACTGTGTAATAAATGTATTTTCTATAAGGGCCTAAGGACTGGAAACTGAAATTATGTCATACAGGCCTGTAGCAAGGGTTAGAAATGTGAGGGGGCACAGAAACGTATTAATTCGAGCTGAAACGCGGTGATGCCAAACTTGGGGGGGGGGGATCGGAGCTATGCACCCCCGGAAAATCTTACTTTTTGCAGTAAAAACATGGGGCTAGTGATTATGTTGTTCCAAGCACATTCGAGGACCGGGGGGGGGGGTGGCGGGGTTCCCTCCGGAAAAAAATTTAGAAAATTGGATACTCTGAGAGCAATTCTGGTGCATTTTCAAGCCAAATAAAGATAGTTTTTTCCCCAAAAAAGTGAGGGGGCACTTTTTCATATTTTCTCTACTTCAGACCAAAATCTGCCAAAAAAGGTGAGGGGGCACGTGCCCCACTGACCCCACAGCTTGCTACGGGCCTGTCATGCAAACAAAACCGTAACAATCATTTTTTTAGAGACCACTAAAACCGATATAGTTTTAATGTGATGAGTAACGGGGATCACATAGATGACTTATTGACAGTTGGGGACTGGGTGAGGGGTCACAGGCTCCTTGGGCTGCTTGTTGCGGAACTCTAAACAGCTTGGACATCTCCCAACTACATTCTCAATTTGCTTATTCATCCAGGGCCAGTAGACTAAATCACGGGCTCTCTGCTTTGTAGATGTAGACACATTAAGAAACATTAAGTAATGTACTAGTTAGAACATAATGGGAGACAGCTTACATTTGACATTTTGCATCTTAATTTCAAATGGTGCTTGCATATTTGGTGTTATGATAAAAGGTATGCTTACAGTTAAATAGGTCATATTATATGATGTAACACATGCTATTTTGATGATGTTTACAATACAGTTAGACTAGTTATTTATTTGTATGGTGATTACCATACGTAATTGACATGATAATGTAATATTTGTAATTTACATAGAGATAACATCTTCAAATTTATAAAAGAGAGGATGTAATAGATTCGGTCCCAGCAACCGCACTTAGTACATAACAATGTGCGTCGGATTGCATGTGTCTGGCATGTTTACTTCATGCATGAAAAATCAATAAAGTGACTTCCTACCAACATGGCTACCAGCTGTTGAGACATCTACAATATTTATGTCCAAAGTGAAGGTCCTGTAGAATGGTAAAACCTACGAGGGCCGAAATCTGGTAGGCATTTTAGCTCTGCATGATACGAATCTTACAGAATCTATGTAATATTGTCGTGTTGTGGCCATAGTATCATAGTGTAAAGGACTATTGACAGTGTTGTTTACAGGTTTATAATATTCAATTTTCTGTAGAAATCCACGTTTCTTGAATAGAAAACGATTGTATTTTTCACTACAGGGCCGATTTCTGAGAGGGCTCATTTCTGGTTACGTTTAATACTATAGTTGCCGGTGTAATTCTTTGTGAAACGTGTGGTTTTCACATTTCACATTAAACGTTCATGCCAATCAGGGTAGGTGTGGGTACAAACTTATCACTTCGCAGGACTCTGGACTAGGGACTGTGTTGTTTCGTAGCCTCGTATAGTATTAAACATGCTTTGGTACAAGTACCAAGCATAGTAAGTTGACTAGCTGCACTTCGAGCTTAGATTCCGTGCTGAGCGGTCATAGGGCAGATCTATCTCTATCTGCGACCAGCTTCTGCCTTTCCCCCAGCAGATATGTCAGGGAGTAGCCCCTCCATAGGTGCCCCGTCCGTCTATTCGTGAGGTAGGTGAGTGGTTAGTGTTATTGAAACGCACACATAGTCTTTTCAACCGGAGAAGGCGATTTCGAGCTGTGTGCTACATGCGCTTGTGCTTGCCATCTTCATTCCTGTGTCCCCTGGACCGGGTAGGAGCCGTCTGAGGTGTGCACAATAGTTCACTCGTAGTTAGTGCCTGTTGGAATTAACTGTGGGAAACCAGAAGGCTGCTCACCCGTATCAGTCTGGAACTCCCACCCGGAATTGAAAAATGACACTTAGTGAGTCAGAAATGACACTCTAATCTCCTAGTAAGTTGATTGAGCACTGAGCACTCCAGTCAATTTCAGCCACAGGAAACCTTGGTCCTTCGAGAAACAAGCAAGTACTGTGATGGGGATTTTGCCACCCTGAAACGGAGTAATTCAGTGGCCAGCCAAAGGAACACTCGATGTTGACCAAGTCGACCCAGTACTGGGTTGGGGAGATTGGCACCCTGTAACTTTACCACAAGTTTGAGTAACCACCTTGCACATCATGTTGTCTGGATGTGAAAGGCTCAGGCTTTTCTGCTTGTTTCAGGTCTCAAGTGAGATACTATAATGGCAGGATACTGAATGCTTTTCAGCATTTCTCAGCTAGCGACAGTATTCTAAGTGTTAGTTAACGTAGTTTGAATTTGGTTGACTAAACTATACATTTCTAGGAAACAGTACAAGTGGAACTCACTTTGCTAGGATCTTGGATAAGACTGGTAGGTATCAATTCAGTCTGTGGCCAGGTGCGGTTGAGTGGTAACTCCCATGCGATCCGGGTTCTAAACGGGTGAATCGGAAGACAGTTGTGAGACTTATTAGTGGGCCGTGAGCATGAAGTGGGTGACTTTGCAACTTCTCTATGTTAGTGTTGATTTTTTTGTGAGATGTTTTTTCTAATCGTACTTTCTTTCAGCCCGAGACCTAGGGATCACTACTCTTTCATTTTAGCTGAAGCCCACTCCCGATGTCAACTCGAGAGGTGCTGCTACCAACAGAGATGATCGACATCACAAGAACATCGCGTGGATAACACATGGATATTTTGCAGGGTGAGTTTTCATTGCACAAGTTAGTCCCGTACAAGCGGACGACCTTGTAAAGTGAAAACTGGGAGAGAGTGTTGGTGATAGGCCACTGGAGCGCAGCCCTCTTAAAGGGACTGCCAGAGTAGGTTGCCCTGTATAACTGCACCATTTAGGATTAGAACCTCCCACCTTGTCACACTTCAGTAGGGACCAGAGCCCTGAGCAAGGCACCTGCAAATTTGTAGATTTCAGGCTGAATTGTTACTTACACTATGGGTGTGGGTACGTGTGAGGGTTTTAATCCTCGCAGGCTCTTTACGAGCTTAACATCAAAAAGAGAACCTGCAACAAAACCTGCGTGTTCTACTTCTTACAATTGTCTAGCATCTTTCTCACTTTGATCATAGATGAAATTCCTTCCTGTAAATTCGAATAACTCTGTAACTGTGGTTAAAATGTGTGATAAATGTATATATTTAAACATAACTGTAAATGTTTATGAAATATGCAGGCTTTAATGTGGGCTTTTGTGTGCGTGTTCAAGGTTGTTCAGTCATGCTTTGGATAAGGCACTGACTGTGCCTAACTTCACGTTAATGTGTGTTGAGCAAACTCAGCTAAATGGGATAGATCTGCTCCATTGAATCCAGCCACATTAAGACGTGGATGAATGGATCTCTGGTTACGCCTATAAATACATGTATGTTACAGGGATGGTAAAGGAGCCCTATGTGACCAGCCAATAGCTTTATACGGAGAGAGTGGTTTCAGTCATAGTGTGTAATATTTTCTCCACCGATTGATCAATTGACGGAAAAATGACATGGTTAATATTGATGCATATATGTGGATTTAATTATCATAGATTGATGGGCCTCTTTTATTCGGATGTATCTGTCAGTATTGAATGCAAGCTAACTTTATCATTCACAGCATGTACACATGAAATTTAGAACATTTTGCTGTGTTGAGGTTTATTTCTTTTATCAGCAATGTGAACATTAATATCATCAATTGTGATTCAAGCATGTCAACCTCTGTCAGCAATTGTCAACATTGCTTTTGTTTTGTCGATAGATATCACATTCTCAATTGCTCACAATTTGACAGTTCTGAGTCCATGAAATATTTCTCTGACAGAGACGGAAGAAAAATATTGTCTCTTGCCTGACGTATGTCATGATAAAAGCTGGCGGGCTTCCTTGCACAAGGCCATTATTTAGATCAAAGGCTTTCTTTTTTTTTTTAGCTTTCATGTATCAACCTGCTTATTGGTCTGAACAAGCAATAATGGTGAATATTACAAATTTAGGTAAATGCACATGCATAATAATAAAATTGGCAATATTAAAAAAAAAAAAGAAACAAAAAAATCTGTGTAGGGTATTTAGTAGACCCGCAAATGTGAAAAGTACTGAGCACGAATGGGCAAAGGACACAACCTACTGCCAACACCAATGTAAAGTCACTTTTTACACGAATGAAACATTTTATTGGTGAAAGTGAAATCACAGAGATTGCATCATCACTACACCTTGTGGTCAATTAGAAGATTGCATTTTGACATTTCTTAGTGAGGTGGGCCGTGGGTAGGGTTGCAATGAGTGTAAACTGTTGCATAACTACATATACTATGTAAGGCTTATGTTCGTGCTTTGTCCTAACGTGACTAGCTTGACGCCATCTCACTAATAATATGGAGTGCTCCTCGTATTTGGTAGCAGTGTACACTTATGTTTTTGATGGTGAAAATGCTGCCATTGGGCGTCTATTAGTGATTTAAAAACTTCAGACGGCAGCCCCCATATTGGAGTCAGTTGGCTTCAAATGCCGTGCTGTTACATATCTTAAAATGTTTGGTACATCGAATCATCCATGGTACTGTTGAAAATAGTTATATACCATACAATCCTGGTGCCAGTGTTAAACACTCAACCCCAAATCATGTGTCAGTGACCAATTTGGTTAATAGGTGTCTCCAGCTAGAGTTATACTAGATAGACCTTGATACCGTACATCACTTCTTCAGCTTCTATCTTCATAGAAGGACCTGTTGAGCTCCGGTTACAAAACAAGTCCAAAATAGTAAAAGACCGGTTACTAAAGGTACTGCATCCTCATCTGTTTTGGGCGTAGTATTGAATTTACAAGTTATTTAATTGAAAATAAGAGAATGTAAGATAGGCAGTGTTAAAGAGATTCCCATGAACCGACGATGAGGTACTTCAGGAAACCCATACGATATTGGTAAAACAGATGAACTAATGTAGTATCTTAGGACTATAAAGAATGAATTCAAAGGAAGAGGAAGTCATATAACTTTGCATGTGAATCAAAGCAATTTTATTGCTTTAATTAGCACCAATTCATAAAATCCCATAATAAATTAAAGGCAAATAGGCGTGTTAGAAGGCAGGAGATAGGATGCCAAAATATATTGGCAAATTTCTACATTTCAAGAACAAGCACAAGAACAAGTAACACATGTTATGCTAAGTTCACAGCACTCCATTCTCTTGGCGCATAGTATACATGTATTATATTGTGGTCAGCTCAAAGCATCGTTGAGTTGGAAGAAATTACTGGTGTCCGTAGGATTTCATAACCAGTCCCATATCCAACAACACATTGTTAAAGTATTGGCTAGTATTATGTCCAGACCGGATATTCACTACCTCACCGGCCCACTGAATTGTTTTTAAAGAACCAGTTGCTGTAAGATCGTTTGCTGGTGGAGTGTTTGATGTCTGTGGCTATAACCACTCATTGGGGAATCTCCCAATCGCCCAGTAGCCCCTCGTGCCTACTGTTCATTGTGAACGAAGCATAAGCAATGAGCGAGGGTCGAGGGCATGAAATGGGATGATGCGAATGACACATGAATATATTGTTAGATGTTTGTGCAAACTGCAGAGGGTCAGTTCTGTACAAGAATAATGAGCAATAAATTGTATTGTATAACTTTATTTCGTATTGGAAGTACATGGTATAAAATGATCACATCAATGTATACAAGAGAAATACAACAGACTTAACCTGTTTGGTGATAACACTTTGCATTATTACACTGAAGTGGTTCTGTTCAATGCTCAAAGTAAATTAATGGAAATATAGTTGACTACCAATATTCTACCATTCTGTATTGTATAGCTGTAATCAAAGAGCCTAGTAAATTATATAATTATGGAGCCCTATATACGCCTTCATTTATGTTAATAAGTGGTCACTTATGGGAAATGAGTTGAGTTTGTGCAGTGCATAGGCAATAACGTTGGAAGTCACTAATGAAATGTATACCCAATAACTCCAGTTGGTTATTTAGCACTTAGCTGATAATTGCATTTTTCATGATATAAGACTAAGAACAGTCAGTTGTTTTTGATCGCTGATTTCTACCTTATGATATAATGCCATTGACAAATAACTATGAAGATGTCAAATATGTTAAATAATGAAGCAGTTGTGTGACAAAGCCTTTTCTCTATTTTTTCAGGATGAGGCGGAGGCCAAGAAACCCCCGCCCCTGGAGAGCCAGCTAGTCAACAAGTCAGATGTCTTCTGTCCCTCAGCCAAAGAGGTAGAAAGTTACGCAAAATTCTTAAACATGAACTTTGATTTCAATTACCTTCTTTCTTTTTATATAATATAGATGTGTTGTAAGCATGTAAATTCACCCACCAGCAATCTCCCAACCTTCCATTAATAAATATCAAATTGAAAAATGATTGACAAAAAATTGTAATTGATAATTGAGATACATTGTAATGCTTGTTGCAGATAATTTTTGTTATCAATTCAAGTTGATTGAGCTACACTTGCATAATCTTATAGGATCTTTGCCGCCGGAATGACTCAGTTTTGTTTAAAATGCAGTACAAGTACAACAATGATGAATCGCATAGCTATAATGATCGTGCAAGTTTGGGCATGAGTTTGGTAGATCCAAATGACCGAAAGGCTTGGAGGGGACGGTTGAGATCCAGACTGGGCAGCCAGGCCACACCCTCTGAATGAGGAATAATTAGGGCCTGTTTAAAATAAATTCAGGATTTGATTGATTGATTGATAACTTTATGATATCTTATCTACTACATCTATGGTGTTGTATTTTCAGTATGAACAACTGTACATAGAAGTTCTCTACACTATCAAGCACAAGATCGGAACAACAACCGGCCATCACCTGCCGTTCATTCAGGATCTGTACGTGTATGCCAGGGAAGCATTTGGGGTGTCGGTAGAAGACCACACCAGGTGTCTGGCAAGGGCAAATGAAGAAAAGGTGTGTGCCCGTAAGGGTAATGGTGCGATTTACTGGTGACATCACCTTATCTTTGTACAAGTTTCATGTGCGTGCACGAGTGAGCGTGAGTGGTGATTATGTAGTATATATACACTCCACAAACTAAAGAGATACACTGACCTCGTTCAGCTCTTAACCAATAAGAATCAAGTATAAACCGTAACGTGGTAAGAAATTGTCATACTCTACTACCAAAAGTTTTACAACAGTGTCATAGAATTATATGATAGACTACTCTACTAAAAGATCCCCAACTGGCTGGTCTTAAGTGGTTTCAATATAGAGGTGGTCTATTTATGGAGGATCGCAGTTTCTTTTTCGAAGGCCTACGACCATGAAATTTTCTAATGAAGGTGGTCTCTTTATAGAGGTGGCTTTGATTGGACATTTTACTACATGCCTAAAAAGCTCTCATGTTTGTTGATGCTGGTATTGTAAATACATTCCTATCATCAGTTATAAAAAGGAAAGCGCATAATGTTGATATCTGATACTTTCTACTTTATTTGAACATAAAATCATTTTTAAACAATTTCCTGTTCTTTATCCATGTTATTGTCATAATTTGAAAGAATCGAAATAACTCAAAATTAATGTTGCGCTTCAAGTTTGTCATATATATATTTGACATATTTTAAGCAAATGGCCAATGTGTCTAAATGATTTTTCAGGCACCAATCCTCATCCTTGAGTGCACAGTACTTGAAGCAAGAGACCTGGAGGCTAAAGATGCTGATGGTGAGTGATTAGAAATTGGTTATAAATCTTTTCAAGGATATCAAAATTATATTATTTGCAACGAAATATTGGTAAAGTCTTGCAATGTAAGGTGAAAATGCATAATATTGATCAATAGACATATTGAGCACTGCACACCCATTTTGTGTGATATTTAAATAAAATTGTTAGGCTCCAAACAAGTAGCACATTATATTACTGCTTTAAAAATTATAGCTTTCCCGGTGCCAAAGTGAAAGAATAAAATTTCTAGTAAGATCTAATGTAAATAAACATGTTTAAATCCCCAATTATCACCACACACGAAATGGATGTGCATGCAACAAATTGCACCATAGATCATATAATTTTAATGAACTATAACAATTGTGTTTATCATGCGACAATATAAGTAAGTAGCTTTATTTTGACGCATAAAAACACTATTGTTGGTTCATTATTAGCTGTGTTACGATTGTTGGCATTAAAATGCACGAAGTGTGTGTGCAGTGATCTAAGAAGTTAAAATATAAAGTGGCTTAGTTTGATTTGTTACAAGTTTTGTGATGAACAAATAATTGAATGCAAAATAGGCTAGTACCTGCTAGTACCAGTCAGTCATCGGAGACAATCAACTTAATTTGAATACTACATGGAATACAGATGCATTATGACAGATGAAATATTCATTGGCAAATTGCAGCAATGCTGTCAACTCTTAGCTTATATTGGGCATTTAAACAGGTACATGTCAACAGTAGTAGAAATCAAAAAGTTACACTGATGGCTGACCGTAACATGTAAATGAAGACTGCAAATTGACAACTAAAACATAATGCTGAGCCGAAAAACACCTATCAGGCTAATATTACCGTACCAATAACAGTTACAGACTGTATATTGTATCCATTCTGAAAAGTGCAGAACCAAGTACGCAGCAATCGTGGAGTTTACAAATGGCAATATCATTGTGCACGAGTCTCCAGAGGTAGCAAATGTAACACGAAAGCTGCCAGCAGGTGTCCAATACGGGAATAATTCCACCTGCGGGGACACTTTGCAAGCTGCAGCAAGAAGCCAGTGATGCAGTCTGCGGCTGGAATGAAAGGCCACAGTCGGGGCCTCCCATTTACTGCTCAATAATGTTGACATTTGATGACTATGGGTCAATAGGAAAACAAATAATGGCCAATATGAGGGCATCAAGTCATTAACACACACATTGAAATGCGTGAAGCTTAATTTCTACCATTGGAGACGAAAGTAATTCCAATGTGATTGGTTGTTGGTACATGTCGACTCATTGCAACACCCCCCTACTTGAGAAAATAATTAGTTTAGTGTCACCCTGCAAAATCTAGCAGATATGTCTCTTTCTCCCACTTCCAGTGTTATCTATGAATGGAGTAGCGGTGGTGGATTTCTTTATCTCCCACTCTTCCCAGACCAGCTAATTTGCATAAATTTACTACGTAAAATAACTCAGTTAAAGTCGGAGAAATAGGGTATTATTACATTATGTTTGAATGTGAGACAAGAAAATATCTCACCTCGTGGACAGCTCTCGTTCGCTGAGCTCACTCAGGCTGTGACAACTCCACTCAGTGAGAT
This sequence comes from Streblospio benedicti, assembly GCA_019095985.1. NCBI lineage: Eukaryota > Metazoa > Annelida > Polychaeta > Spionida > Spionidae > Streblospio > Streblospio benedicti. Next base: position 8,611,460 of record CM032669.1, read on the forward strand.
ATTTTCTTATCTCCCATTCAAACCCATGCAATACCCTATTAGTACATACTGCATCCACCTTACTTATGATCAGTTCATGTCAAGTAGCAGATAGACAAAAATGTTGGTGATTTTTTTTTACTCTGTGCGTGTGATCACTTGTTTTGTACATATCCACTTTGCCTTCACTGCAACGCTATAACACGCTCTATGAGAATTTTACATCAGTCTCTTTGCGCAGATAAACATTCACTAATTGCATATTGCACATGTGTCAGCCCTGTTTGCCAGAAAACAGAATTAAGTAGAAAATACGAACTGCTGCAGTACCATCCCTCATCCCCACAAAAGCAAACACCAAGTAAACAATATGTAAATGAAGACTTACAGCCTTGTGTGTGGAGCACAATAGTTTCATATTTGAAGAGCGCGGGTCCCTTGTAAGTCTGTAAGGGGCTGGCTTGTTTCCTCCACAAACATGAAATATGAATTACGATTAGCACCTGTGCTTGTGTTGTGGACATGTACGTAAGAGGGGTGTTGTTGTTGCTCTATATCAAGGGGAAAGCATACATGTTCCCAGCGCTACTGGAAATCAGTCAGTTTTCAACACTCTAAGCCTGTGGGTTTATGTCAAAGGTCGGCTAGCAATTACATGTGCCTTTAAATGAATAGCGTTGAATTGATATTTCAAAAATATTGCTTTTGTTTGACAAAAATATAACCCCAAAAAGCACCATTTGTACATAAGACATTTTTCAATTGCCAACATATGAAATCGTTGAGTAGATAGATTTTTGTAGATGCTTGTTTCAAATTTGATTTTTAATTCTTTAGTTTTTTTAATTCATTAATTTTACAATATTTCGCCTTGTTGTAAAACACATATCATAAAATTGATGGATTAAAAAGTTAAAAATCAAATTTGAAACAAGCATCTACTTAAATCTATCTCCTCAATTATTTCAAGGGGTGCAACACAGAAAAATTTCTATAATTTTATAAAATCAGTGATGTGGATATTACTAATTTCGTGTATCCTATACATAGCATATGGTCTCATTTTATATTTTACATTGTTCAATCTATGCTATCATAATCTCCAAACACATAAATATGGTCAAAATTTGGTCAAAAAGTTTTTGACCAAATTTTGACCATATTTATGTGTTTGGATATTATGATAGCATAGATAGAACAACGTAAAATACAAAATGTTGATGTGGATGAGGCTGTGATCACCGACTGTCCTGTTGCAGGTTTCAGCGACCCGTACTGCATGCTGGGTATCCTGCCCGGGGACCGCGCCCTGCGGGAGAGACTCCACGACAACCTGGGCAGCCAGGGCAGCTACTCCTCAGACGACGAGGGCGCCAGTGAGTAAAACATGAAATAATAATGTTGAACATGAGGTGCGATACATTGCAATAGCAGATCCAGGCTTTTGAAAAAGGGGAGGGCACTTGAGGGATTTCATGGGTTTCGTACGCGCGATTGATAGCGCATATGTAAAAAACCCTATCAAAATGAAGTATTTTAGAGGGAAAAAGGGGGGCGTGACCCTGCGCCCCCTGGATCTGCCTATGCACTGAATACAGTTGCCTATATTTGATATGTATAATTCCAGCAAATAACCATTCTAATGCTTTGATATTTTGGATAACTCAAATTTTTGCTTCACACTCAGAAACATAGTTGCATGAGTAAAACTGTAGCAAGGGTTATGAATATAGTAAAACTTTGTCGCGTTAATTTATTGTACATGCCCTTGAATGAAAAGTGAAACGAAGTAGACACAAACATAATTTATTATATAAATAAACTGAGACGCATAAGGTAATAAAAACTGACTGAGCTAATTTACAAAGAATACTTATTTTCCTATGATACATTTGTAACGTATAAATGTAAAAATAAGAAAAATGTAGAAGATATGGAAAAGGTCTGCCATGCAATGATGCAGCATGCCAGATTGGGCTGTTTTGTGATAGAAAAATTACAAGAAATATGATAATTGTATAATTTAGTTGGGGAATAACAGCCTTCTTTTTACCCCCTCTACCCCAGTCCTCTGTGTACCTGAAAGGTCAATTGAATGTACATTGTAAATGGAAAATCACTTGCAAAGACAAAGCACTAAATAGTGAGGAGGAAGTGGTGGAATATTGTTCCATGTTTTTCCTCTCCATGCTAAAATTTAAAACTGGCTGTGAAACATGAAGAAAGATCTTTCAGTGGACTGTGGATGCCTTATTCTCAGTTCATGAGAAAAGTCTTGTATCTAGTCAGTACCTGACTAAGGGAAGGGGGAAGTGGGCTGAGTGCTGAGTGGCCTGCAGCCAGGGACCCCCAACATATAGGGCCCCCCAGATTTTTGCAAAAGCCTCTAATAAAAAGTGACTGTAATAAAAGTTACTGTGGGGCCCCAGATTTAGTCAACATTTTTCCTTGTACTTCTTTTATGCGAAAGCACAAAAACAGAAGAAGCCCCAAGTATATATATTTTCAGGGGCCCCAAGTTATATGAAATCTGTTAAACAACCCAAAGCTCAAATAACAAGGGGCCCTAGTAAACATTATTATGGGGCACCAGGTTTTGCCAACATTTTACCCACATTTTTGTTAAAGAAAAGTGCTTAGTGTACATTAATATGAGTGCATTGTGGACAAAAAACGCGTTTGTTTGGTAGGGAAAGGATTCTGATTTTGATTTTAGGATACTTTAACAATTATATTATATACAATATACTAAATAAATCAAAGACCTTTGACCATACTGGCTTTTTATTAGTACTTTATGGGATGTTGTAGATAGGGAATCATCTTATTGTTTTCCTATGTGATGGAAAATATATAATCTAACTATAATGTTTGTAATCACAGATCTCCAATTTACCCTGTGCTTAATTAAGCACCTTAATTAAATATAGTTATTATGCAGTAATTTTAACAACCTCATACAAAAATGAGGTTAAAATTCTTCAAACCTAAAGTTTTCACAAATTAATACATTTTACACACATTACACATATCACGGGGGTCAAAGGGCCCCACAGCCAACTCACGGCCCGGGGCCACTAAACCTTATTCAACGGGTTCACTGTATCTAGGATAAGGCTTTAGAGGTTAGGGGCTTTAGAGATTAGTACATGTAAATTGTTGATTGTCATGCCATTAACCTATGTTTTGAAAAATGCCATTTTAAATTTACTTCACGTTTATTTTCATTTCCTTTGAAACAAATATTGAAATTGCAGTTGATTATTGTGAACTAATCGATTCTACTACTACCAATCTAATAATTTTATCTTGACTGTATTAATATGGTGAGGGCTTATAATAACTCCTATGGGTCAATGCCCAAACAGACATTCTTTTATTCTTATTGTATATCTCATATATTGTATGAATTAAATGTGATAAAAGAAAATAAATACTATTTAAAACAACTAATCGATTAGTTCAAAAATCACATTCTATACAATTTATTTCTGTGACTTACATTCACAGTTTTATGAAGAGAATGTATATTTTGAATATTGCAAGTTTTATGAAGAGAAGATTCTCTTTTAACAAATAATGACATATGGCCTACAAAAGGACAGAGAGGAATGTTCATCTAATTCCCGCACCATGAATTGGCTCCATTGAGCACCCCACTGCCATAGAAGTGTGCGTTTTGAACATAATGCAATAATGGTGTTGCAAAGATGCTCCATTATAAAAGTGGCACTATGTCAGTCTTTGACAAATATGTTTGCTCCATCAAAGAGCAGTGATACTCAAGGACATATTAGCTGAGTGCATTGACAGATATAGGCTACCGTAAAGGGCTCATCAAGTCAATTATCAGCTTCCAAGAACGAACCATTGGTATAAATGTTGCTTTACTGTGAAAGGGTGATGCAAAAAAAGCATTATTTGAACTACAGTGCAACCTCGTTCAGTCAAACTGCAACACCTTTGATATGCATATTTTGTAATGCTGTTTATCTTCATTTGTCTTCATTATGATCAGGCAAACCTGAAAGAAAGTCTAATGATTACAAATTTGTGTGCATTGTTCTAACAAGTTCATCAATGTGGCCATGTTCAAAGGCCATATGTAAGTCTGTTAATTTCCTAAACAAGAAATGATCAATCTGTAATTCTGAATTTTTTCTATCAATAAAATTGCCAATAATTACGTTTGAAAGAAATGATTCCACTGAAACTAATGCTGCGTACAATAAAATTGAAAAAAAAATAATGACATGGATTTTTATAAGCTACCATTACCAAAGACGGAATGTTTTTACTCAGCTAGTGAATAAGCTTAAGTAGAACAATGAGAAGATTTGAGGCATAAATCAATGTAATGAGTTCTCTTGAGGAAATCCTTTGTCGACAATTTCACAAGAAAAATCTGATGTGTGACTTAAGAAAGTTGAATCCGATATTGTTGAATAGAAATAAAATTGATACATAGTGACATGAACGGTAAATGAACTCAACAATTATGTCACTATGTATCAATTTTATTTCTAATTAACAATATCGGATTCAACTTTCTTGAGTTCATTTACCTTTCATTCATGCTGTAGATATGTTATTCCTACTTCAAACTGGTTTTAAAAATAATTGGCTAGTGACTTGAACTAGAAATAAAGTTAAATGCGTAGTTTCCGGTCATTTTCAGATAAACCAAGAAGAGAAAGCTCTTTGAAGAAATTCACACAGAGTTTCAAGAGAAAACCTCGCAAAGAAACAGCCCGCGACATGATACCGGCTCGCTACATCCGCTGTACCAATGTGATAAACAACAACCTCAACCCAGTGTGGAATGAGAAATTTAAATTGTAAGTATCATTGTCTTTATGATTACAAAAACGTATCTAGCTTATATTATGACCTCTTGATGGTGGGGTCTGAGCTGACTCCCAACATGAACTTGAAATTTTACATGGAAATTTTGTGACACAAAAGCACCAATTGAGAATATTAGCTCTCAGTAAACCAGGGAAATAATGTATTTCTTGTTCAAGAGAAAAACAAGATTTTTTGAAAGGTTGCAAACTATAGAGCATACAATTTTGAGGGCCTGTTGAGCCTTGAAATTGTACCACCACGTCAAAAATTGTACCGGTAAAATTTCACATCGACTTGAAATTGTACCACTGCCGTGAAATTGTTCCGGTACGATTTCAAGTTAACGTGAAATTGTACCATTTTGCCATTGTTGCCTTGAAATTGTACCACCACGTGAAATTGTTCAGGTAGCATTGCACTTTTCCTAAATATGATTTTGTGATTTGTAGGGATGAAGTAATAAATAGGTAGAGGTGACTGGGGGTAGATGGTACACAGGTACAGACACAAACATTGATTCAAAACAGCTTCGGTTTGAAGTATTGAATTTTTTGAGTAACTTACAATACTTGATGTTTGCATAAGACCTGGATGTCCAGATCAATGTTGTAACCAACATTGTGCTCGATTGGACACTATTTTACCCATTTTACTCTTCTTCATCAGGACCACCTGACTTGATCAGTGGATACAATAGTCTATGTGCATCATTTTCATTTACTTTGATTTCAGTCTCTACTCAGCCAATTATTACTGCTTATTCCAATATTCATCCTACACTTCCTATTACTCCTGGTAATAACTAGAATCATTTTGGTTACAATTTCGTCAATTAAAGAGTATTATTGTGGGAAATAAAAGCTGCTGAGGTAGACTATTTTTTATCGTGTTTGTAAAGTTTTGGTGAGTGGGACAATTTCATGTGTGGTACAATTTTATAACTGATTTTTCGGCAGTGGTACAATTTCAAGTTGACGTGAAATTGTACCGCTACAATTTCACGTGGTGGTACAATTTCAAGGCTCAACAGGGCCCTCAAAGCTTCTTATTCACGCTTTCACACATATTTAATGATGTCGCAATTTGACTGATGACAAACAGAAAAGCAGCCGAACTAAACGTTAATTGGGCACTGTATCACGTAGTGTATGCAGACAAACAGGTAACAATAGAACGATTTAGCAAGTCTCGCTCATTTATCATCAAGCAGCATTTAAATGCCTACAACTTAGACATTAATATGGCGAGTTTTGAAAATAAAAGCAATTCACCTTTTCAAACGCTAAAACATTTCATTAGTATACAACTACAGCAAACATCTAGGGATCTGCTACAAATAAGTTAAAACTCGAGTTTTTTTTTTTAATCTGTTGGCTAGCTTTGTTGACCATACAGCCCATAATGCCAGAAGATTTATTGACGCAGCGTCTCTGTTTACTACGATTTAACAAGCAATAAGCCCAATTTTCTGGCTGCAGTAAAGCACACTATACGTTTATGGCTTCCATTGTTAAGACTACATTAATCAGCCCACTTCATCTTCTTTAGTGGAATACATAGAGACACGTGAACTATGAGGGCCGCGGATCTCGTTTCAGTCGATCGAGATTCATCTTTTTGCACAACAGAATCTATTCTTGTGACTAATTTAAGAAATAATACTCTATGATCAAACTTTAGCTTAGTATACTGCTATTAAAGCTCAGGTTTGAAACAAAGCATAGATACCAGAATTTGTAGCTGCAATTTCAATTACTCCATTACCTTTGTTTATACATTCATGTACATTTGAATTGAAACTTAATGATACTGAGGTAAAAACTGAATTCAGTTATTGTCAAAATCATTAATCAAACTCATCTACAACAATTGAATCAAAGGAGCTTTAAGAAACATTAAACGATGCACCAGATGTACAAGTGCACAAGCGTACAAAAAATATGCAGAAAAACAGCGAGTTTACATCATCTATATCACACGGTTGTGGATCTATACAGCTATCTCTCCATTCATGAAATATTCACTTTTGTGCACTAATGGAGGAGCCTGTGAATGCGCCGGGTGAGGAGAGTTTTTATGACTGGCCCATGTGTTTTTACGCCCATACACAAAGTTTATGTGTTACCAGCACCAGTATACATCATACCTGCAAATAGAATGTAAGGAGAACAGAATTATAACCAATGGTGCAAGGTCAGGCTATCGTTAACTTAAATGGATGATTCTGTGTTCAGATTTGCTATCATTTGCACGGGAATGTGCATATAGATTATGTTTAAGTAGATACTGAGCAACAATTACTAAACTCATGATTCTACACTACTATTACTGAACTGTTAGTTTGTCTTTTTCATTCTTTTGCTGTTAACTATTCTAAAATGATCAAAACTTTTCCTTTACATATAGATTACTGAACTTTTTCCCATTTGGGTTGCTAGATAGCCACGTTATAGCGATGATTGTTGTCCAATAAAAGCAATCGTGATTATATACGGACAGCATCATCCATATTGTCAGAGAATCCTTACAACTTGTTTATGTACAGCCACCATCCTATTACACTGTAATATATCTTGAGGGAAGCACCCAGGAATTCAATACGGCTTGAAAAGTTATGGCTCCATTATCTAGCTATGGATCGGCATACAAAGTGAGGACATTACATCACCACGGCATCCATTATGCATTGATGCTTTACTAATCCAGCACAGGTCATAAGTTGCCAACAAACGTGGTGTCTCATTCACGGTCTCAGGCTCATTTAACACGATCCATCGACAAGTGGCAATTTGATTAGAATGATTTGAAAGTGCTGAATAGATAATTCAATATTATTTCTGCAGTCAAATGTTGTTATCTTTATATCACTTAGCTCAAGTGTTTCTTTGTCGCAAGGATAGATTGATTTTCTTAGAGAAATATCAATTGTTAATTGGTCATCTCAAATATGGAAAATTATACATCAAGTATGGTCTGTGTGTGCTTCCGTGGCCGAATGGTTAGGGAGTTGGACTAGTGACCAGAAGGTCAAGGGTTCGATTCCCAGTGAGGTCTGGTGGAGGGTGTTGAGCAAACTCATCCCTAAACAGTTGCACACTGCTCCATGGCACCTACATGTTAATTAGGTACAGGTCATTGGGTTAAAAGAGTGAGTGAGTGATTGTGTGAGTGATTAGCATTGTGCGCTACCGATGCAAGCATATGAGAAATGATCAATTGCTGATCATTGATTGAGCCAATGACCTTGTGTAAATTGTAAAGTCGTGAGATCAAAAACTTGGATTAACCAGACATTCACATTTACATTTAGTCTGTGTAAACTTAGCTGCAGATAAAGTGTCAACTGTACGGCTGAACTCATTTTTCACTGAATGCCATCTAAAAATACATTATCTCCCAGTAAATATCATTCATTCCAAATAACAGACTAATTTTACACATTTCTGTCACAATGTTTCTCACCCAGCTGTTGGTTAACTTTTTGTCACAACGAAATAAAGAGTGACATTCAAATATGCCGCATGTAAAAATAATGCCATCCTTTTCTCTCGTACGAGCCATGGCCTGGGAGAAAGGCATGCCTACCTGTGTTATATCATCTGCGCCAATCAATGTGAACATAGCGAATATATGCAGGAACTGGTGAAAAATTAGTAACCCACACCCCAATCAATGGCGCACATCTCTCCACTTACACATGATCAATCGCTTTTGTTTTTTACAGTGATCTTGAAAACGTACAGACAGACAGATTCCATTTGGATATTTGGTAAGTGCGTCCTCTTCCAATATTAGCTGTTGCCGCTTCTGCACACTTTTTGTTTCAATTGTATGATTTTCATTAAGCCAAGTATATCTACTTCAAGGCAGACAGACAGAAATAAAGCAAATTTTATGTAAAACAAATGGACATTGTAAAACAGAATTACTGATACATGATATGATTAATTGCATCAAACAAATAAGCCATGCACAATCATCTCTTGACTTTGCTCTATGTAGATTTACAAAAATAGTATAAAAATGGAAATGTTTTCCTTTTCAACAACAATGGGTAGGTCCTGGACACATGTATTATTAATGGTATAAAGGATCGCGACATCAGACAACCTCTATTAACCCTCGCTCCTCTGTTTATTTTAACACCCTTGTAAATTCTCCCGTCTAGGGATCACGATGATGAATTCTCGGTCTTGGATGCTGCTAAGCAACTTAATCAGGTGCAAGGATTTAAAGGATTAGGTCGCTATTTCAAACAAATCGGACAGTCAGCTCGAACAAACAAAAAGGGCAACGTTGATGACTTTCTTGGTTCCGTGAATATAAAACTTAGTGTAAGTTATTTTTGAATTTTGTTATTCTATATCACGTCTGACATTAGAGACGTTTATCTTAAAACCTGGGAAATAATTAGTGGAAGATTGTTTTCTAATTAATTTTAATTTACGTGTTTCTTACTAATTAAAGCATGATTCAATTTTCACGTTGCAAAAATATTAAGGTATTAAGGTTATCAGGGTAGTTTTTATTCTATGATTTTACTTAAAGGACATTCCATCCACTGGATTAGAAGAATGGTTTGATCTAGAAGCCAGATCGTCACGGTCAAATATCGAAGGTCAAATCCACCTTAGATTGAACTTGGCAACGCGGGAAGATCGAGGATTTTCAGAAGAGGACAGTTGGGATGAAATCAAGGAGCATGAAGACCTTATATGTGTTTTCATTGAGTATGAATTGAAGAAGTTCAAGGTAATTATTGTGGATTTTTTACAATTTAAACGCTCCATAACAAACACAAACATGGGATGCTACTACACGTACAACAATTTCCATGTGTGAGAACATAGTCATTTACAACACTGCCAAAGTATCCATTTGAGGATCAAATTTGTATAAATATTGAAATTTTACACATTTGTAGTCAGCAGATTTATATTAGAGCAATTTAGCTCCAGGGATCATTGCAAGTGAGAGCTCGCCCCACGCTATTTTAGAGTAAGATGAATATGTTGTTTCTGTGCATTTATCAGGGTGAAAACTACCAGTGGACTGGTGAGTTTTGCCAGGCAGCTAACACCATCCTTCACCAGCACGCGATACAGGGAGATATCACTGACGTGCAGCAATCTATGTGGTGGGCTATATTCTTCAACTTCATTTTCACACCCTAACAAATTTTTTTATTTGTGATTACATTTCAGATAGCTGACTTCACTTGATTCAAATGATTTTTTACTGATATCAAATGTCACAATGTGACATACAAGAGCATATTAAGAGCATGTAAGGCACATGTATTGAGCGAATGAAAAGCTTACAATTAACTGTGATCGTGTTTGTCTTTTGTACTACTTTTAATAATATCTTTAAATGTGTAACAGATCACACATTAAGATTGAAAGTTCCAGTGAGACTGTACACTTTCCCATTTGAGATGACTATTCCGCATTTGTACCATTTGTAATGCATAATAATGAGAAATTTTCCTAGCAAATCACACATAAGTGGACACAAACTCAAGCCTGTCTATCTTACGCAGTATTTTGCCTGCAATAAACATATGTCAATTCACTCTACTCATATGGTATGATAATTAGACAAAAAATATCATTCAGCAATGAATCTAATCGCTCTTCACTTTTTTTTTAGTCGGTGGAATGCGTATACTCGTAAACATCGAGAGCACCCATTTGATTGGAGTCTGATGTTGAGACTGCTGGAAGATCTTGATGAAAAATGGGAACCTGCATCACTATCAAGGGAGGAGGTAATGTAGCCAACAATCTGTAATACCTAATAGAACACCCTTGGTTTTCAAAAGGGTATTTTTCATGAACCAATAGTGGCATTCTACTTTATTATTCTTAAGAATATTAAATTCCAGTCCATATGTTAACGGAAAAAAACCCACAAACTAGAAAGTTTACAACATAGGCTATGTCAAAAGTATTTGAGTATTACTTGATGTGAATTTTTTGTGACACTGCTTGGCAGTTTAACAAATTACTCACCTGCAATATAAGCTATTTTATCTTGCTATTATTGCCTCAGTCCTTCCAGTAATCAGACTTGAAATTTAATTAGAGATGCCTATTCAATTACACGGGCCATTGAGACACCATTTCCTGAAGTGCCCTGCCTCGAACAACAGCCTGTAATTAAAAGTTCCCACCGTGTGATCCCTTTGTCAAGTACATGTTAATTAAGTCGATTGTTCCTGAGGTGCTTACATCAGTCTAGAGTTAATTGAAAGTAACTAATAACTACGTCTAACATCTGTGTGGCAGTAACTACATGTATAGATATTTAAGCTTTTATTCATTGACAAAATACAAATGTAGAAAGTACCTTATAATCAATGATGTCAATTTTCACCAATTTTGATAATCGAAGCTTTGGTCGTTTTGAGTGCTGCAGCTTCAAAGCTTCAGCAACTAAATGGGGCAAAAAATAGACAATAAAACAGTGATAGATCATACCATTTACGTCTTCATCAGCTTTATAACAATTAACAAACTATATACCCAACAACAGATATTATAATCAAATGGTTAGGTCGGCATGTATTTTGAGAAGGCTGGAACAATGGTACTAAGGGACCATTCAGTATTTATGACAGGGTGGGATAGGAGGATTTTCCAAAATTGCTGTGAAAAAATTAATAGCCCCCTCAAACTTCTGTGAAAAAAATTGCATGTACACCCCCTCAATTTTCATGTGACAAAATTTCCCCCCCCTTCACCCCCTCTAACAAAAATCATTGCATATTTGATGGATATCCATAATATAAAAACCAGTAATTTTAGTACAGAATATCTAAAAAAGAATCAATGAAAAAAGTTACTTAGTTGATCCCCCCCTCAAACATCAAAAGTTCATGGCCCTCCCTAAAACCCTCTACCCCAGCCTGAAATCTACTGTGAAACCCAACCAAACTGCAACTGAATTATTATTATTTCCTGTCAAAATTAGTATTTTTTGAATAGCAGCTTTTAATTTCAATCAATATTTTTTCAATCATTCATACAACAAAATTCAGGTTTTGTTTCTAAGTTTATTGATGAGGACTTTATGTATTAAAATTGGGCGTGTAATAAATAAATTTCATAATAAATTTAAGGCAACAAGATTGATCAACATAAGATTTACTCATACTAGTTTCTAGAAATAAAGCTTTAAATCAATACTATATTTGACTATATTTGAAACTATGAAATGTAATGAAATATTCCATAAGAATATAAACATATACCAACAAAAATTCAACACACTTTGTGTTTTGTACAAGGCTGTCTTAGCTGATATTTAATTTTTTCTCACACACTGTTCACAGAACAATATTATTTGAAGTAATTCGTATAAAACCTATGTCATTCATAATTACTAATGATAAAAAAACCATTGCATATATAGCAAGACCAAAACTACTCTGATAATACTCTTTTTTATTTTTTTTTTTTTTTTTTGAATTAAGATAACAGATGCTTTATTTGTTTTCATTCAGCTCTCATCATATCACTTTTAAAAGACATACTGTAATTAAACTTCATATATCAGTCATGGTAAACTACATTATCAGTAATTCAGTAAGATAATGGATATCCATGACATGTAAACAATATTTATTCTAGTACAGAATCTCTAAAAATTTAGGGAAAATTTTCTGTGTAAATTGATAGCCCCCCCCAAAGTTATGAGTGCTGCAGCCTTTGTGAAAAGTTCATGGACTTTAAAATATCCCTACCCCAGTGTCATAAATACTGAATGATCCCTAAAATTGCAAGATTACCCTGGCTTAATCAGTAATTCAGTAAGATAATATAGTTATCCATGACATGTAAACAGTCAATTTCTTAGTTTCAGAATCTCAAAAAACGATAAATATAATTTTCTGTGAAAAATCACTGATAGCCCCCCTATTTGCAAAATTTTGTAGAAAAATTGATCCTCCCCCCCCAAACATTTTGACAAAAGTTCATGCATGGCCCGCCCCAAATCCTCTTTTAAAAACACCCAAAATTATATTTTCAACTTTTAATCAATCAATACAAAGTTTACTGATGAGGACTTTATGTATTAAATTGAAAATAAATTTCATAGTAAATTTAAGGCAACAAGATTGATCAACATAAGATTTACTCATACTAGTTTCTAGAATAAAAGCTTTAAATCAATACTATATTTGACTATATTTGAAACTATGAAATGTAATGAAATATTCCATCAGAATATAAGAACATACCAACAAAAAATCAACACACTTTGTGTTTATATACAAGGCTGTCTTAGCTAATATTTAATATTTTCTCACACACTGTTCATTGAACAGTATTATTTGAGAGTGACGCGTAGGTGTCATTCATAATTACTAATGATAAAAACCATGTGCATATATAGCAAGACCAAGACTACTCTGATAATACTCTTTTTTTTTCTTTCTTTTTTTTATTTTTGAATTAAGACATCAGATGCTTTCTTTGTTTTCATTCGCCTCATATATCATAGAGAATTATACTGTAATTAAACTTCATATATCAGTCATGGTAAACTACATTCATCAAACAACTCAGTAAGATAATGGATATCCATGACATAAAAACAATAAATTTTAGTACAGAATTCCATGAAAAAAAAGACAGGGGAAAATTTTCTGTGAAAAAAATATTGATAGCCCCCTCAAAGTTTTGTGAAAAAATATCCCCCCCTGCCCCCAAACATTGTTTGCAGTTCATGCATGGCCCGGAAAATTTTCCTTGAAATATTTATAGGTAACCCTTTTCAACTTTTAATCAATCAATACAAAAGTTTATTAATGACTATTTATTTTGTATTGGACTTTTTTTAAAATAAATTTCATAGTAATTTTTAAGGCAACAAGATTGATTAACATAAGATTTACTCATACTAGTTTCTAGAAATAAAATCACTAAATCAATACTATATTTGACTTATTTTGTTCTCATAAATGTAATGAAATATTCCATCAGAATATAAGTACATACCAGTAAAAAATAGTGGCACACACTTTGTGTTTTTATACCAGAGCCGTCTTAGCTAATATCAAATAATTTCTCACTCTGTTCATTGAACAGTATTATTTGAATAAATTTAAAATTCATAAATTACTAATGATAAAAAACCATGTGCATATACAGCAAGACCAAGACTTCTCTGATAATACTCTTTTTTTTCTATTTTTTTATATTTTGAATTATGACATCAGTCCTGAAATAATCCATGTATATTTAATTCATATGCCTACTGTTGTTAAACACACATTGAGTAAATCATTCCTGATGGTAAACTTCATTAAAAGTAACCATTTTGTAAGACTTTGTTCATATCCATGACATAGAATTATTTGATTTTCCTACAGAGGTGTTACATCAGTCTAATTTCTGCCAAAAATTTAAAACTTCGCCCCCATCTGACTATCAGTAAAATAATAGATATTTTTTTTTTATTTTTGACAAAAATTTTGACCGGAATGTACATTATGATTTATGATGTTTTTCACCAATTGAAAATAATAGCACCTATTATACTGTTTTTTTGTCATGGATATCAGTCAAAATAGGCTGGAAAGTTTTCAATAAAGTCATGGATTATGTCAATGGATTCTCAACTTTATAACATGTCACAAACTATTTAAATGGACAGAATCTATAAAAAATGGTAGGGGATGCAATTGAATTCTGTGAAAAGGTATCTTGATGACCCCCTAGTTCTCATCCATGATGAAAAATTCATGGGGGCATTACCAAACATTCAACTAGTTCTGTCCCAGCATCATGTTTTGATCAATAACACACTGGGCCATGTGCTCGCTGCAGTAGCAAACAAATGCTTTTGTTACTGCACAGTAACAGAATAGTACTAAGAAAACAGTGTTATAAAAATGTTCTCTGATTAAAATTTATATAAAGAAATGCCATTTTGTGAATTAGATTGTGTTTAATAAACCTTTATTACCCATTGGGTGGATACTAACATCTATTTTCGCCCTTTAAACGCTTTAGTTTTGTTGTCGATTGTGGACTAGATCTATAGACTACAGGAATCAGGATTACATATTTGAATGACAGTGACATTTTAAAAACTATATACAGATGTTTCTGTCTATTAATGAACAGTGATTGATAAGTCGTACATGTTGTAGTTATAATTATATAATATAAATTTACATATAGAGCTATATACAATATTTATACATAATATATTAGTAAAATTTATTGCAAGTGGACTCTGTGTATTTTATAAACACTTCAAAATGAATAGATCTACTTGACAAGAATATTTTAAGAAAAGAGGTGTGTCATACACAAAAAAAAGTAAAACTTGGATTAGTTGAATTATGTCATCAGACTTCTAGCCTAGGAACTGAGAGGAGGAAATATACCTATTTTGAGATGTGAGAATGGCCCTTGAGTCTTCATGAGAAATGAGAATGGGGGTCAATTTTCTTTGAAAATATCCGTTTGGTATGATTGAAGACCGTGGTGAAATATTAGAAGAAAAAAAATCTTATTATTGGAGACAGAACATATCCTAGTCCAACAACATTGAAGGATTACACTGACAATATAGCCATTAAACCTTTAGTTTCTATGTGTTGAGATTTGACTTCTTTTGATGACTATGATCATGCAATCTTTAGACAATATAATAAAATGGAAGGACATGCAATGGCCATTGATGGTTATGTTTTCAAAATATGTTTCCAAAATTTTGATGAGATAAAATATTTTGCTATAAGAAGCAAAGTTAAACCCAGAACAAGAGATCGACCAAATTGGTCTACTACCATGCATGGAAGAGGGAAAAATTCATTCTGCATATTGTACTTGTAAAGGAGGGTAATACTGGCATTTTGTGTCACAGTAAGTTTATGTACTTGTGTGACTTTATATGTATAATATACCCATATGTAACATATAATAATGATATCCAACATCAATCCTCTTACTACAAGGCAGTCTAAGTCTTACATTACTGAAGACAGTCTTCTGTGAAGTCTTAAGATTAGCCTTAGGCTTTGTGAATAGCATTTATTACAATTAGTGTCTACTGATGAATATAAAACAACTACTAGACTATAAATCATACACAGCAACTTAGGTATCCATCTATCTAGTATTCCATAATAAAGTTCCTTAAACTTTATTTCTCACTAGAAAATACTAAAAATCATAACAAAATATGGCCAAATATCCATGCAACTACAGATTGTTTGTTACTGCAACGACGTATTGATTTTTTTGCTTGTGCTATTTATAGTAACCCTGGAATATATATAGCAAGTTCAGTGCTACTCTGATAATACTCTTTTTTTTTTTTACTGGTTTTTTTATTTTGAATTAAGATATCAGATGCTTTATTTGTTTTCATTCACCTCATTTATCATAGAATATTATACTGTAATTAAACTTCATATATCAGTCATGGTAAACTTCTTATAGGTTATTCCATGCAAGGGATTTGGATTGTCCTGACACAAAAAATACTTTATGTTTTTAAATTTTATTGACTCAAAAAAATAAATTTCATAGCGGAAAATTTTCAAGTGAAAAAAAAGCAGCATGCTAGTTTCCCCCTCAAACTATATTTGTTTGTGAAAAAAAAAAGTATTCCCCCCGCTCACCAAGAAAAATGTCACGTGTGACCCTCATGAATTTTGTCAAAAATTTCCCATATTATGGTGTCCTAGCAATCCGAAACCCAATGTATAATGCAGACTACTTTGATTTCTTTTTTTTCATTTATAAATTAAGATATCAGATGCTTTATTTGTTTTCATTCAATTCATTTATCATAGAAATAAACTGTAATAAACTTCATATATCAGTTTTCAGTCATGATAATGGATATCCATGACATATAAATTTTAGTACAGAATCTCTAAAAAGATGGATCTTCTGTGAAAAAATTGAAGCCCCCTATAGTTTGTTTTGTTATTGTGACAAAGTTCATGCATGGCCCGCCCTAAAATCTCTCCCTTTATTTAAGAGGTATTTTCATGTTTTAATCAAATCAATAAAGTTTATTGATGAGGACTTTATGTAGTTGAATTGAAAATAAAATTTCATAGTAATTTTAAGGCAACAAGTTTGATCAACATAAGATTTACTCATACTAGTTTCTAGAAATAAAGCTTTAAATCAATACTATATTTGAAAATATTAAATGTGAAATGTAATGAAATATTCCATAAGAATATAAGAACATACCAACAAAATCCAACACACTTTGTGTTTTGTACAAGGCCGTCTTAGCTAATATTTATAATTTTCTCACACAACTGTTCATTGAACAGTATTATTTGAAGTGACGCATATTGTCATTCATAATTACTAATGATAAAAAACCATGTGCATATATAGCAAGACCAAGACTACTCTGATAATACTCTTTTTTTTTTCATTTCTTTTTTTTCATTTTGAATTAAGATATCAGATGCTTTATTTGTTTTCATTTGCCTCATTTATCATAGAGAAATTATACTGTAATTAAACTTCATATATCAGTCATGGTAAACTACATTATCAGTAATTCAGTAAGATAATGGATATCCATGACATAGAAACCGTAAATTTTAGTACAGAATCTCTAAAAAAATGATAGGGGAAAATTTTCTGTGAAAAAAAATTGATAGCCCCCTCCCCTCAAAAGTGTATGAAAAAATGATAGCCCCCCCCCAAACATTGTGACAAAGTTCATGGCCCAAAAAGCAAAAATCCTCCTACCCCACTGTAAGTCATAAATACTGAATGATCCCTATAAATTGGATATCCCAACCATAAAACCATGGTACTGGATTATTATTATTTCCTGTCAAAATTACATTATAGTGAATTTTCTGTTATAATGGATTTACTGGAGTTTCACTCATCAAAACAGCAGCTAAAATAACAAGAAATGTGGTTCGTTCGTTTTATAGAATTTTTCAGTATAAAAAATTTTTGAATCTGGCAAACCCCCCAACAAACATTGTTCAAAAACTTCATGCATGGCCGCCATCTATCCTTTTGAAATGCCAGAGGTATTTGTTCCAGTGGGTTTTGGGTTATGTTTCTAAGTTTATTGATGAGGACTCTATGTATTAAATTGAAAATAAATTTCCTAGTAAATTTAAGGCAACAAGATTGATCAACATAAGATTTACTCATACTAGTTTCTAGGAATAAAGCTTTGAATCAATACTATATTTGACTATATTTGAAACTATGAAATGTAATGAAATATTCCATAAGAATATAAGAACACATACCAACAAAAATCCAACACACTTTGTGTTTATATACAAGGCTGTCTTAGCTGATATTTATATTTATCATTTTTCTCACACACTGTTCACAGAACAGTATTATTTGAGAGTGACGCGTAGGTGTCATTCATAATTACTAATGATATAAAACCACGTGCATATATAGCAAGACCAAGACTACTCTGATAATACTCTTTTTTTTTATTTTTTTTTTTTTGAATTAAGATATCCGATGCTTTATTTGTTTTCATTCGCCTCATTTATCATAGAGAAATTATACTGTAATTAAACTTCATATATCAGTCATGGTAAACTACATCATCAGTAATTCAGTAAGATAATGGATATCCATGACGCTGTGTTCTTTGAACACTTTTGATCTAGTTTCAGCTTTTAATCAATCACTACAAAATTATACTTTATGTTTCTAAGTTTATTGATGAGGACTTTATGTATTAAATTGAAAATAAATTTCATAGTAAATTTAAGGCAACAAGATTGATCAACATAAGATTTACTCATACTAGTTTCTAGAAATAAAGCTTTAAATCAATACTATATTTGACTATATTTGAAACTATGAAATGTAATGAAATATTCCATAAGAATATAAGAACATACCAAGAAAAATCCAACACACTTTGTGTTTATATACAAGGCCGTGTTAGCTAATATCAAATAATTTCTCACACTCTGTTCACAGAACAGTATTATTTGAGAGTGACGCGTAGGTGTCATTCATAATTACTAATGATATAAAACCACGTGTATATAGCAAGACCAAGACTACTCTGATAATACTCTTTTTTTTATTTTTTTTTTATTTTTGAATTAAGATATCAGATGCTTTATTTGTTTTCATTCGCCTCATTTATCATAGAGAAATTATACTGTAATTAAACTTCATATATCAGTCATGGTAAACTACATTATCAGTAATTCAGTAAGATAATGGATATCCATGACATAGAAACAATAAATTTTGGTACAGAATCTAAAAAAAAGACAGGGGAAAATTTTCTGTGAAAAAATTGATAGACCCCCTCATAGTTTGTGAAAAAAAAAATTGATCCCCCCCATCCCAAACATTGTGACAAAAGTTCATGCATGGCCCGCCCTAAAATCCTTCTTGAAATGCAAGAGGTATTTTTTCAACTTTTAATCAATCAATACAAAAGTTTATTGTTGAGGACGTTATGTATTGAATTGAAAATAAATTTCATAGTAATTTTAAGGCAACAAGAGTGATCAACATAAGATTTACTCATACTAGTTTCTAGAAATAAAGCTTTAAATCAATACTATATTTGAAAATATTAAATGTAATGAAATATTCCATAAGAATATAAGAACATACCACGAAAATTCCAACACACTTTGTGTTTTTATACAAGGCCGTCTTAGCTAATATCAAATAATTTTTCACACTCTGTTCACAGAACAGTATTATTTGAGAGTGACGCGTAGGTGTCATTCATAATTACTAATGATAAAAACCATGTGCATATATAGCAAGACCAACTCTACTCTGATAATACTCTTTTTTTTTATTTCTTTTTTTTAATTTTTGAATTAAGATATCAGATGCTTTATTTGTTTTCATTCACCTCATTTATCATAGAGAAATTATACTGTAATTAAACTTCATATATCAGTCATGGTAAACTACATTATCAGTAATTCAGTAAGATAATGGATATCCATGACATAAAAACAGTAAATTTGTGTACAGAATCTCTAAAAAAAGATAGGGGAAAATTTTCTGTGAAAAAATTGATAGCCCCCCCCCCTCAAAAGTGTATGAAAAATTGATAGCCCCCCCTCCAAACATTGTGACAAAAGTTCATGGCCCGCTCCAAAATCCTCCTACCTCACTGTAACGTGTAATAGTTGCTGACTATAACGCACCTATACTGTTTTTATGTCATGGATATCCATAAAATAGGCTAATGGTTAACTCAAGTTATGATTATGTCATAGTTACACATTCTCAACTTTATGTGTGACATGTCACACTTCGCAATGACCCTAAAATAACATGAAATGAGGTAAAATTATAGAGATTTGAATAAACTATTCCTTTTGAATCTGGCAGACCGATCATTTTAGGATACAGTCATGTCAGCTAGTATTCATGGGGCATTACAAATTTGTGATATGAGGTACATACATGGAAAAAATGAAAAAGGGCCTTTTGCCCCAAGGGGGCCTCTTGCCCCTACCTATTCTACTATATATTTCTTACTTGGCTTATAGTGAGAGGGTACGCCTGATGTTTAATATATTGGCTGAACACTTCTGATTGGTTCGGATTTTGTAACAAAGTTCCACGAATATTAGGCCCGTTGGATCACGGCTATGAGACATGACGTTGAACTATCCAGGAATGTTATGAAATACAATACACCCGTCCCACAAATATGTGAACTCAGCAATCCGTCTTTGTTAAAGGAAGAGTTATGCGACAAAATGTGTGTGTGTGTATGATAAAAGTTGTTCAGATTGGTCATGATTTATACACTATGATAGCACCAGAGATAAGGGAACGTCTAAATGAGAATCAGTTAGATGGATTGTTGCACTGTGATAGTGAGTGTTCACCTGTTATCTGGTCAGATCTGGGGTGGATATTGTACGCTAAACTGAATAGTGTAAAACTATCAGTTGCAGGCCACCCCTTCCCCTCCCCCCATGCTTTTTGAGAAGGCTGGGACAGTGGTACTAAGGGACCATTCAGTGTTTATGACAGGGTGGGGTAGGAGAATTTTCCTAAATTGCTGTGAAAAAATTAATAGCCCCCCTCAAACTTCTGTGAAAAAAATTGTAACCCCCCTCCCCCTCAATTTCATGTGACAAAAAGTGAAGACCCCCCCCCCCCTCCTAACAGTTAACGCGTTAACGCAATCATTGTCAGTTAACTAAAATCCTATTTGATGGATATCCATAATATAAAAACCAGTAAATTTTAGTACAGAATATCTAAAAAAATATGGGTAAATTTTTTGTGAAAAATTTGATAGCCCCCCTCAAAAGTTTGTGAAAAAATTGATAGCCCCCTTCCCCTCCCCCTCTTCCCCTCCACACATTGTGACAAAAGTTCATGGCCCACTCTAAAATCCTCCTACCCCACCCTGTCATAAATACTGAATGGTCCTTAGATTGCATAACCCAACCAACTGCTACCCTGGTACTGAATTATTATAATTTCCTGTCAAAATTGCAATATAGTTTTATTGAATAGCAATTATAATCAATTTTACTTAGTTTCACTCATCAAAGAGGTGAGTGAAATGCGAGTGGTTTATTTTTAGTTTTATTGAATTTTTAATCAATCACTACAAAATTATATGTTATATTTCAAAGTTTATTGATGAGGACATTATGTATTGAATTGAAAATAAATTTCATAATAAAATTAAGGCAACAAGATTGATCAACATAACATTTACTCATACTAGTTTCTAGAAATAAAGCTTTAAATCAATACTATATTTGAAACTATTAAATGTAATGAAATATTCCATAAGAATATAAGAACACACCAACAAAAATCCAACACACTTTGTGTTTATGTACAAGGCTGTCTTAGCTAATATTTAGCATTTTTTACACTCTGTTCACTGAACAGTATTATTTGAGAGTGACACGTAGGTGTCATTCATAATTACTAATGATAAAAAACCATGTGCATATACAGCAAGACCAAGACTACTCTGATAATACTCTTTTTTTTATTTTATTTTTTGAATGAAGATATCCGATGCTTTATTTGTTTTCATTCGCCTTTTAATAGAGAAATTATACTGTAATTAAACTTCATATATCAGTCATAGTAAACTACATTATCAGTAATTTTTAAGATAATGGATATCCATGACATAGAAACAGTTTGATTTTTTTTAGTACAGAATCTCTAAAAAAGATAGGGGAAAAATTTCTCTAAATTTGAAAAAATTGTTGAGGACTCATTAAAAACTGTATGAAAAAATTAGATAGCCCCCCCAAAACAATGTTTTGACAAAAAATTCATTTAGCCATGCTGTAAAATCCTTTAAATCCCAGTAATTATTTGTTATGTTTAATGAATCCTATACTTTTTAACATTTCAAGAAAATAAAATAATTTTAAGGCAAATTGTGGTTTACTGAATGATTCATAGTAATTTAATCAATCAAGAGTCTCAAATTATATGTGTCATACTAATAACCCTAAAACCAACATGAAATAGAAAATAAATTTGAATAATATATTTTTAAATGGGTAAATGACGTCAATC
Organism: Streblospio benedicti; assembly: GCA_019095985.1. Lineage (NCBI taxonomy): Eukaryota > Metazoa > Annelida > Polychaeta > Spionida > Spionidae > Streblospio > Streblospio benedicti. The sequence continues at coordinate 8,633,830 of CM032669.1, forward strand.
ATCATTTTAGAATAAAAGAAGAGTGTTTCAAGAATCAATGGGGCAAGAGGTATTTTTTTTATACAAGGCAAATGTACATACATAAGAAAAATGAATCATGAACACTATGAAAACTACTGTCATTCAAAATTTACATGAATGTGTTGTGCATATTTAGATGAACTAATCTAAGTGAGAAATGACGCCCTTTTACATTTCTTTTCATATTTTTTGAACACTTCTAAAAAAACCATGTTTTCAAAAGTATATTTATCATAGAGAAATTATTGTAATTAAACTTCATATATCAGTCATGGTAAACTACATTATCAGTAATTCAGTAAGATAATGGATATCCATGACATAGAAACAGTAAATTTTAGTACAGAATCCTAAAAAAAGATAAAGGGAAAATTTTCATGAAAAATTTAGGGGAAAATGTGGATGATCAAAAGTGTATGAAAAATTGATAGCCCCCCTTAAACATTGTGACAAAAGTTCATGGCCCGCCTCCAAAATCCTCCTACCTCACTGTAACGTGTAATAAATGACTATATGTTTTTATGTCATGGATATCCATAAAATAGGCTAATGGTTAACTCAAGTGATGATTATGTCATAGTTACACATTTCTCAACTTTATGTGTGACATGTCACACTTTGCAATGACCCTAAAATAACATGAAATGAGGTGAAATAAAGAGATTTGAATAAAATATTCCTTTGAATCTGGCAGACCAAATCATTTTAGGATACAGGCATCATGTCAGCTAGTATTCATGGGGCATTACAAATTTGTGATATGAGGTACATACATGTACATTAAAAAAAATGAGAAAGGGCCTTTTGCCCCCTCAAACCTCTTGCCCCCTACCTGCCTATTATATATTTCTTGTTGGCTTATAGTGAGATATAACGAGATATGATGTTTAATATTTGGCTGAACATTTCTGCATTGGAGCTTCTGATTGATTTTGTAACAAAGTTCCAAGAATATTAAAACGTTGGATCATCTATGAGACATGGTTGAACTATCCAGGAAATTATGAAATACAACACACCCGTCCCAAAAATGTGAACTCAGCAATCTGTCTTTGTTAAAGGAACAGTTATGCGACAAAATAGGTGTGTCCTGTGATGATAAAAGTTGTTCAGATTGGTCATGATTTATACACTATGATAGCACCAGAGATAAGGGAACGCCTAAATGAGAATCAGTTAGATGGATTGTTGCACTGTGATAGTGAGTGTTCACCACGAATACAGTTTACACCTGTTATCTGGTCAGATCTGGGGTGATATTGTTTTTAAACTGAATAGTGTAAAACTATCAGTTGCAGGCCACCCCTTCCCCTCCCCCATGCTTTTTGAGAAGCCTGGGACAGTGGTACTAAGGACCATTCAGTGTTTATGACAGGGTGGGGTAGGAGGATTTTCCTAAATTGCTGTGAAAAAATTAATAGCCCCCTCAAACTTCTGTGAAAAAAATTGTAACCCCCCCCCCATCAATTTCATGTGACAAAAAGTGAAGACCCCCCTCCATAACAGTTAACTCATTAAGTTTCATTGTCAGTTAACTAAAATCCTTTTGATGGATATCCATAATATAAAAACCAGTAAATTTTAGTACAGAATATCTAAAAAAAATACGGGTTTTTTTTTGTGAAAAATTTGATAGCCCCCCTCAAAAGTTTGTGAAAAAATTGATAGCCCCCTTCCCCCCCTCTTCCCATCCAACATTGTGACAAAAGTTCATGGCCCACTAAAAATCCTCCTACCCCACCCTGTCATAAATACTGAATGGTCCTTAGATTGCATAACCCAACCAACATGGTACTGAATTATTATAATTTCCTGTCAAAATACTGATTTATTGAATAGCAATTATAATCAATTTTCCTTTCACTCAAAAATGCAATATAGTTTTATTGAATAGCAATTATAATCAATTTTACTTAGTTTCACTCATCAAAGAGGTGAGTGAAATGCGAGTGGTTTATTTTTTCAGCTTTTAATCAATCACTACAAAATTATATGTTATATTTCAAAGTTTATTGATGAGGACATTATGTATTGAATTGAAAATAAATTTCATAATAAAATTAAGGCAACAAGATTGATCAACATAACATTTACTCATACTAGTTTCTAGAAATAAAGCTTTAAATCAATACTATATTTGAAACTATTAAATGTAATGAAATATTCCATAAGAATATAAGAACATACCAACAAAAATCCAACACACTTTGTGTTTATATACAAGGCTGTCTTAGCTAATATTTAGCATTTTTCACACTCTGTTCACTGAACAGTATTATTTGAGAGTGACACGTAGGTGTCATTCATAATTACTAATGATAAAAAACCATGTGCATATATAGCAAGACCAACTCTACTCTCATAATACTCTTTTTTTTATATTTTTTTTATATTTTTGAATTAAGATATCAGATGCTTTATTTGTTTACATAGAGAAATTATACTGTAATTAAACTTCATATATCAGTCATGGTAAACTACATTATCAGTAATTCAGTAAGATAATGGATATCCATGACATAGAAACAGTAAATTTTAGTACAGAATCTCTAAAAAAAGATAGGGGAAAATTTTCTGTGAAAAATTTAGGGGAAAATTTCCTCCCCTCAAAAGTGTATGAAAAATTGATAGCCCCCGTCCAAACATTGTGACAAAAGTTCATGGCCCGCTCCAAAATCCTCCTACCTCACTGTAACGTGTAATAGTTGCTGAAAATAACGCACCTATACTGTTTTTATGTCATGGATATCCATAAAATAGGCTAATGGTTAACTCAAGTAATGATTATGTCATAGTTACACATTCTCAACTTTGTTTATGTGTGACATGTCACACTTCGCAATGACCCTAAAATAACATGAAATGAGGTGAAATAAAGAGATTTGAATAAAATATTCCTTTTGAATCTGGCAGACCAATCATTTTAGGATACAGGCATCATGTCAGCTAGTAATCACGGGGCATTACAAATTTGTGATATGAGGTACATACATGTACATTAAAAAAATGAGAAAGGGCCTTTTGCCCCAAGGGGGCCTCTTGCCCCTACCTATCCTATTATATATTTCTTACTTGGCTTATAGTGAGATATAACGAGATATGATGTTTAATATGTTGGCTGAACATTTCGACAGTGGAGCTTCTGATTGGTTCGGATTTTGTAACAAAGTTCCGCGAATATTAGGACCATTGGATCACGGCTATGAGACATGACGTTGAACTATCCAGCAACTATCCAACACACCCGTCCCACAAATACTCAGCAATCTGTCTTTGTTAAAGGAACAGTTATGCGACAAAATAGGTGTGTGTGTGTGTGTGTGTGTGTGTGTGTTGATAAAAGTAGTTCAGATTGGTCATGATGTATACACTATGATAACACCAGAGATAAGGGAACGTCTAAATGAGAATCATTTAGATGGATTGTTGCACTGTGATAATCTTCTCCATGAATACAGTTTACATCTGTTATCTGGTCAGATCTGGGGTGGATATTGTATGCTAAACTGAATAGTGTAAAACTATCAGTTGCAGGCCCCCCCTCCCCTTTCCCCCCGCCCCCCCATCCCCCCACCCCACCTTTCCACCAAAATACTTTATTTTCAAGGGGATTTTCACATGTCCATCATCGATCATGCGTACAGAACCCATGAAATCCCTTATGTCCAATTTGCACATCAACATCTGCAGCATGAATTTCCGTACAAATTGAAAATGAATTTTAGTACAAAAAAAATTTTCTGCTAAAAACTTGAAATGCAAACATATTGTAAAACTTATTCAATGATGCAATTACGTTCAAGAGTTAGTATCGTGTGTGTGTGTTACAGGAAGAATGTCTGGCCGAGTCGTTCCGTCGGTTCATTGATTACTGCCTGGAACTGATCAAGAAACAGCGGATCGTGTACCCACCCGCCAACAAGGCGGCACACGTCAGACTCCTCTTTATGCTCAGGTTTGTCATTTTTAATGAGTTTGTTAGTAATTATACGTGTAAACTTCTCTCTCTCTCTCATGTCTTTTTTCCTGCAAGTATATTTCTACCAAACATAGATAAAGCTGAAGAAAAAATTAGGTTTTTACAACCCTAAGCTTCCATTTGACTATATCAAGTCGCCCTGGCGGGAGGCCAAAAACTCACGACCCCAAGGTTTGAGACCAGAATGATACCATCATCCCAAGCTCTTGCGGTTTTGAGTTCGAGTCCCGTCAGGGCGCTTCCATTTGACTATAGTCAAATGGAAAGCTCAAACTCACGATATTGTGTTCAGATGTCAGAAAGCAGTGGTAACATCTATAAAAAATAGGATTGAAAATAATTAGTCTAGTTCTAGATATACGCAATTCTTAAAATGTAGGGATGCTTCCATATACTGGCATGTATGCTTGTATAAGTATTGCTAAATGCTTCCCTATACTGGGATGTATGATTGTATAAGTATTTGGGTGCATTATGTTATGATTTTATATGTGTGTTTATTTCGAAATACTACAAACTTGCAATGGTGAGATTGTTTTCCATACATCTTGCTTAAAATATTGATATTTCTGTTTACTTCATTGGTTACTTCCAAATACACTAATGCACGAAAATAATTATGATTAATAGGACATGATTTCGTATATGATAATATATAACCATATAGGGGTGTCTAACAAGTTCACACTTCAAGTAAAAACAAACAGTAAAACAGTAAAACAGTAAAAACAAAAATTATTGTAAAGCGCATTTATTCTAATGCGCTTAAACATAATACAATTATATTCTCTCTCTCTCTCTCTTTTTTCTATGGCAAGCAAGCTCCTACCACTATTCTGCATAGCTGAAGACAGGTTTTCAACCCTAAGCTTCCATATGACTAAGTCAAGTGGCCCAGACGGGACTCGAACTCACGACCCCAAGGTTGTGAGACGAGAAGCAGTGGGAAACACATATGAATTATATGTGTGTTTTAGATGATGTTTACCTTTGACATGTGAATATTTAATACCTTTGAAACATTTCAGATGCTTGGCTAAGATCTACGACATGCCAGTGTTTCAGAGATGCTGCCCGTTCCAGAAATCTCTTCATGCTGAAATAGTGCATGCTCTCAAGGTATGGAACATGTAATTACCTTACCATAACCTTCTATTCAAATACCTAAAAATCTTTGAAACACAAGAACTTATGAACTCCTAACATAACATTGTTTCATGTGTTTTTTAGAAAAGCAATGGAGAATGGTATCACCATATCCGGGCCTCGAATTGGCCTTTATCAAATGTAAGTTTCATACAGATAATGCTACATATAAGAACACATTAATAAGTACATGTATCAAATTTACATCAGCTTAATTGTGGTAAAACCTTTGATAATGTATGCACGATCATCAACTTTTATATTTTGGTAAATGTTGATAAATTTTGTCACAGGAGGATGAAGATACTATCGCAAGTATGATAAGCCTCACAAATACGCTCAATACAGATATGCAGAAAGCTCTTCAGTACTACAATCCAGTATATGAAAAGTAAGTAAAGGAAAAGTTATTGAATTTAATTATTTGTTAAAAATTGTACCTTAAGCACAGGTGACGTTTTTGTTTTATTAAAGAAAAGAATTGATTGAGTATTTTTTAATATTTATATATTTTAATTCAAGATATTTTATGAATTATCATACCATGAAAAGTATTGAACTTTGAATTAAAATGGATTTCGAAATGCAAATTATTTTCTTTAATTCAATTCTACTCTCACTGTTCTACCACGCAACTTGGGAGAAAAAAATATATATGCAGTTATTCATATTTTCTTTAATGTGCTGTTTCTTCAATGTTGATAAAGATATACTTTTATCATCATTTCAGGTTTGTTAATGTCAACTATTTTGCAATAGTTTATCGCCATTTGGAGAAACTTGTAAGTACACCATAATCATTGAAAGTATAGAAAATGAATAAAATAAATGCTGTTTGTCATATACATAGCACTGCAAATTGTATGGATTAGGCTACACTGATAGTTACAATGCTATTATTTATTTCATTGGGATTGCTATTTATTGCGCTATTTTTTTAAATTCATGCTTTACCACTTGCAATCCTCAAAACCCTGTATATATGTGTAAACATTTCATGATGCATGGTTAATGTTGTTCCTCAATATTCAGATATTTGACTTGTTGAAATATTCTGTAAGATTTTCATTTTACATATATTTCGAAACTCAAATTTCTTATAGTTTATACAATGTGTATTATGTATGATGTAGCATGATAAATGCATCTTTGCACTTTAATTTGTGTCGGTACATGTAGACTAATTTACTCCCTGCCATGATAATATTGAAGATGCTACATACACTGTAAGATGTGTATAATGACCATGTTTCAACTCCTTCATTCAAATTACCATTAGCTTTTTGTTTTGTCATAGAATACTTAACTTGTATGATGTCTAACCAGAAGTATTACAAATAATACATACAATTGTAAAATGTTGTGTCTACCCGCTTGCCGCACCATTTGCATAGAAATGGTGATCAATTAGGGACCTATATATGTGTTTCCCAGTGCTTGCAGATATATTTTTACACCTCTCTCTCTCTCACACGTCTTTTTAGCAAGCATATTTCTACGATAGATATAGCTGAAGACAGGTTTTACAACCCTAAGCTTCCATTTGACTATATCAAGTGGCCCTGGCGGAACTCACAACCCCAAGGTTGTGAGACCAGAATGATACCATCATCCCAAGCAGCGAGCTGTTAAAAGGTTACTCGGCTGAACCGATGTCTCTGTAACCCCCAGCTTACATACTTGGTCTGTTATCATCTCAACCCAGAGGTCATGGGTTCGAATCCCACTTGAGGACGAAATTTTGGGAAGGGTCTTATTAGCATTTTTAGTGCTTTTGAATGATATATATGTGTTTCGAGCAACCTGTCTTCAGCTATATCTATCGTTGGTAGAAATATGCTAGCTAAAAAGACGTGAGAGAGAGAGAGAGAGGTGTAAAAATACAATTTATTCAAAGTTCAGTTTCTCGAATCCAAACATTATGTCAGTAATGGACTTTGAAATTGGTAACTGTTCTAAATGTGTATATTATGGAAAGTCTAGGAATTATCTGTAAACCTTTCGATCGTTTGTATGAACATGGTGTGGCAACCACTGTATCCAAATCTAACTAGCATGTGTTTATGTTGCCTATAGCTTCTCCCTGATGTTAAGACGTGCCTTGAAGAAGAGGTATTTGTTGTTATCTCACTATTTTTTTTATTCCTCTTTACTATTTCTTTTGCCATTTCTTTTCAATTATTCAACTCTCAGCATACATACCACATCAGACAGAAACGATTAGAGTCCAATAGTTGGACAACATTACAATAGATATTCTTTTTTTCACTTGAAAAGTCTTCTATAAAGAAAAGTTTAAATATAGCGAGGACATGGAATTGTTAATGCATCATACCTATGAATATATCAAATACATCCATGCCATAGAATACAAAGTTTGTAAGATTATGTGTTACATACCAGGAAGAAAAAGAAGCTAGATTTGCATCAATTTGATTTGATTGAAATATTGCTATTACTCAAACCATATTAGCGTCAAAGGTAACTGCATCCATTAATGTAACCCATATTTTATCTATATCTAGCCCGTAGATATGAGAAAATAGAAAAAGAAAAAAATTACTTTCATTCACATATTTAAACATCTTTTCAAAGCCCCATTCAAAAGACATAAACTCATGCAGTTGCTAGATTTGTATAGCTAATATGGGGAGAAATTAGTAGTATACGAAATATTGAATGTTCAGTTTGGGCGTTGACATGTATGGGTTATGGTTAGCCATTATCGTTACAGTGTTTCCAGTGCCCGATTAAGGTTTAGTGGGGCCCCGGGCTGTGAGTCAACATTGGGCCCTTTGACCCGTGATATGTATAATGTGTGTAAAAGTGTGTTAGAGGTGCACATTTGCGGTCAACAATTATATAAAATATACTATAGAGTCCACATGGACCCCTATTGTGCTGATTAAGGTGTTTTTGTTAATTTACTCATGAGGGATAAAATGTCAATTTACGGATACTTTCATATATTTAAACCTCATTTTGTATGAGGTTGTGCAGAAATTATCGACAGTCAGGTACAAACTGACGTCGATTACTTTCATATCATGTTAAATTATACAATCATTTCATTTCATAGAATAATCATGAGAGGGTTAGAATAATATATCTTACATCACATAGGAAAACGATAAGATGATTCCCTATCTACAAAATTCCATAAAATACTAATAAAAAGCCAGTATGGTCAAAGGTCTTTGATTTATTTAGTATATTGTAATTAATATTATTGTCAAAGTATCCTAACATCAAAGTCAGAATCCTTTCCCTACCAAACAAACTCGTTTTTTGTTCACAATGCACTCCAGACACTAAGCACTCAAGAGTCCAAGCACATATCTTAAACTCGGAACATGTTTGGACACTTTTCTTTAACAAAAATGTGGTTAAAAATGTTGGCAAAACCTGGGGCCTCATAATAATGTTTACTAAGGCCCCTTGTTATTTGAGGCTTTGGGTTGTTTAACAGATTTCACATAACTTGGGGCCCCTGAAAATATATTTACTTGGGGCTTCTTCTGTTTTTGTGCTTTCGCTTAAAAGAAGTACAAGGAAAAATGTTGACTAAATGTGTGACCCCATAGTAACTTTTATTACAGTCCCTTTTTATTAGAGGCTTTTGGAAAAATCTGGGGGTCCCCTACATGTTGGGGGCCCCTGGCTGCAGCCCGCTCAGCCCCCCACCCCACCCCCTTAATCGGGTACTGAGCGTTTCATATATAAACCCAACTACAATACAATTCCAATAATGAGTAATGTATTACACAAGTAGAACCGTATATTCCTCATACAATTACAAGCTGATGATAGTTTTTATATTTTATAAACAATTTGATACTTCTATTTATATTGTTTTGTTCAAACATTTTTGTCTCATCTAGCACAATAAAAAGAGGGCACTTTTGTCATCAGCTTTGTATCTGTAATATTTAATTGCAAACATTTGATGCCAATGATGTAAATCATATTTTTGCCTCGTTTGATTTTCATTATTTTTTATATAGATGATCCTTGTGTGACAAGTATGCATATGTATATTAAAATAATGAAAAAGATTTTATTTATGAATATTGTATTGTTTCTTTGTTTTACTTTTTGATAAAAATGGTTAATTTTTTGCATAATTATATCTACTCATCTAAATATGCAAATAACAATTGTTTTTTGAACTTTAGTTTGACAGTATTAGTTTCAAATAGATAGTCACTTTCCATATTCATAAACATAGTTGAAGTATTCTGTAGACCAGGATACTTTTTTGCAATTAAAATTTTGCTTTTCTTTTATTTCACATGTTATTTACACATTCATTGTGATTAAATGGTTCTGAAACCCAATTTTGATTTGCTCAAAACCTCACATGTATAAATTTCCATCTGTGCCTTGTTACAGAGAGTAAATATTATCAAGATTCAATATTTCTATATATTTCAAGTCAATGGTAAATATCTAGAATTCTACACCGTTCTTTCTAGCTCGGGGATGACATAAACAAAGACCTAGAGCGGATCACATTCAGTATTCCGGAGACAGACGACACTGACTCTGACCATGTGACCGCGTCCATGATGGGCACGCAGCTGTTTGAACTCTACCTCGCTATTCACGAGTTCTGCAAGTTTGCCAGACAGTTGTCTGCCAGGTACGGCTCTTTATCATTCTTTTTCATGTAATTTCATTGGTTATCATGATCCAGAAGTATCCGATAACCCGAATAGGGTTGTCACGCCCCTTCGGGCTCGCCATGATATGCCCCAAGAACTCACCTGATAGGATAATTCATGTTACACAACGAACCCGGCTTTGTCTATATATTTTTTTATGTTAATTTGGATTTTTCATATTGTATGTAAAAAACATTCAAAAGATAGAAAGGTATAGCAATATGTTGAATGTTGAATTGTATTTATCGCTATCTGCTTGGCGTAAAAAATTTGAATAAGCACATTTATTTTTCTTCATCAAACAGGAAAATTGAACAGCAATCAAAATAAAACCATCTATATTTTCCAATATGAAAGAACTTTCTCATACAGTAGAACTGGTAACTAGATATAACTCCTGATAATAATCATTTCAATTCACATCATAAACTCCTGATTACTTTAAATTTCTCTTAATTGAAGTTTTTTTCTTTACCCCTTTCAAAGTAGAGATACATGGTGAGGTATTTCAATTTGTCCACATATTTACAGAGATAATTACGCCTAGTTTTAGTGAGCACTATTTTACAGTGACCAGCGTGCAGTAACTATCACCACGTTCTATGAGTGGTACCGGGTGCCCGTTCAACGCTGGCTCAACATATCAAAGTACAAGGCACTACGCAGGATAAAGAAAGCTGTAGATTTGGACAAGGTAAGAAAACGCAACAACTATGTCATAAATGTGTTTCTAAATCTTGTACATTTGTCTGTTTGGCTTGTTCCTTCAAAGCATGGGCTCTAGCATCAGTGTATGTGATATTTGGTATGATAAATGCGTGATAATATGAACATGTCATTAACCGGTTAACCTATAAAATTAATTATCATGTCCACTGATGTACGTACCTAAAAGCCCACTTTTTTAGATTATTCTTTTGGGGGTATTTGAGAGTAATGATGCTTTGCTGCCAGCAACATTTGCAACCTTTAAATTTCATGAGCATTTTGCAAGTGTGACATTTCATGAAATTTCATTTGAAGCCTTCAAGCTAATTGAAAATAAACTTTACTTTTTTTAAATTCGGCAAGTGTTGTGACCCCAAAAGATTATGACTGTTGTACACATTATTGTTGTCTACTTTTGCTCTTAATTCACCGCATGCATTATTGTCATAACTTTTACCAACTGTGATTACACCCAATTTTGTGACCAACTAACCCGTCTTCTTTTCCCATACCTATTTCTCAAATATCCATTATTGTGTAGCTGTCCCCAAACGACTATGATGAAGCACTAACGTACCTAGATGTTGCTATCTCAAGCTATCTGGGGAACTATTACTGTGATTGAATTTAAGACGTCATACCATTACAAGAAATTCTGACCGTTTTCAGTTCCTAGCTGTGTTGCATGTTTATTATTTACAAATGTAATTATCTTTATGTATTAACATCATATCAATTGCACATTTTATGTGATGTAATGCATGAATTTGTAAACCTCTATAAATAGATTACATTATGGTTGATGATCAAAGTGGTCACAAAATTGTAAGAAACTTGGTAAAATAAAAGTTATAACACACAATATGCACTATCACTTTGTCTTATAAATTCACACTTGTTGCATTGAAATGGTTAGTATTCACAATGTAAATGTCGATCCCATTCACAAAAAGCTTGAAATATCACTCGATTATTAAAGTCATGAAATTCTGTTTTGTATGTTGGCAAAATTATGAAGAGAGCATGCTTTACAATGTCAATTTAATTTTAATTTTAACACACAATAGGTTTAAACTAAATCATGAATGTAATCATATATTATGGTGATATTAAATCCGACATTGTATAGATTTTATCCTATGTACGAGGTGTCACGAAATGATCAGAGTTAGAAATTATTTACATGGAGCTATATGTTTTGCTCACATTACTAATGGTAGATACCTCACCAAGGTAAAGCCGATGGAGTAACTCCGGGAGTTACCCCATCAAGATGGAGGCATAGTCTGTTGATTCAAATGTTTTTCTGTTGCGTATTTAAATGTCTGGTACTAAATTTCATGGATTGATAGGCATGTATAAACACAATGTATGTAGAGTTAGAATACTCGCATTGAACACAAGTCAAACTCATCAAAGAGTTCACAAATCGTGTTTTAAAATTTCCACAATGTGGCCCGTAACTCCCAATTTATTCCATCAAATTGTTGCCCGTAACTGCAATAAATGTGGCTAGTAACTCACATCATGACAACATATTTTTTGCATTAGTTTTTGTTTAATATTAACCACTGAAGACGATCATCAAAGCTAATATGTACCTGCCTCAGCAACTGCTCTATACCAGTTCCCAATGGTTGAACACCAATTTGCAGCAACATAGTCACCATTTTTTATCATTTCATCCTTGACTTTCTTACTGAAAGCTGTTTGTGCAAATGCATTGCTTTGCCTGACGCAAAATTCTTTAGCAATTTAAATTGAAAGTCCTGTACCATTCTCTTTGCCTTCATTGCTACGTTCCACCAGGCTTGTGGATTAATACCCATTTTTGGCTATTCCAGTGGTACAACATTTGGAACGATTGTTATCAAATAGATGGTGTGAATCAATTATCATCATCACAATTTCACCCTCAATGATGGATGATTGGGCATACCATTTAATATTTACAGTTTTCCCACTATCAGTTTCCACACAACACTGGTTGTTGAATTTGTTGTCACTCATCAATTTATCAAAAATCCTCAATAAAATGTATTTGAGCATATGCAACATTGAAAGCAATGATGGGCCATTTTTATGTGACCGGAGGCAATAGTGGCAAGTGGGTTAGGACTTTTCACAGATTTTGATTCCATTACACTGCTATCACCATACAATTTACTAACTTCATTTGCAAGTTAAAACTTCAACATTTCCTTGAAAGACTTAATATCCTTTGTCAATCCAAGTATACATTTCAACTTTTGAACATTGAATGATTTCATGATACTTGTTGCATCCTTGAGACATAGTTTGATTTCATTGTTTTCGACCGTACTCCATTCATCAAATCCTGATGCAATTAATGCTATCAAAATTTCTTCAGAACCCATTGACATTGTGTTAGATTGTACAGAAACGCAATAAATGGTACAAAATCAGCGAAGATAAGGTGAAGTTATGGGCCACATTTGTTTCTGCATCACAATAGTTACCCCATCAAAGTTGGGAGTTACCCATATCATTCCACATTTCTATTCTGCTTAAATTGCTGCCTATGTACTGATTATTGAATAAGCTGTCCAATTCATATTTATTGTTGAATTAGGTATTATTGACTTAGCATAAATACTGCTTCCAAATACTGTCTAAATACTTAGAAATAAGAGAAAACATTTGTTTACCTTTTACTCTGTCCTCCATCTTGATGGGGAACTCCCTTGAGTTACCCCATCGGCTTTACCCCGGTGATACCTGTGATAAGAGATGGGGTGGAGAGGAAGTTGAAATTAGCATTGTTAAACAAAACTCTCACAGATTTATTAGATTCACAGTTAATTACGTCTCATATATTTTGAATATTTTGTGGATGGGATCCAATGTTGAGGTGAATTGTAGTGTAAAATAGAATATCATCTTGTATTTTTCACTTTTTCTTGCCATTTCCACCGAACACCAGGAGTTACAAATACAAAAAGTGAGTATTCCAGCTTTGTTATTTTGAATTATTATTGTTTATTTTAATTTTATTTTTGGTGAACTGTAAGTTTTATTTATTTTGTAATAAAACAATGTCCACCAAGTATGATAAAGATTATGAATATTTTATTTTTATCAATATAATACTGATTGTGTGCAGGTTAAATGTAGCAATTAGAATACCAGAACTGACCAGTCAATTATTTTTCTAAATCATGATAGGTCAAGATGATTCACATTAGTTGTTGATCATTACAAGTTTCAATGGAACTCATTACGTCAGTATTTATTCCTATACTAGCAATTAGTATTGGCTGAATGTCAAACTTAAATTGTTAATAACCTTATTTAATACCATATTTAATGCCAAGCTAACAGCAAACATACTGACATTAATGCAAATGATTTGTTCTTGATTGATTTTTTAATGCTCGTCATCATTTGTGGAAACTCAGCCGTTCATTCTGTATTATATTTCTGAAATAATATTATATAATAAACATAAAGATTGAAAGGTAAACTAAAGATCAAGAGACACAGAGATGTGAAGCAATGACGTTGTTTTCCAGGTTGGGCAGGTGGAGGGCACTGTGAAACAGAGCACGTCTGCTGTCGACGTCGCCTGCTGCTTTGGACAGGTGAGCTGCCTAGTGACAAAATATACCATGTTTGGTATCTGGTATATCTTGTTCATTTGGTAATATTTGTGCAAGCTTTCCCCTTTAATATTGCACAAATTCGGACTGCGAATTAACAGATATACCACTACTAACATGGTATATTTCTTCAATAGTTATACATTTCAAATCTTTGATATTCCTGAAGTTTGCATTTCACCAGCAAAGATTACTTTAGGGTAATAATTTGCTAGACTAAGCTTGCAATTCACCACGTTGACTAACGTTGCGGACGCCATCACTGGACCTTTGCCAGCTTCTCCCAATTTACAGATTTAGTTTGAAGTTCTAATGTAAAAGAATCAAGTCGTATGGCGATAGAGCCTTTAAAATAGCAGCACCTAAATAATGGAATAAAATTCGTCTGTCCATACGACAATACAAGATTCTTGCCATTTTAAAATCCCATTAAAGCACCATTTGTAAGGAGGCCTACATTGTACAAGCGCACACGAACATTTCTTGGAATTTGCACCGTAAAATATTCCACTGTATATTTTGTATGTGCAAAATTTTCATTACCGTTATCTAAAGTTGAATTGTGACACGCTCGGTGCTAAGGATGTAATTGTTTTCACTGCAATGTGTAGGTTGGTTTATAATAGAAACTCATCTATCTTGTAGCTGTGACATGCCGGCTTTGCTGACATCCACACCGCAGCAAAATGTTCGCTTTAACATGATCTCAAATTAGTTTCATGACCAAGATTTCTCTACACCTAAAAGAAAATACTGATTATCCTTGTTTCCCATCATTTACATTTGGATTACTTCCAATTGTAAATTTGAAATACAGTTCAGTTTAGTTTTATATGTTATAGTGGCACATTTTATACAGCAAAACCTTTGTATCTTGATATTGCTTATCCAGAATTTTCTGTTATCTTTATTGTTTCATTTGTCTTGAACTACTTCATTATGAACATATCAAAAGGTTATCTTCTATATTAATTATCTTGAGTATTTTACTGTTATCCCTCGAGAGTTTCTGCTGTATTGGTAGATCTTGTCCGGGAAACTAAAGTCACTGTTATCGTTGAACTCAAAAAGATACATGTATCATTATATAACATACAATATACAAAAATGTATCTGTGATTGCAAGGAACAGGATGCATATTAATATGGGTGATGAAAATATTATTGTACAGAATACAATCAATAAGAACAGATGACAGTTTGAGACGATGCCCATCCTTCACTGACCAAGTGCAATATTTTTGCACAGTCTCAATGTTTTGACAAATGCATGAAATGTACTTTTTGCAAAACTAGCACTTTAGAATGTTACACATGTGGTTACACATGAGTTTATGAGATATGCACTATAGCTTCTTTCTTTCATTTTGAATACTAATGTTTGCATTATGTTTAACATAAATATTTGAAAATGTGAGCAGCTTTTATCTATATCTTTGATGATCTTCATCAATATGTATTTTTATTTGAATACAGCAGTTTTTTAGTATGCAAATATTTGATATATTTTATAAAACTATGAAAGCAAAATATATGGTAAGAAGAAAAAGGAATGGATTTTGATTGAAATGAATCATGATACAATTTTTTTGCTTCTAGAATTGTATAAGAAAATCTGAATACATTGATGTAGTACAATGCATTTTTTGAGGGTCTCTTACTGAAGAGACAATAATAGCTCTATTCAAGATAAGCTGAATACTAATGTGGAAGGATTGTGTGTCAATCATGAAATGAGATTTTATTTGTATGATGTATTAGTATTCATAATAGTGTATTAGTATTCATAATAGCTATATCTAGGACTGATATTCATTCATACACTCATTCTTTTAGTTTTATGACATGTATCAGGGGAGGATTTAGGGGCATGCGCCCCCCTAAAAAAAAAAAAAAAGTAGATGAATTGTTTCTTTTCATTGTTAGTAGACACCTCTAAAACACCATATGCCCTGTAGCTTCTGGGGGGCTTCGCCCACCTGGTCCCCCCATCAGGGCTCTGCCCTGGACCACCCTGAATATCAAGGGCTCAATATATTGCCCAAAACTTGTTTTGAGCCCTTGAGACCAAGCCAACTAGGTCAAAATAATGCATAATGCATTAGTTAACATTGACCCCTATTTGAACTTCTTTTTGAGAGCTCTCATTGGTTGTTGAACACTGGGCCATTTTGCATATTTTCTGCTTATTAACAGTTGTGCACCAGTCTTCAAGAAGTAAACAATGCTATGCTTTTTAAGAGAATATTTGAAAACTATTTTCACTAAAAGCTAAAAATTCAATGAGATATCTATGATTTCTGAACATAAAGGTTAGGAATTCTCTTAAATACATTGTGGGAATATTAATGAGGAGGAGGAGTCAAAGAAAATTGACAGGTCAAAAGTCTCTCCAAATTAGTGAGAGCTTTGCTCTGATTGGCTAGTTTTCTAGGTTACAGTTGGGAAGTCCATAGAGGCTCATGTGTTCCATGAGCCTATATTATATAGAGTGCCCTGGACCCGCTGGGGCCTTAAACGGCCCCCAGACCCCTCGTCATAGTTGCGCCCCCCCAACTCAAAATGCTGGATTCGCCCGTGCTAGTTGATCATGGGTTCACATCTTAACAGAGGCTCAAGATGCCGTGTGAAGACAGACCTTGCATATGCTTGTACCAGGAAATGTGCGATGAAAGACAGGGAGAGAGAGCAGTTAGAGAAAGACAATATCCTAAGAGATTGTCTGCATGTATGTATAATAGTTGTTACCATTTTGTGATACACAGGTGATCGAATTCTGGAAGAGTATGGAGTGGCCTGACCATGCCGACACCATGCCGTTCATAGCCAAGATCACGGACGACTTGTGTCAGGGATCCACGTATTACGCAGATTTGATCCACGAGAAGCTTAAGGCTGCCGGCTACTACGAAGAAATAGGCCAGTTTGATGTCACAGAACAGGTTAGATTGTTTATAAGTATTTTATTTGTGTGTCATAGCTTGAGCTATGGATTGTGGCAGGATTTGGTTTAATCAGTAAAAAAGGATTACCTTTGCTAGTTTTAGGCATTTTCTGACATTGGATAATACCAGTAAATATATACTTCAGTCACTTTAAGGCATCTATGTCCAAGAAAATTTTATATGTATATTTTTTAAGCGGGGGGTGGGGGGTGGGGAATGGGTGCAGGTGGAATGGAGGTTGGCAGACATGAAAATAGTCATACCGACCATACATCTAATGCTAATTGGCCAATTAGCCAATGATATCTGGCCGATAACCTGCCTATTTACTGATATTAAAATAAGCATTTTACTTATCGATTCCTCCCTGATCATATGTGTATTAATGAAGGTTAAAAGGATATGTGGATGGTTCTGAAAACATAAGGACACTGGTAAATTTTAACTTAAAGTATATAGGTTACCTACCCGATGCTGTCCAAAATGCTGCTAAAAGTCACGCTGGGAATATATTGGAGGCCTACTCATGAAGTGTTGTGAATATGTCATCTTGAAAAATAATCATATTATTGTTCTTATTCTTAAATTTCTTTTTCTAGTGCTAGAACTTGTCAAAATAAAATCAAAACACATATATCAAAATTTAGTCTAAACTGAGAATTAAATTCTCAGTTTAGACTAAATTTTGATATAAAAAAATTTTTGACACATGTGTTTTATTTTATTTGACAAGTTCTAGCACTAGAAAAAGAAATATAAGAATAAGA
>CM032669.1:8651779-8664864 GCA_019095985.1 Streblospio benedicti
TATGAATACTAATACACTATTATGAATACTAATACATCATACAAATAAAATCTCATTTCATGATTGACACACAATCCTTCCACATTAGTATTCAGCTTATCTTGAATAGAGCTATTATTGTCTCTTCAGTAAGAGACCCTCAAATAATGTATTAGGTATACTGAAAAAGACCAAATAGTCAAATCTTATCCTATTCCAGAAACAAACATAAACTTGTATTATGATTCATTTCAAAATACAGTCCTATTTCTTCTTACCATATATTTTGCTTTCATAGTTTTTATAAAATATATAAAATATTTGCATACTAAAAAAAACTGCTGTATTCAAATAAAAAATACATATTGATGAAGATCATGAAAGATATAGATAAAAGCTGCTCACATTTTCAAATATTTATGTTAAACATAATGCAAACATTAGTATTCAAAATGAAAGAAAGAAGCTACAGTGCATATCTCATAAACTCATGTGTAACCAATGTTTGAGGAACATTGTAAAGTGTAGGAATTGACCAGGATGTAGTCATTGGCAAAAAATTGAGCATGCCCAATTTTTGCAATTGACATGTGGCAAAAGTGGTCAATCACCATTCTATCATGACTAAAATCCATTTTATTCTAAAATAAATCAAATTATAACATTCCCATTGCAAGTCAATTTCGTTTGTTTTGAAGCGCGGAGACACTAATACGGCGTTAGTCTAAACTTTTGCTAAAAAAATGAACGGAAAATGTTGGACGTCAGCAGCTGTATTGATATTGTGAGTTTTAGACTAGAGCCGTAGTTTTTGGGAAGTGTTTTCCATCGCAAAATTGAGCACGCTGATTGACCAATCAGCGTGGGTTATTGGCGGTGATTTTTGCATGGAATGATAGAATGCTAGTTTTGCAAAAAGTACATTTCGTGCATTTGTCAAAACATTGAGACTGTGCGAAAATATTGCACTTGGTCAGTGAAGGATGGGCATCGTCTCAAACAGTCATCTGTTCTTATTGATTGTATTCTGTACAATAATATTTTCATCACTCATATTAATATGCATCCTTGTTCAATCACAGATACATTTTTGTATACATGTATTGTATGTTATATAATGATACATGTATCTTTTTTGTTCAAGTAACAGTGACTTTAGTTTCAGGGACAAGATCTACCACTACAGCAGAAACTCTCGAGGGATAACAGTAAAATACTCAAGATAATTAATATAGAAATAATCTTTTTGATATGTTCAAAATGAAGCATAGTTCACACGCCCCCCTTCCCCAAATCCGCCAGATACATATCATAAAACTAAAAGAATGAGGGCATGAATGAATATCAGTCCTAGATATAGCTATTATGAATACTAATACATCATACAAATAAAATCTCATTTCATGATTGACACACAATCCTTCCACATTAGTATTCAGTGTATCTTGATTAGAGCTATTATTGCCTCTTCAATAAGAGACCCTCAAATAATGTATTAGGTGTACTGAAGAGACCAAATAGTCAAATCGTATCCTATTCAAGAAGCAAACATAACTTGTATTATGATTCATTTCAAAATACAGTCCTATTTCTTCTTACCATATATTTTGCTTTCATAGTTTTATAAAATACATCAAATATTTGCATACTAAAAACTGCTGTATTAGAATGAAAATACATCTTGATGAAGATCCCGAAAGATATTAATAAAAGCTGCTCACATTTTCAAATATTTATTTAAACATAATGCAAACATTAGTATTCAAAATGAAAGAAAGATGCTACAGTGCATATCTCATAAACTCATGTGTAACCACATGTGTGAGGATGCAGATGTGGTTAGTGGGAAATGGCCTTAGAATTAAGTAGGATGTAGGAAATTGGCAAAAATTAAGTGGTTAGTGGGAATTTGGGCAATTAAGTGGCAAGTGGGAAAATTACCAAAATAAAGTGGGAACAAATTCTAATTTTAGTGGGAATCTATAAAAAAATGAGAGAGTGGGGGTCATGCACATAAATTTATAAAAGATTTAAAATTGGTCATTATAATATCATGTCATTTTTTGTAAAAATGAACAAAATGTTCATCAGAAGTACGCATTTTAGTGGGAAATGAAAATGTTAAGTGGTAAGTGGGAAATGAGCTAAATTTTAAGTGCGAAGTGGGATCAGGACCCCCACCCCCACCCCCCATCTAGACCATCATGTGTAACATTGTAAAGTTCTAGTTTGGCAAAAAGTACATTTGTCAAAACATTGAGACTGCGAAAATATTGCACTTGGTCAGTGAAGGATGGGCATCGTCTCAAACTGTCATCTGTTCTTATTGATCGTATTCTGTACAATAATATTTTCATCACCCATATAAATATGCATCCTTGCAATCACAGATACATTTTTGTATATTGTATGTTATATAATGATACATGTATCTTTTTGAGGTCAACAATAACAGTGACTTTAGTTTCAGGGACAAGATCTACCACTACAGCAGAAACTCTCGAGGGATAACAGTAAAATACTCAAGATAATTAATTTAGATAACCTTTTGATATGTTCATAATGAAGTAGTTCAAGACAAATGAAACAATAAAGATAACAGAAAATTCTGGATAAGCAATATCAAGATACAGAGGTTGTACTGTATAAAATGTGCCACTATAACATACAAAACTAAACTGAACTGTATTTCAAATTTACATTTTAAGTAATGCAAATGTAAATGTTGGGAAACAAGGATAATCAGTATCTTTTTTTAGGTGGGGAGAAATCTTGGTCATGAAACTAATTTGAGATCATGTTAAAGCGAACAATTTGCTGCGGTGTGGATGTCAGCAAAGCCGGCATGTCACAGCTACAAGATAGATGAGTTTCTATTATAAACCATTTTAGCAGAACCTACACATTGCAGTGAAAACAATTACATCCTTAGCACCGAGCGTGTCACAATTCAACTTTAGATAACGGTAATGAAAATTTTGCACATACAAAATATACAGTGGAATATTTTACGGTGCAAATTCCAAGAAATGTTCGTGTGCGCTTGTACAATGTAGGCCTCCTTACAAATGGTGCTTTAATGGGATTTTAAAATGGCAAGAATCTTGTATTGTCGTATGGACAGACGAATTTTATTCCATTATTTAGGTGCTGCTATTTTAAAGGCTCTATCGCCATACGACTTGATTCTTTTACATTAGAACTTCAAACTAAATCTGTAAATTGGGAGAAGCTGGCAAAGGCACCTGTGGGGACGTCACCACCTGACCTGGTCACTTCTGTCCAGTGAAGGAGTTAGTCAACGTGGTGAATTGTAAGCATTAGTTTAGCAAAAACTGATAGTAGTCTAGCAAATTATTACCCTAAAGTAATCTTTGCTGGTGAAATGCAAACTTCAGGAATATCAAAGATTTGAAATGTATAACTATTGAAGAAATATACCATGTTAGTAGTGGTATATCTGTTAATTCGCAGTCCGAATTTGTGCAATATTCCCCTCGCAAGCTCAGGGAATATTGCACAAATTCGGGCCGTGAATTAACAGATATACCACTACTAAACAAGGTATATTTCTGTCACTATAAGCTGCTCACCTGTCCAAAGCAGCAGGCGACATCGACCGCAGACGTGCTCTGTTTCACAGTGCCCTCCACCTGCCCAACCTGCAAAACAACGTCATTGCTTCACACCTCTGTGTCTCTTGATCTTTTGATTACCTTTCAAACATTATGTTTATTATATAATATTATTTCAGAAATATAATACAGAATGAACTGCTGAGTTTCCACAAATAATGACGAGCATTAAAAAATCAATCAAGAACAAAACATTTACATTAATGTCAGTATGTTTGCTGTTAGCTTGGCATTAAATATGGTATTAAATAAGGTTATTAACAATTTAAGTTTGACATAAAGCCAATACTAATTGCTAGTATATGAATAAATACTGACGTAATGAGTTTTCTTTGGTGGCAAAATGTGATGAGTTTTGAGTTGATGAATTTTGATAGTTGTTCCATTTATTAACTTGGTTACATTCAGTTACTGGTTATATACATAGTGCTCGTCTAGCTATACAGACTAGTAAGAGCAGGCTGAGGTCTGGTAGACTCCTGGGCAGGAAGTCTCTGCCTAATAGGAGAAACACTTAGTCATACATTAGTCTAGCCATGACAACACTACAGCATATATCATCACAGACATGCTTTTAAACGTAGAATAACCTTTTCCTCCTATATTCTATATTCCTCATTTGTTGCTTGATGAAGCATGATCAAAAAGCATCTTCAGAGTTACAGAGACCTCTGGCTATGGTGCCAATTAGGGCTCATAAACAGTATGAGTAGCTCACTTGGTAAATGTTCGTGCTGGCCTAAATGAAGCTGAAATTTACCATAATTGACGTTGTGTTGTCTCCCATTGTACTTCAGTGTTTCAGACGCGCATTGTGGTAAATTTGAGCTTATTTGTGGCTCAATTCTAGACTGCAATGGTCACCTTTGTTGACCAACTTGTCAGTGACTGTTTACTGGGAGGAACGAGTACCGAATTTATTCGAGAACAGGAGGCCTAGGTAGTTGGCCTCAGACACACTGGAGATAATTTCACTACCTAAGGTGTAAAAATGTGTTGGGTCTACCGACTTTCAATTCTTATGCATCATGTTGCATTTGGATACATTAAATGTAAACCCCACATCCAGGCATGTAGTAGACAAGTCTGATAAGTCAGTAAATGTTGTGAAGAATGGAGAATAAGATAACAAGGCCCTCGGTCGAGATTTATCGCCAGAATACTTAAAAAGATCTACTCAAATCATATGAGCCTGGAAGACCATTAAGAAGTACAAGATGACCACAAAAATGTCTACATCTTGAATCAAATTGTTACTAACTATTAACATGTATATTATTAAGCGCATTAGAACAATGCGCTCTACAAACAAATGATCAAGTAAAGATCAAGTTAAAGATATTCAAATTAGCGTTACTGTAGCACTCCTATAACACCACTGTATACTTATATATTATAATATCCGAAATCATGTCCTATCAATCATAAGTATTTTCGATAATTAGTGTATTTGCAAACAGTCAATGAAGCAAATAGCGTTATCTATAATTTAAGCAAGATGTATGGAAAACAATCTCACAATTGCAAGTTTGTAGTAAGTATTTCAAAATAATCACAAGCATAAAATCATAACACAATGCACCCAAACACTGTCTCCATCAAATACTTACACACGCGCGCATACATGCATTTGATAGTGAAACCTCCCCAGGGGACCAAGTCACTGATGGGGACAACTTTTTATCATCTAGTTTGCTTTAGTATGTTACCAAAATATGTCAGTGATTGTCATTATTTACAGTCCAACTAAGACCACCTCTCTATTGAGACCACCTCTCTATTAAGACCACCTCTCTATTGAGACCACCTCTCTAAGACCACCTCTCTATTAAGACCACCTCTATATTAAGACCACCTCTCTATTGAGACCACCTCTCTATTAAGACCACCTCTCTATTGAGACCACCTCTCTATTGAGACCACCCCTCTATTAAGACCACCTCTCTATTGAGACCACCCCTCTATTGAGACCACCTCTCTATTGAGACCACTCTCTATTGAGACCACCTCTCTATTGAGACCACCCCTCTATTGAGACCACCTCTCTGTTGAGACCACCTCTCTATTGAGACCACCCCTCTATTGAGACCACCTCTCTATTGAGACCACCTCTCTATTGAGACCACCTCTCTATTAAGACCACCTCTCTATTGAGACCACCTCTATAATAAGACCACTTTTCACGCTCCCAAACCTTCATAAAGCTACCAAGATGAATCTCTGTATAGAGACCACCTCTGTAATGAGACTACCTAACACTGGTCCCAAAGGTGGTCCTAATAGAGAGGTTCTACTGTAGTTTGCTTTAGTATGTTACCAAAATGTGTCACAAATGGGACCACCCGAGTACTGGGGACACTTCCCCCACTACTAAAGTATAACATGACGACATCTTACATAAGACTCTACCTATATGGGAGATGGCATCTTACAAATATGCTGCCAACTTCATAAATAATGTTCCTCGTTAAGAAATGTACAAGTTTGTTTTCATTTTGGCCACGTGATAATGAGCCTCTCTTTCATTTCAACAGACGCATGAAAACGATCCGTATTCACTGGATTCACTGGAGGTCCTAAACTCCACTCAAACCACCTTCATAAAAAGACCACCTCTACAATTTACATGTTCTCAAATCTTTACAAAGCATCCAACATGAACTTCCATCAAGAGACCACCTCTCTATAGCGACAGCTGTTATGTTAAGAGTTTGTGCTGATTATAGCACACAATAACAGTGTCTATCGATTGTATCCGCCGATTAAAGCCGCTTCATCAGAAATCAATCGCTTTCAATCAAAACACGAAATTATGATGACTTGGCCACCACTTTCCCTGTCTGTGCATGAGTACTGGCTCTAGTGTATAATGCTCAAAAAAGCTTGTATTTGTATTTGGATTTGCAGTGCGTTGATTGTATTCTCTCCATATCACTCACGGTATCATGGACTGACTGAGAATTCCCATTCACTTATTACATACAAGTCCTGTTTTCCCATCTGACAGGCTTCTGAAGATTATGCCCTGGAAAACGCCTTATGCATACATGTAGTGGAAGCCACAAAATAAGCATTTGCCAAACTTAGATTACCAGACAGATGAGTCTGACATGGAAGCTTAGCTATATCTATCGTTGGTAGAAATATGCTTGCTAAAAAGATGTGAGAGAGAGAGGTGTGAAAATATTACTAAACCATTTGATGGAACATGCTTTGTTTAAGTCCTGTCTTCAGCTATGTCAGAATAGTGGTAGGAGCTTGACATCTGGAATCATGTTTTAATCCTAACAGAATGTATTTATAAATAATCAATGATAAAAAGCAGACAAATGAGATGTAGTGACTGCCACTGTGGAAGTTTATAGTCGATCGGGTCTTAGAATATCAATTGAGTGTATGTTCATGTAATGTGCAATGTAATCACTCAACACACACATTACGATGATGATAACGTAAATAGTGGTTTAAAAAACATGAACCACAATGGCGCAAATCTGAGTAATGTGAGCTATAATCAATGGCAGTGCCAGGTTTTTGGGAAAAGCCCCCCTGTGCCCCCCACCCTGGATCTGCCTATGATAATAATGGGGAAAAGTGGCCTGGTAGTCAGCTGATAAAGGGGGTGCTGTGAACTAAAATGAGGACAAGTGGGCTCCAAGCAATCATGGCGAAAAGTGGGTGTGAATTGAGAGGTAATCAGTTAGAATGGGGAAATATGATGGGTCGTCAAAATGGGTAAAAATGGGGAAATGTTGGCCAGTAGTTAGCTTGATAGGGAAAAATGAGTGCTGGTTGAGTTAGAATAGTACATGCTAGTGATGGATGCTAGTCAGTTAGATTGAGGGTAAATCGACTAAATTAGTGGTGGGAATGAGGAACAGTGGTTGAAGATTGAGAGCTAGAACGGTAGAAAATGTCTGGAAAAATGAATTGGCAATGAGCTAGATTGTGGAATAGTAGTCAGCTTGAATTGAATGAGGAAGAGTGGGCTGGTAGAATGGGTCAGCTAGTTAACTAGCACGAGCGAAAAGTCAGATGGCAGGTGTGCTAGAATGGAAAAAATGTGAGGATTGTTAGGAGAAAGGTCTGGGAAGCCAAATAGAATGGGGAAAAGTAGTTGAGGATTGGCATATAGACTGGTCAGGTAATCATATAGAATGGGGAAAAGTGGGAGGGTAGTTAGCTAGAATGGGGGAATGTGGTTGAGGATGGACAGCTACAGGGGTTAGGTAGTCATTTAGAATGGTGAAAGTGGGCTGGTAGTGAACTAGGATGTTGAAAAGTGGTTGAGGATTGACAGATTGAAGTATATGGAATGGGGAAACGTGGGAGCTAGAATAGGAAACCGTGTGCCTAGAATGGCAAAGGTGGGGGAGAAAGGGGGTAAGAAGCCAGATAGATGTCAGATCTGACAGTCAGGTAAACCATAAAGAAGTGAACTTAACAAGGGCAGACACATGCGGTTGAAGTCATTCTAATCTACATTACATACTCTTACATATTCAAGACTTCTTTGTGCAAAACTTTCCGGTAAAACAGAGTTCAATGTTCCGTACAGGGCATTTACTTCAACTCCAATGACGATGGAATAACAGATATTGAAAACTAACAAGAATGAGGCTCGTTTTAGCAGTAAAATTCAGCATTTATAATTGTCGTACTTTATCAGAAGAAACTTGGTTCACAAATAAGAAAAAAAAGATCCTTCCCTCCATGTGTTATGTTGGTTACAAACGTGTTTCATACACAACCATTTCTTGCTACAACAATTTTCAAATACACAATTCTAATACACGTTATCATTCCTAGGGTGCTGTAGTAAAGATGTTGCTGGTTACTTGCTCTTGCGTGTTGCAATTGGTGCGATTGAATTTAGATTGGATGTTGAAGGCATTTGTTCCACTCTATTGCAATTCAGTCTGAGAAGAGATTTCATATATTTCTGTAAATGATATGAAAATCAGTCAGGCTGATTAAACTCTTGAAAAAACTAGTATGGTTAGTTGGAATACATTTTATTTTTTGTGTCCTCCAACCCACCAGCGAAACATAACTTGTTAATAATTTACTTATCATGGTAATGAAAAAGGTGTCCCTAATTGCAATTATGAGCTGAGTTTTAATGAGCATCCATCATACCGTCTGTCAAGATCGTCGCCCCCACCCAGGTCTGTCCATATACCTGAACAGTATACGCACTTGAAATGCTTCATATTTGGTAGCGTAAATGAAAGGATTTATGCAGCAATTCAAGTTTGTAAGAATTACAAAGAGAATGTACCACCAGCTTCCAAAGTACAAATTAAATCCAAATGTGAACACTAAATCAAAAATTCTCAGAGAGCACAGCATTGCTTGAACAATGTTGACTCATGGGCAATAAAGATAATTACTTTGCAATCAAAGCATTAAAGCAGATAAAATTCTTATTTGATGCATGATTCACCCTAAATCTATGTTCTTGGCATATAGTGGAAAGATAGAATAAAAAAAATTAAAATGGCTCTCTGGAAGGTAAACTTTAATTAGCAAGTTTGAATGATTTCTCACAAGTATTAGCAAAGCTATTGCAGAAAATGTTTGAAATGGGCCAAAATGGCCATGTGGAAAGCACACTTTAATTGACAAAGTCCCCAAACTTGAATCACCGGATGGTTGCCAGGTCGCCGGATGAGAAAATGTCTGCTCTCACCTGACCGCCAGATGGTCGCCGTGTGGCTGTATGAGAATATTTATACTTGAGGGATGGTCACCAGGTCGCCAGATGAGAATATGTATGTTCTTATCCTGCGACCTGGTAACCGCCATATGGTCACCAGGTTGCCGGATGAGAATTTTTCTGTTTAAGACACTGCTATACCATTTTTACTTTATAGAATAAACCATGACCACTGGCATAACTGAGTTTAGTCTTAATAAGAATTTTAAAAAAAACATCACATGACCCATCAGCCTTCCGTATTTGAGATTGTATCAATCTGGATTCATACAATCTCGAATACGGAAGGCTGATGGGTCATGACCCATTGCGGCTTTAGCAGCATTATGCTTGATCAATAACCCGAGAGTTCCAAAGCCCCGTAAAACGACACTGACACAACTGACACTGGGGGATAAAGTGATCCGCCCACACTCCTATACTGTGTTCCAGGGTGGTTTTAACCACCACCAAAAGGCCTACATCACGGCCTCGTGCATAATTCACGTGTGACATCAGCGGTGGTTGTGTTGTCCACTGTGGGGCGGTCGCGGCTTGTAGCTTGTAGCTTGTAGCTACACGTGTGAGGGGAATACTGAGGGTGTGGTAGATTTATGCAGCAGTTGGAATCTCAAAATCTCATCTTACCTGGCTTATTTGTAAGCCTAGGAAATACGAATCTGCTTGATCAAACTTTACATGATTAAAGATTACGATAGCTTGAAATAACTTAAAATCTTTCTGCACAACTTTCCAGTTAGGTTGGGGTGATTTCAAGTGTGCGTTTCTGTATCTTTTTTTGAATTACAGCCTTTCACATATATAATTATATATGTTGAACGTATATAAAGGGGCATATTATACTCACAGTGTGTCAACTTTGCTCACAGATCTTACAATACTACAAAATTGTACAAATTAACTTTTTTTCAGCCATTCAACAAATCAAAATCTCACATCTTACTGTTGAACAATGAGATTTCCCTGTTAACTGACTTTGGTAATCTCAATAGAGAGGTGGTCTCTTTATAGAGGTTTACACTGGTCTCTTTATGAAGCTTTCACACCACGAGAAATGGTCATATTATAAAGGTAGCCACTTTACAGAAGTGGTCTGAATTGTAGGAGTTTACAGTCCGCCGTCACTGTAACTCTCTCAGAACGGCAGAGAAGTCCCATAACTCGCGTCAAAACAATCACGTAAATAAGCAATCAGAGCAAAGATTATGGAGTGATAGAGAAATATGGATACAAATGGATATTTAAGTCGACATTTCACGTGGCACGTTATAGAACCTCCCTATCTAGACCACTTTAAGACTTGCCTTTAGAGGTCTCAATATAGAGATAACAGAGAACAGTATTTCATTTCCGATATCTTCTACATATTTTAAAAACATAAGATCATATCCATGGAACAAGAGGGTTGTATGTACAGCTATATACAGAAAATAGTAAAAATCATATTTGTATTTGAAATATTTGTAAAGTAATGTAATTCAATATATCACAGTTTTTATTCTATGTCAAAAGAAAAGGCTTTATCATGCTATATCTTTGTAAGGAGATTATGAAAAAGTAACTTTATTATAGAGGTGGTCTTTTTAAAGATGTGGTCCTTATTCGAGGTTTCTACTATATATCAATGTATGTATCTTGATAAAGACCATATTTGCAATGCTTGAAGCATATGTAGAAAAACTGCTGACATTTTAATTGTTGCTCATTACTATTGTTAAAATCAACGCCATTCTTAAAAAGGTGATTAATGATAAATTGAACCATTTTTTTCTAAACTCCACACGCCACCGCTGCAGTTTCCCCAAATGTATCCAGTAAACACTCGTGTTCAAGTGTTGAATTCTGGATCGATATATCGCCTGTATATTTAGAAAACAAAAAAGTGACACATCGTTAAACGCATAACAATGTCGTGATTAAAAACGTGTAAAAAACCGCCAATAACCCACGCTGATTGGTTTTTCGTGTCGAGATTTTTACTGCAGCTGCAGATTCCCAAAAGTATTAACAGTAAAAATATTTTTAATTATAGTTGTTATTTTGTTCAAGTGTTGATAATTCTGGATCGATCTTTTTCGCCTGTATATTTCGAAAACAAAATATTCAGTGAACGCTCGCATGGTCAAAAACGCAATGAGAACACATTTATATTTAGTCAAAAAACATGGCATTTGACTCGATTGTCCGTCACTGAATTTTGCACAATATGTGTGATTGAAACGAACGCAGTGACCCGACAATCTCGTGCTCAAATCCTACATTTGACCCGGGTCACTGAAAACAATAGAAGTAACACCAGAGCCGATAATGTTGCAAACAACCCTGACTTGCTGATTTCCTTCCACATTATTAGAAGGAAAATATATCATTGACACCTGTGCATCGTAATATTACCTGAAACGCTGGCGTAAAAGCCCATGGGCTTTACAATTGTTACTTTGGCAATCTTAGCATCATTTACAGGTAGACCCAGCAGCAGTGGTTGTGGACAAGACATGTATTTTGACTTCTAACTCATATTTGATGTGCTCTTTTTAATGGTGGGTTTTAAGTGAGCATGGGTACTTCTTTGAATGTTTACGGTATGTTCAGTTTATGTTTTTCAATTGAAAACACAGTTTGAAAAAACAATGATGCAAATTGGCTGAGAATGTGAATAGAGTTTATATGTCAATTAAGACCATCTCCATAAAGAGACCACTTCTATAATAAAACCATTTCACATGGTCACAAACCTTCATAAAGAGACCACCTCTCTAGTGAGACCGCCACCTCTATTCTTATTCAAATTATACAGAATTTTCACTGCAACTGTGAGTCTAAATAGTTCACCTGTCTATGAACAGCGCATGGCAGTGAAAAAAGTGACAGTGTAATCCCACCGGCTCTGACAGTCATTATAGTTTTTCACTCACAATGTCACCAGAATAACTGTCAGCAACACGGATTCTAAACATCACAGAGTTCTAACCACTGTTCTAACCATTCGCGGTTTTGTTACTTTGTGTATGTAGACAGCCTGTATTATGTAGACACTTTCCCCTTCTCTGGAAGTGTCCTCCTGCAAAGTGAATTGAATGTGTGTGCAGACTCGAACTCACGACCCAACGGCTGTGTGTACACAAGCTGTAAACTCACAATGTGTGACCAGAATATGACTATGATTATATTCCAAAAAGACTTGAATCACACACAGTCATGCACCATACTAAATAGGCGTTATGAGCAGGTCAGGATTCAATCTCACCACCCCTAAAGCCTGCACTACACCAAGACTCAAACTCACAGTGTCTGACCACAATAAAGATACTCTGTTTGAAAAATGTCTATTGAAGAGGTGAGATTAAAACAAATGGCTCGTTTTTGTGTGCTGTTGGCACACATTTTTTAGGACAATGGGCCCCTTTTTAGAAAATCCTAGAATCAACACTGCAAAGGTGTATGTAGTTTGTACAAAGACCCACATTTGTGCATGGTCCAGAGAAGAATCACATACAACTCTCAATGCTGGGACTATAAAAAATCTTCTTATTACATAGGTGGTCTCCATTCAAACAGGCATTGTTAATTAGAGCTTCTACTCTCTCACCAAATACAGTCAAACTGTAAACAAAACCAGAGCGAATATGTACCCATTCAATATCTGGCCCTAAAAAAGCTGGGTTCGTGAGTATCTGAGCAAACAGCGCGTATTGACGCTCAGTGGCCACAGATGAAAAACAAACGGGTGAATTTATCATCTTTCCGCTCTC
>CM032669.1:8664964-8687347 GCA_019095985.1 Streblospio benedicti
CCACTTTCACTGAATGATTTCTCACACACTGTACACTGATGTTCTTTCTCCCCAGTGTGGATTCTCATGTGTCTGGTCAAGCCGCTTCTGTTACTAAAACACTTGCCGCATTGCGTGCATGCATAAGGTTTATCACCAGTGTGAGTTCTCATGTGGATCTTCAGAGTTCCACTTCGACTGAATGATTTCTCACACACTGTACACTGATGGTCTTTCTCTCCAGTGTGGATTCTCATGTGGCTGGTCAAGTTGCTACTGGCACTAAAACACTTGCCACATTGACCACACTCGTAAGGTTTCTCATCAGTGTGGATTCTCGTATGTTTTGTCAGATCTCCCTTTTGAGTGAATGCTTTCTCACACAATGGACACTGATATTCTTTCTCTCCCGTGTGAATTCTCATGTGTCTGGTCAAGGTGCTACTGACGCTAAAACACTTGCCACATTCAGTGCATTCATATGGTTTCTCGCCAGTATGGCATACTTTCTGTGATTTCACAGCATTAGTTCGGCAGGATGATTTTTTACACTTTGCAGACTTAAGTTTCACAACACTTTGGTTTGCCATTGCAATTATGAATTATCCTTCAAAGTTAACTAGAATGTTCTCCTCACTATCTCACTATATCACTAAAAGCAAACTACGTTTACTTTTTTTCTAACAGCAAAGTCTGTTAGGCTAAATTTATAACAACTTCATTTAATTTAGTTTCAATTTTGCTAATTTGCTAACTAAAAAAACAATTGCAAAAACATCATTGTGATTTCAAATAAAAAAAAAACATTATTTGTTTCATCATAATGTTTGTGTATTAAAACCTACTCGTCTTTGAAAGTTTGCTGCCTAAGTTACTATTTAAAATTTTTAGTCACAATGCACTACTCTCCAATGGTAGATTAAAATACAGTGGAACCCCAAAATAGGCCAAAGTACAAAAAAAAATTGAGAGATACTTTTTTCCTCAAACAAGACACATTGAATCTCCAAAAGTAGGTGCTTTTGCTGTAATTCAACATAATAAATTTACACGCGTTTCGTACAGTGAACCTATTTATTGAATACACAGACAGAAGAAAACCTCAAGAACGGGGGATACCTGATTATCAAACCTCCCATATTCCTTCCCCATTTCAAAGTGCTACATTAATGATTTATGTACATACATTATAATTAAATACTTACATTCACATGCTTCTTGAAATGTGATGGCTTTAATTTTGACCACCACAAGTCTGAAATGGAAAATATATATGTATTATTCTGTTTGTCCTGTATGCATCATATTGTTTTATTGTTTGCGTTTTTCTGCATAGATGCTTTTTATAATCAATTGGACTTTGAAATCTTTTGAATAAGAATATTTTGAAAAGGCGACCAATGTTTCAAAATTCAAATATTTGCTAAGATTATTTTTCATGATTTATCCAAAATCATGCATGTTATATTTAAAGGTTATGCTCAGTGGCCGAACAAATTTGCTAGCGCGGAAGCTACATGATGTGTTCTACGCATTCTGAAAGTTGCTTCTATTTAAGGCCCCCATTTCACATGGCCGATCCTAACTCCAGATTTGGCGGGTTCTTGACTGATTTTTATTATTTCGGCTTATGTGGCATCAAACCACACAGTCTACATGTTTTCGGGGCTTCCTCATGCATTTGCAGCATCCCAATGTCGTTCACTTTAGCTCTGACCTCGTCTGTTGTGCTGGGAGGATTATTGTTGACAGATGAGACCGTAAGTGCCGCCACTGCCGCTAAAATCTGAAGCAATGGAAGCATCATCCATGAAACAGAAGCATCTGTTCCAACGCCACGATGCTCCCATTTTAATGCTGTCAACATAGAGAAAATGACACACTTCTGCCAGCTTCTGGCCCAAAAGGTGTTATCACTTCTCTGGAGAAGTGATTTTGACTTTTTCGGCCTGTAGGCTGCCGTTAGGGATTATTGAGTTGTTGAACTGGATCAACTTTTTGCTTTTCTGGCTCGTCTGGAGGGCTAACTTGTTCATCGTTAGGTCTCTCTGCTAATTGTGGGATTGCTTACAATTTCCGTAAAGATGTTCCCGTTTTATGGTGTGCTAGTTCCGAATGGTCTCATTAGTTTGCCTTTTCATCCAGTCATTTTGAAAGGTCACAGTCCGTACTTACGGACGACCCCGTAAGTTTTAGCTACAAAATATACACTGAGGCAAAATGAAGACTGAAAATGGTGGGGGAGAGGGGGTTACATTCTTGCTTGTGTCCCCGAAGCTTACACTCAAACACGTATATACGATGATTAGGCAACGAAACATCGTAACAATGGCAGTAAATCACTTAATCTTGCTGTAGCTTGTAGCTTGTAGCATGTGTTGAAAGACCGAAGCTGGTGGGATTTCACGGTTTAATAGCCACCAAGAGGGACGGCGCCACTATTTTCGGCAGCCGATCATCACAATATTCTTTGTCTTGCTTCGTCTATCTCGGCCCTTTTCTTTCACCTACAACGTCTCTGACGGCTTGTACGGCTCGGTGACTTTGGCATGCTTCGTCATCAGACTGTTACGTAATAAATAGTGATGTATTTCCGCCGATCCACCCCGAAATGACAAATCGGGCTCAATTGGGAAGATCTGGAGGTAGGATAGGCCATGTGAAATGGGGGTTAAACGGCGTATTAGAATATCTAGAGCAATTTAAGTAACACACCGTGAAAGGCCAGTTGTGAAACTGACAAAATACGCGTAGGCAAGACATGTAAACGGAATGATTTTTATCAGAAATAACTTGCACTGTAGACGTACGAAGCCGCAATCTTGCCAATGTTAAATGTTTCGTCTGCTGTTGGATATCCACGGTATGTCTGGGGAAAATCATTCTATTACGTAATGTTCACATGACCCCGTGTTTTAGTGAACAATACAGCATGGTATTTTCGAAGGTGGAATAGATAATAAATGTGGAGAATAAAATATTAGGATATAAATATTATTTTCGTGGCATTTAAAATGGAAATCGAATTGTAGATTGATACTGGGTTTTACAGAACAATATGTTTTTGGCTGAGCATTATCTTTAATTATACATGTATAATTAGTACTTATATCATATTCAACAGACATGTAGCTTTCAATATTGTAATTTGTTTAATGTAAGAAGAGGTGAAAGCATCTCAGCATTGTTTGTTTCCTAAAAATAGATTTCTTTCCCACCCTTCTAAGAAAATCACTATTTAGCTTAAGAAAATGGTTGTTGAGCTCATTTAATAGTATTGTACGATGTATTGTTACTTCAGTAATTTTGTCACTTCTTCACTCGTTTTGAGTTGGAACAGACATCTATACTTGTGGCTAATAATTGATGTGTTCGATGATGTTGAAGTGCTTTTTGACCAATAGTTTTTATATGTATTTATTTGTTTTATATAAAGTGAATATGTATTGATATTTTTGATTGTATACATGAACGGGTATTTATATTAAGTCTGAAATAAAGTCTTATTACTATAACTACAAGTCTTGCACTAAAGTTTGCATACACACAGCATTATTTTACGAATGTATCTTCTTGGAGATGTCAAATTGCTACTGAGAGCATTTTCACGGAAGTGAGATTGTTGATTGAAATATCTACATACAACTGTTATTTTTACTGTCACCTGCGTTTGACAAGTTTCGGGATACAGCATTTGTCACAAGCTACAAAAATGTTCACTATTAAGTCATTGAACATACCTAATACTTTGGAAGGATTTGCAGCTAACTTGACGATAGAGTGAGCAAGGGACAAATAACAGTGAAGCACCAAAACATTGGGATGGTGAGATATAAGCGAAGTGCTTCCAAGTCTGGAGGTGAGTCTCTCTGACCAAGATGCAGGACAATTCGATTCTTCAAGCAACTCAATATCTGTGGAAAAAATAATCAGCATTCCAATAGTTTAAAATGAACTCAATAATATAATAGATGAACCTAGTGTGGCTCTTACTAAAGAAGAGAAGAAAGTTTATTTTTACTAGAATTATATTTCATCTGTTATCATTGGTTCAATTACACTTTGTTTGGTACAATATGTTGAAATAAACAGGTTAATGTAAATCTTTATGAAGTAATCACTACAAATTTTACATCTTTACCTTGTGTACTGTATAAATAATAATAAAAAAGAGAAAATCATTGCACTTAGTGAAAGCCTAAAATAACCTTTCCTGTGCGCATAAGTTTAAAGCTACTGTTTGAACGGGCATTGACAACAATACTGTTGAAGTGTTCAAGTGTATCATACCACGTTGGTTAGCATTTTATTTGGAAGATTTCCAAGTTGGCTCAAAGTCTCATCTGCTGCATTTAGATCGACCCCATGCTGATGCTTACTGCAGTGGTAATGCTGGTCATCTCTTAAAAAATTACTAAATTGGCTTCTTCCTAAACCAGGAACGAGTCTACCGTATTACAATGCAAACAAATTAAATTGCTAAGTTAGGACACAAAGACACATTCATCATCCAGGATTAAAAGTAATGTTTCAATAATGGAGTATTATCATCTATACATCTGGATCTCACATCTGCCGTTTTTCTTCAGTGTGTGCCACAGGAGCTAACACTATTGTGCTCACACCAACCTTATTCCACTCCTTTTTGCCAGATAAAAAACTTTTTCCTCAAACACTTATTTAAAAAATCAATAGAAGTGATTTAAAGTTTTTTAGGTGTGATTAGTCTACACAAATTGACAAGTGCATTTTCCGATGACAATTTGAGGATTCAGACAGTTTTATATCAATGTGTGAGTTTATAGTAGCTTGTAAAATAATGATACATATTCCATCACATCAAGGAAGCCTTTCTGTGTTGATTGATAGTTTATGTGTGACATATAACACAAAATCTTTGCTATAATTATATGGACTCTGCCGAGGGTGTCGAAATAGACAACGATAGAATACCCATTTTGACCATCAAAGTTTAGCAATAAAATATGCTACTAAATTTTCATAATTGATATGGATGGGAACGCATACGTCTATAGATTATATACATAATAATAACATATTTTTAGCTGGTGTAAGGGCTGGTCAACAAAGCAAAACCTACTGACACTTTCACTCCATTCACTTGACAACTCCCATGGTCTCATTTCACCTGTAAAATTTCACGATGCACAAGTTAAATGCTCAAAATAAACTATTTAGTTTAGACGATTATATAGACGTATACATATGGATAGAATCGTATATTACTACAGATTATTGCCATTAAAGCATGTTTTAATACAACAACTAATAACTGATATATTCTGTTTTTTTCCGACTTTCATGAATCCGGCACACCAGTTGAGTGAAGCGTCACATATGAGGAGCCTTCGTTTCCTCAACGTAGACGTAGACGTAGACGCTTGCTGCTTGGGCTTCTCCCATCCAGTCTGGTTGACAGGCACAGACCCGCTACAAGCCATTATGGCCACCGTAAGGGCAGCCATGCTTGTCGGCAGATACCCATTTTCTGGTCACAAGTGTGCAGGTAGTGGGCAAT
Organism: Streblospio benedicti; assembly: GCA_019095985.1. Taxonomy (NCBI): domain Eukaryota; kingdom Metazoa; phylum Annelida; class Polychaeta; order Spionida; family Spionidae; genus Streblospio; species Streblospio benedicti. Next base: position 8,670,483 of record CM032669.1, read on the forward strand.
CCCCAACATGCCCATACTGCTCACTCCCTGAGCCAGAGTCAGTGGACCACTTCATCCTCTCCTGCACTCGGTACAATGACCTGAGAGAGCGTCTTATACTGACCTTGAATGATACAGGAATAGAGACAGGTAACATGGCTGAAGATGAACTAGTTGCCACTATCCTTGACCCCTCTTTTGTTAGTGAAAGCCAAGATGAGGTCCTGTACCTTGAAAAGGAGGCCAGAAAAGTCTCTATGTATAATTGGGCAGTGGCAAGGGAAGGGGGTCGGGGGGGGGGGGAAGCAAGCAAAAACAAATTAACAAAACGTCACCTGGAACAGACCAGGGTTCTCCTGATAAAGAGGAGGAATGTACATCACAAGTAATCAAGTAATCAAGTAAGATTAACATATCAAGTACATGAATACTGTTTATATAATAAAAATACTATGGGTATAAAGTTCACAGGCTGGTTATATATTCTTGCACTATTCCTAAATTAGAATACACCACGCCTAGTATACGTGTCACCCTTCCTGCAACGTTCATGTTCGTATGACGTATTATGACTACGTTGACATTTTGACTAAGAAGGTAGTCAATTCCAAGAATTAGTACACAAATTTCCTGTAACTGGTAGTATTCGGTAGGATAGTACTTCATTTTGCTGAGCAGATATCAAGAAGATATCTTTTGCTTGGATGGCAAAAATAGTGTAAATTGTGATTAATTAAGTTGAGAAATCCAAAAAGGACATTGACATCATGGCTATTGTATATTCGGAGAATGATCCCCTTGCCATAGAGTATTATCTCAACTTGAAAGAAAAGGAAGCAGATATTCCTGCTTTCGATGCAAAGTCACCCCAACTGCGATCACGACGCACTCTGGTGGACTGGCTATCAGTCATTCACGAAAGCTATAACCTGTGTCCAACAGCTCGGCAACTCTCAGTCACACTTCTTGATATCTTCATGGACAACTATGCTATCGAGGATCATTTACTCAAGCTCGTAGCACTTGCTTGTCTACTTGTTGCAGCAAAATTCGATGAAAATGAACAGAACATACCAAAGGCATCAAGTCTAAATAACTATGTGCCTCGGCCAGCATACAAGCTGTGGGAATATCTGGAAATGGAGCTCACTGTTTTGCAGTTTTTCCAATGGAAAATCAGCATTCCTACCCCCGCTCACTTCATTGAGTACTTCATGCAATACAGTGTTCTTCCAACAGATCTGCATGGAATGACGCCCATTGAGGATTTTGGAAGAGTACGAGAATATGTGAACAAGTACAATAACTACTTTTTGGAAATCACCCTACAAGATGAGTATTTCCGGAGGTTTCAGCCGTCTCTCATTGCTGCTGCGTGCATCTGCTGCTCGCGGATCGCCCTCAGCATCTACCCACCGTGGCCGTCCACGCTCGCTGCCGTGTCCGACCTGCCGTGGAGCATGATTGAGGAAGTGGTGGACAAAAAAATGTACAAGGTGGAGTACGAGGTGGACGAGGGGGCCCAGAGGCAGTGGGACACAGTCAGTGGGAGATCAGGGATGTATTACTGGGTGCTGAAGAAGTAATGTTAGGTGTACCCACATCCCTGATCTCCACTGACTGTGAGGACCTCATTTTAAGTCGACTGTTCTGTAAATATTAAGTTTCATGTTTATTAAAGTGTTTGAGTATTACACAGTGTTTTGTTTTTTTTTTTCATTAAAGCCCAAACAACTTCTCATTTACAGCAATACTAGTTTTATTGCAAATTCTAATGAAATGCCAGAGGAATATCAAAAATAAAATCTTAAATTTGTTGCCAATTCATTTGTAATTTTAAATGCAAAGTGCTTACTTTTTAAAGCAAATATGAATAATCACTGAAATTAAGTTTACAATGATTTAAACTCTAATCTCTTTAAAGCCTGCTTTTATTGAAGACCGTAAATAACTAATTTCATTTTTTCCCGTTTACACATTCGAATATTTAGTTTTGTTACCTAAAGACATTCCTATTCAAATTTTTATCAAATGTGCACAAATACACCACTATCATAATTTTATTGAGTACATGTATAATCATCGCATCACACAATTCAGATCACGCCAAGTACTTCAAAACATGCACTAACAAACATAATATGATCATTTTTACAGTCCTTTAATAACAATAACACAGCAATATCCTAGATCATTTGCTCTTGCCATGGTACCGAACCACCTTCAGAGTTGAAGTACGCTACAAGCATCTGGCGCTGAAGCTTGCCAGTCTCCAAGTCCCTCATGCCTTGGTGATGCCCATCCATTGGTGGCAAATTTGCCACTTCTCGCCATGCTCCGGGGATGATGTGTTCGTCATCCTCACCATCTCCATTGAGGTCCCAGTTTGCACGCACCTCATTTCTTCCGGCAAAGCGGATGCGCATAAGGTTATGGAGACAAACTGCAGCGTGAATCATGGTGATGACAACGTCAGGGCTCTGCTGTAGAGTTCCAAGAAAACATTGCCAATGCTGTGCCAGATCCCAAAAGCGTTTTCAACAACCCTCCTACCACGAGAGATCCGATAGTTATATATCCGTTGTTCCTTGTTAAGCCCCTGTAGGCTGAATGGTTTCATCATATTCTGACGGAGATGAAACACATCATCTCCTAAGAAAAAATATGGTGTGTCTTGAACATCATTGGGCAAAGGATCTGGTGGAGGCAAGTGAAGATCTCCAGAGTCCAGGACCTCCTTAAATTCACTATAATTGAATATCTGACAGTCAGATTGGTGGCCAACACCGCCCACATCGGTGTACATGAATTTCAGGTCTGCATCAACGAGGGCAAATAACACCAATGAGAAAAAGCCCTTGTAGTTGTAGTAAATGCTTACTGACTTACTTGGCTTCCTAATACGGATGTGTTTGCCATCTAGCGCCCCAATAGCATGTGGAACATTCCATTTTCTTTGGAACTCTGCAGCTACTTCTCGCCAAGCATCTTCATTCTGTGGTAAGTGCATCACTTCGTCAGAAAACTCTTCATGGATTGTTTTGCAAACTTGTGGTAGGAATGCCGTGATGGTGTGACGACTAACCCTGAAGTCATAGGCCAATACGGGGTATTCATCACCTGCTGCCAGATGACGAAGGGTGACAGCCAGCTTCAGCCCGGGAGTAATACTTTTACGCCATCCGGTGTTCTTTTTTGTTATTCGTGGCTCTATTCGATGCAAAATCTCTTCAAAGAGCGCAGGCGTCATCCTCATGAAATTAAAATAACTGTCTGGGTCATATATTCTCAGTTGGGTCATTAATGACCATACAGCAGACGATGATCATGACTGACCCAGGGCCGTACCCAAAATCTTTTCTTAGTATATGGTGTCTCTGCTGACCAGCATCAAGTTGAGCACCTCCAAGGTCGCCTTCTGAAGCTTCATCATCTTCCTCTTCTTCAGTCTCGTGTATCATTCTCTCTCTTATTTCCTCCTCCTGGCGTTGTTGTTGAGCTGCAACAAGATTAAGTGTAACGGCTGCCATTGTTGCCAATATCCGTTGCCTGATCATCGTGAATACGAGTTTGAGTAAAATCCTTCAGAGACACAAACAACAATGAAATCTGCCAACATTTGCAGCCTTTTTACATTTAATTGCCTCATTGCATATTCTGTAGCTAAACCTTACACGGGATCGTCTGTAATTACGGTATGTGACCTTTCAGATGGACTGGATCAAAAGGCAAGCTAATGGGACCATTTGGAACTAGCACAACATAAAACGGGAACATTTTTATGAAAATCCCCTGGTAGCAGAGAAACCTAACGATGAACAAATTACTTCTCCAGATGAAACAGAAAACGAAAACGTTGACACAGATCAACAACTCAATAATCCAAAACGGGAGGCCACAAGCCGAAAAACGTCAAAATCACTTCTCCAGAGAAGTGATAACACTTTTTGCGCCCGAAACTGGCAGAAGTGAGTCATTTTTTTCTAGGTAGACTGCACTAATATTGGAGCATCGTGCTGTTGAAAAAAGATGCTTCCGTTCTATGCGTCTATTGCTTCCGGTTGTAACGGTAGTGGCGTTACTTACGGTTTCATATGTCACCATAAATCTTCCCAATGCAGCAGACGAAGCCACAGTTCAGGAAAAAGACTTAAGGATGTTGCAAATAGTAGAGAAAGCCCCCCAGACAGCCCCGAAAAGCATGGCGATGGTGTGCTTTGGAGCACACAAGCCGAAATAAGAAAAAAATCGCCCAGAACCCGCCAAAAAGGCCCGTTCCCTGCCGAACCAGCCAAATCACTCCACATTTGAGGCCAGATCACGCACAATCCACCGCGAAATGACAAAACGGGCGTCTTTGGGAAGATCTGGAGCTGGGATCGGCCATGTGAAATGGGGGCCTAAGTACTACGAGGAAAAGACCAAAACAGAGAGATTGCACAGTACAGCGTGCGTAGCAGTCATTATGATGTAGTGCAGAAGTCCGATCATATCATGATATCAGGATATGCAAGCAATGACTGACTGCGCTGTGGATTGGCGTTGCCCATTTTGATTATCAAAATTTGATAATGAAATGTTCTACTAAATTTTTATAATTGATATGGTTGGAAACACATACTTCTGTAGATTATGTATGTAATGATAAAATATTTTTAGCAGTTGTATGGACTGAGCTACGAGGCAGAACTTTTTTCTAGAACATGACCCAAAATCATAACTGAGACAGCTGGCGTGAACGGTTATGAAATAATGTCAAATTATTCATTGAATTCAGTTTTGGGACATACAAATGAGTGACAGTTACATCAGAAATGACATATGATTTATTTTGATATAATACATTATTATATAACATGTTTTGTTAAAAATGTCACATTATTCATTTATCAACCCTTTAAAAAGTGAAATGCCGCACCTACCCAAAAACGTTTCATATTTTTAAGTATCTAGAAAGATTTGCATGTACTTAATAGGAATTTCAGTATTTTCAAACTTTAAATTTGCAAATAAGCACAGGTAAAGCCAAATTAAGATATAAAAGCAATTTGCATAGTTGGGACAAGCCATTGACCTAAATCAGTGCAGGAAAGAGGGTCTAGATGGGGGGGGGGTCCTGATCCCACTTACCACTTAAATTTTAGCTCATTTCCCACTTCTCACTTAAATTTTAGCTAATTTCCCACTTCCCACTTAATATTTTCTTTTCCCACTAAAATGCGTACGTTTGATTGATTGACTCATCGTTGTCCGATGAATGTCTTGTCTCCTGCACCTATGTGTTAATGTTTGTGTCTGCGATGACTGATCAGGCTGATACGTGAAGTGCAGGTCTGATGACAGTCTCTACAGACAAACGGTGAGCCTTCAACTTGTGGAACACTTGAAGCAGCAGCATGGCGGAGCCTTCGTCTTTCAATTAATCTTGCAGTTCTTTCTTCCTCGAAAAGTCTGCAACCCTCACTGCATCTACTTGGCCAGCGTGTGCGGTCCATGGCAGTGGTCTCAAAGGATTGAGGGGCGATATCATAACTTTTTAGGGCTGCATGAAGAACATCCTTGTATCTTTTCCGCTGTCCTCCTCGTGATCTTTTTCCTGATGACAGCCACTTTCTGAGCCCATGCGCACTACATGTCCGGCCCAGCGTAATTGAGCACGCGTAATCATGGCTTAACACTGAATATACCACAGAGATCTAACACATCAGTATTTGCCATTCTGTCAGTCCAAGATACCTTGCATATTTTTCTAAGGCAACGTTGATGGAACTGCTCTAGAAGTTTGATGTGACAACGGTATTTAGTCCATGTCTCAGAGCCATAAAGGAGTGTACTCAAAACCACGGCTCTGTACACCTGGATTTTCGTACTGAGTCGTATGCCATGATCTGCCATGTAACCGACCATACGACGAACGGGCCTTGCTAATGTATGCTGTGATTTCATCATCAATCTTGGCATTCTGTGCAAGGATACCTCCAAGATAGCGGAATTAATCTACACATTTTAGCTTCTCTCCATTTATCTTGATGGGTTCTGTGGTTGGAGTTTGCCCTGGTTTTGGCTGGTGTAGAACTTCCGTCTTCTTAATACTGATGGTCAGGCCGTACCTGCAACAGGCTCTTGAAAATTGGTCCACGATGTGCTGGGCATCCTCAAATGAATGTGCAACTAGGGCACAATCATCGGCATACAGAAGGTCTCGGATCAGCATTGAGGATGTTTTGGTACAGGCCTAAAGACGCCTTAGATTGAATATGCTCCCATCACTTCTGAACTTGATCATCACCCCTTTGTCGCAGTCCTTGAAGGCACCATGGAGCATGACAGAAAAAATGATTGTAAACAGCAATAGAGCCGTAACACAGCTGTGCTTTGTTGCCTTACTAACCTCAAACGGTGTTGAAAAAGAGCCCTCATCGACAAACCATTCCATCAGGTATTATGTTCACCAAACGGGGGGACATCCAACTTTGAGGAGTATTTTCCATAGACCATCACTACCCACTGAGTCAAATGCCTTTGTGAGGTCAATGAACACCATGAAGAGGTCCATGTTCTGCTCTATGCATTTTTCTTGCACTTGTCGTGCAGAAAACAGCATATCTACAGTACCATGACACATGCAGAACCCACATTGACTTTCTGGGTACACCACATTCACAACACTGGTTACAAGGCAGTTAATTATGACCTTGCCAAGTATTTTGCCTGCTATTTAAGGAGGGAGATGCCACGATGGTTGTCACAAACATACTTATTGCCCTTGTTTTTGAAGAGGTGGACAAGTAGGTCATCCTTAAAATTTTGTGGAACAGCTTTAACATCCGAAATTTCAGTGAACAACTGTGTAAGTTCAATTGCTACTTGATCACCACCATGCTTGAATATTTCAGCTGTAAGTCATCTGATCCAGTTGCTTTTCCTGATGAGAGTTGCTTAACAGCTTTGAGAGTCTCTTGTACAGTGGGAGGGTTTATCTAGATCTTCATGGATGGGTCTTTGGGGGAGTTCATGAATAGCTTGGTTTGAGATGATTGACACACAATTTAGCACAGAGTTAAAATGTTCTACCCAACGGTTAAGGATGCCAGCTTCATCTTTGATGAGGGTCTGCCCATCTGTAGCATACAGAGGTGAGCTTCCATGGGATATAGGGCCGTACACAGCTTTCAGAGCAGAATAGAAGGATTTGGTGTCTTTCTGATCATATGCAGGTTGCAGTTCATCGGAGAGGTCCTTCCACCATCAGTTCTTCAAGGCTCTTAGGCATGCCTGCACTTCCCTTTTAAGGCAGATGTAGGAGTCCTTCAATGATTGAGATGATTTATCTCCCACATATTTGATGTGGGCTTGGTGCAATCTGGGCAGAAGGCTCTGGACATCGGGATTATTCTCGTCAAACCAATCGCGATGCTTTCGCTTCAGGAAACCAACTGTTTTCTCTGCAGAGCTGTGGAGTGCATTACGGAGGGCATTCCAGTGATCATCAACAGATAACCCCTCTCTGTTGATTTTTCTCAAAGCCTCTTCACACTGCTGACGAAACTGAATGGCTAGTTTGGCAGATGATGATAGTCTTTTCACGTCAAGTTTCTTAGCGGGGGCAGCTGATCTTACTCTTTTTTGGGTGCTTTGAAAGAGAATGCTGTTGTGATTCGTAGCAAGCGATGATCAGAGAAGCAGGTTGATGGTATCATAGATCTCGTGAGACAGACATCATTGATATCACACTGACGTACAAGTCGATTTGGTACCAATGTCCAGATCTAGGGTGCACCCAAGTAGATTTCCTAGCACTGCTTTGTTGGAACAAGGTGTTAGTAATGGCTAGTTTATGCTGTGAATATGCCGTGAGGAGAAGGAGGCCATTGGAGTTCATCTTACCAATTCCATGCCGACCTAACACTCTACCCCATGAGCTGAAAATGCGTAGTTTTAATGAACATTTTGTTCACTTTTACGAAAAATGACATGAAATTATAATGACCAATTTTAAATTGTTATAAATTTATATGCATGACCCCTACTAGCGCATTTTTTATACTTTCCCACTAAAATTAGAATTTGTTCCCACTTAATTTTGGTAATTTTCCCACTTCCCACTTAATTGTCCAAATTCCCACTAACCACTTAATTTATGCCAATTTCCCACATCCCACTTAATTCTAAGGCCATTTCCCACTAACCACTTAAAGGGCATCGGCATCCTCATATTTTCCCCTTAACCAATTCGTATGAAATGTTGGTATTCTCTATGGTCAAACTTGTAATTTGAGTTTTTCATGTCTGATCTGATAGTTAATAATAAATTTATTAACAAAGAATATAGAATATAAACAACATTGTTATTACATGATGTTGCATTGATATTTACAGTATAATTTGAAAAAAATACCTTATGAATTTTAACTAAAAAGGCTTCAGGGCAACTAACGAATAAAGAGATCAGAGCAACTGGATTTGACCCACCATGTGCCCTACAGGGCACTTGAAAAAAGTTAGTGCCGAGCCCTGTGAACATGAGTATCTTTTGAGAAAGTACAGAGACAGTGTAATATTACCGTACTGAGTAGTCCCAGGAACCTAGGTGCCTTTACGCAGATTAAACTGAGAACAGTGATTTTTATGACTACATCATTCAGCAGTGCATCCTTTAATCCTTATCAATAATGTAACATAGCAGGCTAAGGTAAGCAATGAGAAGAATGGAGAAGAATGGAGAATAAGTAACAACAAGGGTCCAGAATACTTAACAGATCTACTCAAATCATATGAGCCTGAAAGACCACTAAGAAGTACAAGCGCAAATCGGCTGGTTACCCCAAAGTGGAACTATGTTGAAACAAAGAATAGAGCTTTTTGTGTTCGGGCACCCATGGAATGGAATAGACTGCCACTACATATAAAAAATGCAAAATACAATGAGTCTTTCAAAACATCACTAAAAACCCATCTCTTCAAAATAGCTATTGGATGTTAGCTATTGGATGATTATGTACCTATTTAACGATTTCTATATCATCCACAAGATGACCACAAAAATGTGTGTATCTTGAATCAAATTGTTACTAACTATTATGGTTAAACGCATTAGAACAATGCGCTCTTCAAACAATCCTGTTGTTTTAAGTATTCAATATATATGTGTATATGCTAGTAATTATTCCTGTTATAGTTCTGTTACTTATATATTATGATATCCGAAATCATGTCCTATTAATCATAAGTATTTTCGTACATAAGTGTATTTGCAAATAACCAAGGAAGTGAACAGCATTATCAATAATTTAAGCAAGATGTATGGAAAACAATTTCACAATTGCAAGTTTGTAGAAAGTATTTCAAAATAGTCACAAGTATAAAATCATAACACAACGTCCCCATCAAATAGTTACACACACACACACACACACACACACACACACACACACACACACACACACACACACACACACACACACACACACACACACACACACACACACACACACACACACACACACACACACACTACACACAGGGGGTCCCATTTTTTTTTTTTTCTGATCTCAGTGCTAATTAAACCAAATTTCCCCTCAGGGGCCCACATCAACCCCCCCAAAAAAAAAAAAAAAAAATCAGTCCAATCCGTCGACGTTTGGACCCCCTCTACTAAATTGTAAAGGCACCTAGATTCCTGGAGGTACTCAGTACGGTATTATTACACTGTCTCTGTACTTCTTCCTCAAAAGATTTATTATCTCCAGAGATAATTTACAGAAATATTCATTTCGTGAAACAGGGCTTGACACTAGCTAGTGCCCTGGTGTCCTGTGCATATCAATTTTAAGTCAGGGCACATTAAATCTTAGGTGTGTGTGTCCTGGTGGCACGTCATCCAAAATACCAGTTCTTGCCATATTTTGCCCTTCACCAATTCGTATGAAATGTTGGTATTCTCTATGGTCAAACTTTTAAGTGAAGTTTTCATGTTTGATCTGATAGTTAAAATATAACGTTCAAAATAAAACAAACTCGAAATAATAACGTACTAACAAATACATGACGCTATCTCTTCTTCCTTTCCCATCTAACATTAGCTTAACTCTAACACAAGAAAACGTTATGTATCATAAGTAACATTGAATCTAACAAGTAAGACTGACTTACGTCAAGTATAAATTAAGTTATAGTGGGGAATGACTCGAAATTTTGTATTTACAAATACTTCTAACAAAATGCCATTCCAATGGACCTCTGCGCACATTGTGGTTACTCAAACATCAGTATTAGAAAATTCATTTTCTTGAACCGTAGATAATGTTTCACAGATTACTAAGTAAACGTTAACAATGTAAATAAATACACAAGGTGCTATCCACTCTCCTCATATATGACAGACATTGTAACGTGAAGGACTGAAGAGGAATTGAAAAGAACATTTATATTAGAATTACATACAGGTAAATCAATGAAATTTACAGTGTATATACATATATATTATGAACTGGAATATTGGTCTATCAAAATCATGATAACAAATCACGTACTTGAAAGTTTTTTTTTTTGTTGTGTCCCAGATAAAATCGCATTTAAAACGCACCTACATTACATGAAAACGTACAAAGAAATTGCATATTGAAATGTGGTACAACTGAACTTGGCAGCAAATAAAGTTGATTTATGGACAAATGAACAGTGAAACATAATCATACTAATGGTCGCATTCATAGTCTTTCAAATATGAGGGAAATTTCACTGACCGATTGGAGCGTGTAACATAAGGCCCATCGTTATCACTACGTTCACTACCCTGATCACTATTATCCTGTTCAATGCTGCTTTGAGGTTCACTTTGAGATACTAAGTCATCCGAATCATTCCCAATATCACTGCTGTTGTTTAAGTCACCTTGATCATCACTATTCTCCTGGTACAAGTGGTGCAGTATATCTACATCACTATCACTACTCTGGCTATCCTCATTTGGCGCTTCAGACTGATTGCCGATCGCCCCTTGATCGCTTTCAGCACCTAGTGTCATATCCACCGATAAAGTACTTTCACCATCGCTCTCGGAACTGGATACTTCAGGTTCATCAACCGATTGGAGGTGCGAGCTGGGTGGTAACTGCCTAAGCTGATCAGACACCTTCTGCCGTGGTGTTTTCACAGGAGTGGACTCTTCATCAATTTCTCCATGACAGTGATCTTGTGCTAAAAGGTTAGAGCGCATAGATGATATTTTTAATACTTCAGAGAACTTCAATTTATATGGTTTGGATCTGAACTGAAAACCTGCCAGCTTCTGTGCAAATATATAATCATCCTCTATGGCAGTGACAATGTGCTTCTCCCTTGCTGTGTGTTTATCACCGTCGGACTTGATGTAGATTAGATCCCCTAGTGAAACTGTTGCATGATTTGGTCCCTTGTCAGTTCGAGCATGTGATCGAGCACTGGGAAGATGACTATCGAGACGCTGTTGGTGCTGGGTTTCAGAGAGGGCTTCGTCACTAAAGTTCAACTGCTCACCAGTGTGAGCATCGCGTTGGTACACAATCTCCTTAGCACTGAGCCCACGTCCACGGAATCTCAAATTTAGCTGTGCAGTAGCAACAGCAAGTTGATAAGCAGTGATTGGAGAGCCGTCTGGCTGGCATCGCTTTAATTCATACTCGAGTTCCTGTACAGCCTTTTCACCAACAGGATTCTTGTTTCGGTTTTTTATTCTACCAACCACAAGCTTGATGTGCCTACTAGTAAGATATGGATCTTCCACCAAGCTTTGAAATGAGGACGCACCATCTACTCTCACACAACAACCAGATGGTGATATTAGATCTGCTGTACATTCAATTAGTGCAGCTTTCAAAGTGGTGCTTTTCTCATCAGGTATAAGCTTCGAAACAGTGTAGGATGAAAACGAGTCCCTGATGATGAATATGCACTGTTTCGCCCTGCGGAGGATGTCACAAGCAAATTCGGTACCCAACACTGCAGGCAATTCAGATGTGGAGAAGTCTTCACATTCCTTGGGGAGTCTTGCCAAGGCAACGCATTGATCACAAGTCTGGGTCACACGCTGAATCTCAATTTCCGCATCTAATGCGAAAAAATACCTGTGGAAGACTTTAGATAATTGTGACTTCGTTGGGTGTTGAAGGCGCAGGTGAAGAGCAGACAAGAGACCAGGCAAAATGTGGGACGGTATGACAGTTAGGTCCTGCGAAGTGGCAAATGGCCTATCACGTCGGACAACAAGGAGGCCATGCCTACCTATCGCACACACTTGGAGGTATCTCTTCAGATTTCCTACGTGAGTAGCTTTTCTTCCTGGTCGAGTGCCCTGTTGCAAGTGCGCATATGTTCTTCTCAGCGTGGGACAATCCTGTTGCGAAGATTTCCAGGTTAATGGAGACATGAATGGCATGCGACTTGTTCCATTAAGTACATCTGTGACAGTAATTTGTAATACAGTGCTTTCTTCACATTCCCTCACAAATTTGCAGATCTGACACGCTAGATTTGTGCAGTCAGCAGGGTTTCTAGACTGAAAATCGGCTGGGGCGTTGGCATCGCCGGGTATGTATTGAAGAGTAACATTGTGTCGACTGAGGGACGATAAGAATGATGAGACGCGTGGGCTAGAAGAAAAGTACCCCCTGCCTAACTTGGTGAAGGCCTGTACGCAGGGTCTAGAGTCAGTTAGAAGTTGAACCGTATGATTATTCTCAATGATGTATGGAGCCCAGTGGTTAACTGATGAGGCGATGGCGAGTGCTTCTATTTCGCAAGGCAACCATTTGACTTGGTGAGTCTTCAGCTTTGCAGAGAAGAAACCACCTAATAGCATTTTAGAGTCTCGAATGATGTATAATACAGCTCCAATGCCACCCAACTTTACAGCTCCATCATTCGTGATTATGAGCTTATCTGATGGTCGAGGAATCGTGATACATTTGAGGCTAGATAGAGCTTGTTGAGCATCATGAAATGCCGTCGTTAGTGATGGGGTCCATTCAACAGGTGACTGGGACGCTTTTCCAGCAGTAGCTTTCTCCAGGTCTGATAGAAGCATTGAGTGTCCTGAGAGACAAACCTTTAGGTGCTTGTAGGCCCCCAGCCATGAACGAAGTGCCTTTACCGTTTTGGGTGGAGAAGCAGACTTCAATGGCGTTACTTTGTGAGGAGAGACGCTGATGGTGCCATGAGACCATATCCACCCCAGAATTGTGCAGGTACCTGGGCAAATTTCTGTCTTTTCAGCTGAGAGTCTGAGATTATTGGCTTCAAAACGCTGCAGGATTAACTCCCAGTTGTGGAGGAGTTCATCAATGGAGTTTCCACCAGTGTACAAATCGTCCGCAAGTTTAACAACCATTCCTGCTTGCATCAGGTCACCGAGTACCCTGGTCATCAACTCATCAAGGTGCTCAGTGGAGCCGGGCATGCCCACAGCTGCCCTCGTATAGACTCGCATGCCCTTGTACGGTGTCATAATGCCCAGGTATTTGAGGGACGACCTTTCCATGAGCAGTTGAAAGAACTGTTTCGTCATGTCCGTTTTGATAATAAACTTGTGCTTGGCTAGGAACCTGAGGATGTCGTCTGTAGAAGTGGATTTTGAGGGAAGAGGTTTTGTGTAAGAGCCAATGGTATTAAATGCAGTAACCAGCCGATGGTCTCCATTCCCTTTTTTAACGAGAAAGCTGGGAGACACATATTCTACCTTGATTCCAATGTCTTCAGGTCTGGCTAACACACCCAACTGCTCTAGCTCATCCATTTTGTTTTGAAGAATGTTCATTTTCTCTGTGTTGTATGAAGGTAAGTATGCTTTGGTCTGGGGTGGCTCAACTGAACCCATGTTGATGTAAGCACGCAAGCGACCAGAAGCATCATTGTAAACACCAATCTTCTTGTTGAAAACATGGTCATACCTGCTATGTAAGTCACTAAAAGCTCTCTTGTCATGGAGAGTAAGGGAACCATGAGGATCTACTTTAATGGCGTCGGTGTAGTTTTGTTTATTTGTGGTGTCTAATTGGGCTTGCGTTGACAGAACTGGTATGGATTGGCATGGAATATCAGTATTTAAAGACGCTACATGGACCTGGGCTAGGTGTTGGTGCTTCTTAATTGAGACAGGTTCTGCTGTTAGATTAGGCAATCTAATAACACCACCAACAGCTTGAGAAACTGTTGGGGTTATCCAGTTCTTATACTGTGCATCATACCTTGGCTCAATGACTATATCCACATTTTCTTGAGCCTGAGGATACTGTAACTCTATGTACTCCCCAGGAAACAAAACACTTGTAGTACTAGCCTTAAGCACCTGCGATCTAACAGAGGTATCACGACCACCTGCGGATGAGTAGGGAATGCAATGTTTTCCAGCTATCAGAATCTGCTCATTTGGGAGGTCCAACACTATGGCATTTTTTTTCATGAAGGGGACGCCAGCCAAAACCTCACAGTCCAGCTCTTCCACAGCAATTGCTTCGAGAAGAAACTTCATGTCATTCCGTGTAAATGCGACATGAACCTCACCACGAATGGTCATCTTCGTTTTGCCATCTGCCTGGCTGGCAGTGTGTGTGGTGTTTAAAATGTCCATCCCCAGCTTAACAGCTAGGGAATATCTAATTAAGCTAGATGTAGCTCCAGAGTCGCATGTTATCGCAATTGGGTGATGAGCATAAAACATGTGGAAGACAGGAGATTTCGCGATGTCCACTTTGTTCACCTTGGTTGGTTCTTCTAGTCATTCTTTCGGAATGTGAACATTGTCAATACCATCACTCACTTGTTGGTAATCATCGTCATCATCTTCTGGTAGCGCGTCAACAAGGTAGGCTTTCGCCAACTTTTCTCTTCTCATCATTTGAGACATGATGACATCGTTCCATACTATGGCCCAGATACTGCCTGCCTTCTGCCTTACATAACCGACATTCATGGGGTCTCATATTTTGACGTGTTGGCCTTGCAAAGGTTGGTTTTGCGTTTCTGAAATGAGCGTTCAGAAAATCTCACTCGTGAAGCTTGGACATCCTTTTCCTTCAACTCTAGCAAGAAGCTGTCAATGCTTGCCGATATTTGTGGCTGTATATCTTTGAGAGTCATGGTCTGGAGATTGTGGGCGAACGTACGTGATATTAATGCTGGTAGGCGAGGGTCAATCAGCTCAAGCCAACGCATAAAATAACTAAACGTTCAACAGTGGGGGACACTTCTTCATTTTGGGTAATTGGCTTTCCCTTGTACGTTAATGCTCCATCCTTCTGGAGCCTGTTGTTATGGATGTGCGACATTAGTCTCCTGTACAAGTGCTCAGGCCTCTCATTATTGGCCATCCCAGGTTATCTCCAGGAATGACATAAATTGTACCTCGTTTTGCTGGAAATTATAGTAAGAACGAATGATATTCCACACACTCTCAATTGACGTACTCTCTTCCAAAATCTGGTGAGAGATATAATGAGGCGCCCACTGCGCGATCTCTTCCAGCATCCCCGTGAGGTGCAACAGTTTAGTCTCCTTCTTGGTCTTGTCTCCTGCCACATCGTCGACTAAGCCTCTGTGGGGGTCGCCCACGGAGACCGCTCTCCATGACGCATCTGCGCCTATCTGAAGAAATCTTGCATAATTTGGGTCCTTTCGTAAAATGCCCTTCATGCGCACCTGCCAATCTTCATATGACGTAAATGTCTCATCTTCACCAAGCACTCTGTGTTTGGGTCCCTTTGCAGATGCAGCCATGTCAAACACGTGCGTCACACAAACAATCAATAAAGTCTATGATGCTAATAATAATAATATAGTAAGCGTCCAGCAACTTCTTTTATGTTACTAATACTAATAATAACAATAACACATATAACGAAAGTCCAATAACTTTGAGGTTAATGAAAATAATTATAGTAACTGTCCAATGACTTGCACATTCAGCTATTTATTTTATTCGCTCAAGTTTTTGCCGCCTCGTCAAATGAAGCGTTGTTTGAAGAGAATTGTCCGAGTTATGCGTATCCACGAATGTATGCGTATCCACAATATTGTACATTAGATCTTCGGGACGTAGGTAAATCCAGCTGTCACCACGTTAATATGATAACACGACAGTTTTATCAGCTTTGAAACTTTATTGGCATTAACTGGTAACTCTCACAACTTAACACGCGACGAACGACAACTAAGTATAACGAGAAAATATAACGTTCCAAATAATACAAACTCGAAATAATAATGTACTAACATAAACT
The DNA here is from genome assembly GCA_019095985.1 of Streblospio benedicti. Classification (NCBI taxonomy): domain Eukaryota; kingdom Metazoa; phylum Annelida; class Polychaeta; order Spionida; family Spionidae; genus Streblospio; species Streblospio benedicti. The sequence goes on from CM032669.1 coordinate 8,686,715, forward strand.
ACACGTGTTTTGAGTTCTGCAGGGTGGTATTTAGATTGTTTTAGTTTTCTGTAAGACCTGTTAGAATGATCAAAATTATTTGAATGCCCGAAACACATACTATTTCTATCAAAGCATACTTGTTCGGCCATTGAGCATAACGAAAATGGAGCAAGTTAATTTTGAAAGGTATGTGTGGTTAATTTATCATGCGGCTAACCTCTATACATATAGATATTAGTCATTGCCGCACTGCGTACAATGAACTAGTTAGTAGTGCTGTGGTGACTCAGTGAGATTATGACAGTAATATCAATCAAGTTTTTATTTTTCATTGTGTATCACACCAGTTGAACTGTTCAATTGTCAAGTGCATGTCTACCCTTGTTCAATATCGGCTGATAGTTTGAGTCCATGTACGATACATATGCCTGTGTGCACATCACCCCTGGAAAATGGGAATCTAGCAAAGGCATCCAGATTATGGAATGAAAGAGGTTAGATCAACAATGCGCACAGTTCGGCCATACACACAATCCATATGACATAAACACCCCCATTGTAAGATGTCACTAAATTTCACATCATACATACATTCACGGGATTATTGGCTGGTTTTAGTGACTGGTGCTCTATACTGTTTTTAAAAGTCTA
>CM032669.1:8691589-8702079 GCA_019095985.1 Streblospio benedicti
CTATACATCTTACTTAAATTATTCATACTGCTGTTCATTTGATTGATTATTTGCAAATACACTAATGCACAAAAATAATTATGATTCATATAGGACATGATTTCAGATATTATAATATATAAGAATGAACGGGTATATGTTCATGTCCTGGAGTTGTCTATTGAAGGGTTTTGTTTTATACGCTTTTGAAGAGCGCATTTTCTAATGCGCTTAAAAACACATATATATCTTAAATATAATAGAGTTACCACAAATTTGTTATTGCGAGATTGTTGTCCATACATCTTGCTTAAATTATGGCTACTGCTGTTAACTTTATTGAGTACTTGAAAATACACTAATCTATGAAAATACTTATGATTGATAGGACATGATTTCGGATATTATAATATATAATTGTATAGGTCTCTATAGAGATGCATCAACAAAATGAACAAATGTTGTTGTGTATAACCTCAACAAAAACATAAATATTAGAAGTTTAGAATATTAGAGTGCATTGATCTAATGCACTCAACATAAAAGTAAGCCAAATTCATTATTTGAACTGCAGCAGGTCCTCTCATTATTCTTAGTATTTGTGTTGTGCCGTCTAAACTGCTGTACAAAGTAGGTGCCAAAGATTTAAAAAAAAATCAAGTTTATTTAATTTTGCTGAGCGCTTTCGAACATAAAGTTCCTCATCAGAGCTATAATATCTAAAGGTAGCCAAAAATATACGAATGTCTTGTGCTTATATAAAACAATTTGTATAACATAAATATAGGTTAAAATACAGAACATGTATTCCAAGATAACTCTGAGACCCAAAACTAGAGGCAAGTGTGAAAGAAGTGGCCCACATTACGCCCGGATGAGCCTGTAAGGCCGGTATGCGTGGCTCTGTGTGCCTAGATGACTGCTTCGTAATAGTCGGAGGTATAAGCAGGCTATGATTGATTAAGGCTGCGAGGCTGGATAAGCTAATAATAGTATCCAAGGCGGGAAAGTGCATTGCGCAAGATTGATATAGGTGAAAACCGAAGTATGCAACCTGTGTCTCGGGGGATTAGTGTTAATGGTAGCACGCCCGCCTATGACATATGACTGGACTGAATCATAGACGTGAGTTCGATTCCACGATCTTCCAAAACACTTTTACATAGCTATACATTATTTATTTAGTTCATCTTTTCACAACACAAACACAGTGGCGAAGCCCCTACAGACCATCAGGAACATTCTCGTTCGTTCACCAAAAGGACAAACAGGATAAGCTAGAGAAACGTGAAGTGGTGTACAAAATTCCCTGTAAGTCTTGCAAGAGTGTGTATGTTGGGGAAACTGGCAGAAAACTGGGCCCATCACATGAAGGATGTGGAGCAGAACAGTGGGGGATCTTTCACCAGAGCAGCGAGGAAAGAATCTCCCCCAGATCAACAAGAGTGCGATCACAGACCATGTGAAACAAAACAATCAAATGACCTCCCAAGTCTCTGTACCATAATACCCAGAACAAGAACCATCACTATAGGGACAGAAGCAGGTCATGAACCGCCACTCTTTCAACTTTCATAAGTGCTGAGTGACCTTTGACATGCGCCTTTTCAAATGGTAACAGGAGGCCTTCAAAAAATTGCATTAATGAACACCCACAAATATGCACAACAATGGCAGTTAGAGATAAAACTTAGCAAAACTAAACTGGTCGTTTTCAATGAAAAGGACAATAACAAAAAGACTGTAAAAAGCCATCCCCCAGAGTGTACAGACACACCCACAAATATACTTATCTGGAATCAGACTTTCATAACACTGGCAGCTCTGCCACTGGCAACTCGGTACTAGTACAGAAAAACAACCTTTTCAAGACAAACACACAAGAACTACCATTTTGAAGCAAAAAAGAGCCTCTCCGATAGTGCATTATTCCCGTATCGTTTTGGGGAAACAGTCAATAAAATTGGGCACAAGTCGTTATTTATGCGCCGGGGGTCTCCGTGCTTTTATCAGAGAGCGGAAATGGCGGCATTAACGGGCACCCAGTAAAAGTATTACGGGATTAAGTATAGTGATTCCAGCCCAAAGTAGCGGCTGTGGTGGCGGCTTAAGCAGCCTGGGGAAGACCCCGTTTGTCGCTCGCATTTGTCAATAGCAGAGTTTGTAAACATGTATTGTAACATGACACTCGATGTAATATATCTACTGTAACACATTGTTATTATGATGTTGCTTTTCTAGAAGTAGCTTTCAAATGAGATTGATTCGTATCCAGCAGCAAATGCAAACAAATGTACAAGGAAAACATTCATCTCTGTCATTTTCTATCACAATACACCATCGATTTCAGCCACGTGGTTTGCGAGTCAGGTAGGCACCCTGCCAAGCGTAGAGAGCCACGTGCACGCAATACGTGGTGGCATGGCGTGACAATCTTCACGCTTGTCTCTACCATTTGCGTCAATTTAATTTGTTTGCACCAAATTGCCGTTTTCCATATACACAGAACACGCATGTATAAAGATAGCGTATTGCTTTTGCTGGCTATTTGGACAATATTAAAAAATAACATTACAGTTGAACCTCTCTATAAGGACCACCTTTGGGGCCAGTGTTAGGTGGTCTCAATATAGAGGTGGTTTCTGTACAGAGGTTGATTTTAATAGCTTTATGAAGGGTTGGGACCGTGAAAAGAACTGGTCTTATTACAGAGGTGGTCTCAATAGAGAGGTGGTCTTAATTGGAGGTTTTACTGTATTTTTCATGAATGTTTTGTTTCACACCCACCAACAACTACCTACTTCAAGTTCTCAGTGCTGCATCGTAGCTAAAATTCCACCCACAGACCTACAAATGATCTCAAAAACAGCTTTCCCCTCTCATTTACTTCCAAATTGCTCCGGCTAACTCATTGGATCCTACTTAAGACCATGGCTGTAAAATATTCACACACAAAGGCTGCCTGTTTTGCTTTCACGTAATTGGCCGTGCACTGCTTCCATCATCACTGACACTGGATCCTGTATGTGAATATTTTACAGCCATGGTCTTAAGTAGGATCCAATGAGTTAGCCGGAGCAATTTGGAAGTAAATGAGAGGGGAAAGCTGTTTTTGAGATCATTTGTAGGTCTGTGGCTGGAATTTTAGCTACGATACACCACTGAGAACTTGAAGCAGGTAATTGTTGGTGAGTGTGAAACAAACTATTCATGAAGAAAAATAATGTCATTTTTTAATATTGTCAAAATAGCCAGCAAAAGCAATACGCTACCTTGATACATGCGTGTTCTGTGTATATGGAAAAGGGCAATTTGGTGCAAACAAATTAAATTGACGCAAATGGTAGAGACAAGCGTGGAGAGTGTCACGCCATGCCACCACGTATTGCGTGCACGTGGCTCTCTCTCTACGCTCGGCAGGGTGCCTACCTGACTCGCAAACCACGTGGCTGAAATCGATGGTGTATTGAGATAGAAAATGACAGAGATGAATGTTTTCCTTGTACATTTGTTTGCATTTGGTGGGTACAAATCAATCTCCTTACTTCTAGAAAAGCAACATCATAATAACAATGTGTTACAGTAGATATATTACGTCGGGTGTCATGTTACAATACATGTTTACAAACTCTGCTATTGACAAATGCGAGCGACAAACGGGGTCCTCCCCAGACTGCTTAAGCCGCCACCACAGCCGCTACTTTGGGCTGGAATCACTATACTTAATCCCGTAATACTTTTACGGGGTGCCCGTTAATGCCGCCATTTCCGCTCTCTGATAAAAGCACGGAGACCCCCGGCGCATAAATAACGACTTGTGCCCAATTTTATTGACTGTTTCCCCAAAACGCTGCGTTTGATACGGGAATAATGCACTCTCTCTCTCTCTCTCGGAGAGGCTCTTTTTTGCTTCAAAATGGTAGTTCTTCTGTGCTTGTCTTGAAAAGGTGGTTCTTCTGTACTAGTACCACTTGCTTCGCAGAGCTGCCAGTGTTATGAAAGTCTAATTCCAGATAAGTATATGTGTCTGTACACTCTATTTTGTTATTGCCCTTTTCATTGAAAACAACCACTTTAGTTTTGCTAAGTTTTATCTCTAACTGCCATTGTTGTGTATATTTGTGGGTGATATTAATGCAATTTTGAAGGCCTTATTTGGAGGTTGATAGGAGCACTAGGTCATCAGCATATAGTTGAGAGTGGCGGTACCTAATACTACCTATAGTGATTGTCGTTTGGGTATTATGGTGAGAGACTGGGAGGTCATTTAAAGTTTTGGTATTATGGTTAGAGACTGGGGGGTCATTTCTAAAGATATTAAACACTGATGGGCTCAAGTTATCCCCTTGCCTATTACTAACTCCTATCTTTGAAGTAAATGGCCCAGTAAGCTAGTGTGAAATAATCGGGAAGGCTATGTAAAGGTGTTTTGGAAGATCGTGGAATCGAACTCACGTCTATGATTCAGTCCAGTCATATGTCATAGGCGGGCGTGCTACCATTAACACTAATCGCCCGAGACACAGGTTGCATACTTCGGTTTTCACCTATATCAATCTTGCGCAATGCACTTTCCCGCCTTGGATACTATTATTAGCCTATCCAGCCTCGCAGCCTTAATCAATCATAGCCTGCTTATACCTCCGACTATTACGAAGCACACAGAGCCACGCACACCGGCCTTACAGGCTCATCCGGGCGTAATCTGGGCCACTTCTTTCACACTTGCCTCTAGTTTTGGGTCTCAGAGTTATCTTGGAATACATGTTCTGTATTTTAACCTATATTTATGTTATACAAATTGTTTTATATAAGCACAAGACATTCGTATATTTTTGGCTACCTTTAGATATTTTAGCTCTGATGAGGAACTTTATGTTCGAAAGCGCTCAGCAAAATTAAATTAACTTGAAATTTTTTAAATCTTTAGCACTTACTTTGTACAGCAGTTTAGACGGCACAACACAAATACTAAGAATGATGAGAGGACCCGCTACAATTCAAATAATGAATTTGGCTTACTTTTATGTTGAGTGCATTAGATCAATGCACTCTTAAAACTTCTATTATTTATTATGTTTTTGTTGAGGTTATACACTACAACATTTGTTCATTTTGTTGATGCATCTCTATAGAGACCTATACAATTATATATTATAATATCCGAAATCATGTCCTATCAATCATAAGTATTTTCATAGATTAGTGTATTTTCAAGTAATCAATAAAGTTAACAGCAGTAGCAATAATTTAAGCAAGATGTATGGAAAACAATCTCGCAATAGCAAATTTGTGGTAACTATATTTTATTTAAGATATATATGTGTTTTTAAGCGCATTAGAAAATGCGCTCTTCAAAAGCATATAAAACAAAACCTCTGTTCAATAGACAACTCCAGGACATGAACACATACCCGAACATTCTTATATATTATAATATCTGAAATCATGCCCAATATGAATTATAATTATTTTTGTGCATTAGTGTATTTGCAAATAATCAATTAAATGAACAGCAGATTCAATAATTTAAGTAAGATGTATAGAAACAATCTCACAATTGCAAGTTTGTAGTAAGTATTTTGAAATATTAACACTTATTGAAAATAAAACACAACGCACCCATTAATAGTCTCCATCATTCAGACTGCTAACTAAGAGCTGCCGTTTGCTGCATGCTCTAGTCTACACACAGCCTAACCTTGCGGCGTGGAGAGGGTGGTGTGCCACAGTCTAGCCACTATACGGAAGCATGCACATGCTTTAGTAGTTAGTGATTCTTCTGTACTAGTACCACTTGCTTCGCAGAAAAAGCATGATTAAAAAATATATAAAAATTAGATATTCATTATATTATAACGTTTCACATCGTTTCATCAAAATAAACTACAACAACAATACAATAAGCACAATAACAAATACGTAGAGAGTGGGAATATAATGACTGGCTTCATACACACGAAGATAACGCAAAAGCGCTAGCGTCGCGTTCACACACAATTGTTTGAGTTTTTAGAGGTTTAGTATTTATACAATAAGCATAGATTACCATGTTTTATTGACTCCATAAACCGACAAACCTCAAAATATAATGCAGATCCCCTCCGTATCCCACGGAAGCACTGTGAAGTATTCACACTCTTCAGTATACCGCTGTCCAAATTGAAACACCTTTAACAAAAAACATGCATAAACATGATGATCCAACCTGATATATCACAACATGACAAGTCCGACTTTTCAGGAGATTTCTCTGGGATAGATACAAACAGGATGATAAGACTTTTCCCACCATTTCTCTGGGAATATACCCCTTCCCATTTGAGAATAGCCCCCTTCCTAAACCAAACCAAGCCACAAGCACATAGACATGAACTTTGCTCTGCCCATCATTACGAAAAGGCAATAGCCAAAACGCATCACATTATATGCTGCAACTTTGTAAGATCATAAGAAATCTACACAGGCCCTTATAACACATTCCCATTAGCTGAGTTGACGTGACTTCGCTGTATACACTATCTACAGATCCCCATATTGAGATTTATGAGATTCATAAGGGCTGGGCCTTGGGGGCAGAGTGACATGGTCATTATTTCTGGCGGACTCTCTTGTAGCTCGGGGAGGTGACATTTGAGGACGGTGTACATCATCTGCAGGTAATAGTATAGCATAGGTTTATATCAAACACGCTCGTCAATGGTGCATTTAGGACTACGAATGTCTTTTAACAGGATGTAATGAAGGCTAGTGTCGTTTAACATTTCCTTCACACTGCCATCTGTAACGTATATAATGGGCCATTTTCACTAATATAATGCTTCTCATATCTATGAGGCTATGTAATCGAAAGTGGACAGAAATTGCAAGCACTGTTAGCGAAAACCAGATGTATTGACAACAAGCATCCCCTCATCTCACAAGCGACGCTTTGTACACGAAGCCTCGTTCCATTCACCATCAATTTCCTAAATGAGCACAATGCTACTATTGGATGTATCTCAGACACATTTCATTCCCAGAATGACAGTAAATCATAGGCCTATTTGATAGGCTCTACGTACATGTATATTCTGAGGAATATTCCTGGTATTGTGTTAGCGGTGAATGACAATATTTAATAAGGGCATACGATATGTGGATTTCTGAATGATGCTTTAGCTTCGCAACAATTACTCGATTCTAGCCGAGATGCGATAGGACACCAGCCACAGTATTCAGGGCCGTAGCTACATATCAGGCAAGTGCCTCCTATGTTTTGGGGGAGATTTTTTTTTGTCAAATCCTGCAATGAAGCCGATTTTGTTTTGGAATATTCCTAATAAGGCTGCTTATCACTTAGATTTTATCTCTGACACTATGAAAATAAGCCTACACTCCATATCTTTCTTTCTGATTATAAACGTGACTCGCGGAGTGCAATGCGAGCCGAACAAAAAATATCAGTTGTCTGCGATACAGTACAGCGGACGCGTGTCCCGGGACGACGGTCCGGAGACCTTCGAGCACAAGCACAATATAGTATTGTTAAACGACAACTTTGAGCATTATAAATAATATAATATTGTTCACAAAACCGTTCATGGAATACAGATTCTAATAACAAATGCCAAATAAACAGTCATTAGATTGGAATAGATATTGGAATAGATATATCAATAATTATAATTCTATCAAAATGTTGCACATAAAACACAATTCTAGGCTATGTCTAGTACGCCGGTATCCGATACTACGAATTTAGATTCTATACATAACGGTCTCAAACGTAACGTTTAGAAAACGTTTAGGCCCCCATTTCACATGGCCGATCCTACATGTAGCTCCAGATCTTCCAAAAGACCCCCGATTTGTCATTTCGGGCTGAATTGAGCGTGATCTGGCCTCAAATGTGGAGTGATTTGGCTGGTTCGGCAGGGAATGGGCAATTTCTGGCCAGTTCTGGACCGACTTTTCTTATTTCGGCTTGTGTGCTCCAAACCACACCATCGGCATGCTTTTCAGGGCTGTCTTGGGGGCTTTCTTTGCCATTTGAAATATCCTTAGATCTTTTTGCTGAACTGTGGCCACGTCTGCTGCATTGGGAAGATATATGGTGACAGGTGAAACCACAAATATCGTCACTGCCGTTGAAATCTTAACCAATGGAAGCATGAAACGGCACAATCTTTTTCAACATCACGATGCTCCAATATTAGTGGTGTCTACCTGGAGGAAATGACACACTTCTGCCAGGTTCTGGTCCAAAAAGTGTTTTCACTTCTCTGGAGAAGTGATTTGGACGTTTTTCGGCCTGTGGGCTCCCGTTATGGATTATTGATTAGTTGATCTATATCATCTTTTCCGTTTTCTGGCTCGTCTGGAGGAATAACTTGTTAATCGTTAGGTCTCTCTGCTAACATTCGGCTTACTGGCAATTTCCATAAAGATGTTCCCGTTTTATGGAGTGCTAGTTCCAAATAGTCTAATCAGCTTGCCTTTTCATCCTGTCTATCTGAAAAGTACAGATCGTAATTGCAGACGATCCCGTAATTTTTAGCTAAAAACTATGCATTGAGGCAATATAGAAAGGCTGAAAATGTGTGTGTGTGTGTGTGTGTGGGGGGGGGGGGTTGGCTATGAGGGACTTGGAGACTGTCAATCAAGCTTCCGCGCCAGATGCTTGTAGCATACCTCAACTCTGAAGGTTCGGTACCATGGCAGGATCAAATGATACACCTGTATAAGATATTGCTATGTAATTGTGATTAAAGGAAATAGTGCATTTGTTCACATATTTATCAACCATGGTTAATAAATATGTGAACAAATGCACTATTTCCATAATTTTATTTAGTACATGTACAGCCAACACACCACACAATTGTACATCATCAAAACATGCCATGTACTTCACAATTTGCTCTAACAAACGCATAACATGGTCTTTTTTACAGTCCACACCTACGTAGCAATATCTTATATCATTTGATCCTGCCATGGTACCGAACCTATTTAAAGTGAACATCCGGTCATTTAGGAGTGTGTCTATGTAAGAAAAGTAAATATTGAAAAATGGAAACGTTATTTTCGGCAATCATCGTAAATCATCGCCAGATTATTTTGCCTCGACCATATTCCGTCGCCTACAACGTCTCTAAAACATCTCTGACGGCTTGTACCGCTCGGTGACTCTGGCATATTCAGTCCTCAGACTGTTACGTAATAAATATTGATGTGTTTCCACCCCGAAATGTCAAATCGGGTGTCTTTTGGAGGATCTGGAGCTAGGATCGGCCATGTGAAATGGGAGGTTTAAGTAAATTACACATATAAAATATAAGCTTTCTTTTAATTGGAAAATCATGGCACAAAATTTGTTTCATGGTAAAACTCGCATTTGGCTTTGCCACCACGTTCTTCAGCTTTCACCCCTTCACTTCTTTTTTCAAAATAGCTCATGCAGTTCCTGATAATCTTATTACTAAATCATAATTTTTAGTGTAAGTTAAAATATTGCTAGTGTAAAATCAAACGGGTGTTACTGCATCATCCATAATAAGTTGTCTTGCAATACTTTATTCTAATGGTTTCAACATTATGTTTTGGTTTGATTTTTTTTTTAAATTTCCATACATTAGCAGATTTTATGTGTTTTACAATGTGTAAAGTATTCATTTTGTAGCAAAAACAAAACAAAACAACAACAATTTTACCTCATATTTCACAATGACGCAGAGCGCCGACAATGATGCTGACCTGAAATGAGCAAATTTCTCCTCCTCGATTTTTAAGCTCTGACTACGGACCTGATATTGGTAGTTACTAGATAGAAACATCCAAGGAAAATTAAATATTCAGCTCAAAACCACCCCTGGAGTTTGTTATTGTATGTAACATATTCACAAAAGTCAGAAATTCAATTACTGTAAAACTAGAATATTTCCTTGGCGATTAAATTTTGCGACTATCATCTATAAATTATTTTGTGACTATTTAATTTTGCGATGTTTGTCCATCCTGAACCTACTTTACATAGGCTATGTTGGCTTTTTAAGTTTGCGGTTTTGCACCTACCCACGAAATTCGCAAATTAAATCGTGCACAAACATTTCTAGTTTTACAGTAAATGATGCCAAAAAAATGCCACGGCACCAAAACCCCGCAGACCACTTTGTGTGCTTCCGAGTAGCCAGACCAGAAGGTCATGGGTTGGATTCCCCAGTCGGGTCTAGTGGTGGGTGTTGAGCAAACTCATCACTAAACAGTTGCATAACTGCTCCGTGGCACCTACACGTTAATTATGTACAGGTCATTGGGTTGAAAGAGTGAGTGAGTGATTAGCATTGTGCTCTGAATGTGCTGTCGATGCAAGCATATGAGAAATGATCAATTGCTGATCATTGAATGCCAATGACCTGGTGTAAATTGTAAATTCGTGAGATCAAAACTTGGATCAAGACTATAAACCAGACATTTACATTTATTTTTTTTACATTTACAGCATGCAGGCTTGTACGCTAAAGGGTAAA
>CM032669.1:8702179-8735727 GCA_019095985.1 Streblospio benedicti
AGTTGGTATAATCATGAAAAATTCATAGTAATATAGGAGATTGTAAACGAATTTCACAAGCATTGGGAAACACATGTATCTAGTATTATTGCATTACTCCAAAACACATGCATAAATACTAAGTTGATAACCATGTATTTCATTCAATGTTTTGATCTTATTTTGTTCAGACTAACATAGTTAGGATGTTTTAAGGTGGTGCAATACAGGTTTACTGAGCATCTAAATTTGCATTATGACTAACTTTAATTATGAACAAGTAACTACCTTCGATGATGTGCAACATGACCATCAGTTATGTTCAATGCTATGCATTGATGTTTAATGTATTTTTCACGCAAGAACATGTGAATACTATACTGTAAAACTAGAATATTTTCGTGGTGGTATTAAATTTTGCGATTTTCATGCATAAATTATTTTGTGACTTTTAATTTTACGATTTTGGCTGACTATTTTAGCTTGCGTTTCTGCACCTACCACGAAATTTTCAATGAATATTGCACAAACATTTCTAGTTTTACAGTATTGAATTGTAAATCAATTATGAACTAGTGTAATTTTGAAAAAAAAGGGGCCATTTAGTATATATGACAGGGTCAGGTAGGAGGATTTTAGGGCAGGTCATGAACTTGTGTCACAATGTTTGAAGGGGCTATCAATTTTGTCACAGGCGTTTGAGGGGGGGGGATTAACATTTTTTTTCACAGAAAATTTACCACTATTTTTGAGAGATTGAGAGATCATGGATATCTATCAAATAGGATTTGAATTAACTTACAATGATTGTGTTAACTGTTAAGGGGAGCAGGGGGGTCATCAATTTTTATCACATGAAATTGAGGGGGTCAGTTTTTCACAGAGATTTGAAGGGTGCTATTAATTTTTACATGATTTTTGGAAAATCCTCCTACCCCACCCTGTCATAAATACTGAATGGTCCCTTAGTCAACTGGATGACCCATTGAAATTTATGCAAATTTGTTATTCTAAGTATAAGACATTTCATGTTTTGGATAAAGCTTTTGCTCAGATCTTTCAACAGAAATGCAAAAAAATCGAAAAAAATGTTTTAAAACAATATTTTGAAAAAATAGTTGTTGCAGCTTATAATATATATATTTCAATGTAAAATCAATTCATGGGGTGCACCAATTCAACAACTTGCCAGCATTCCATTGGTCAATCATTTCAATGAAACTTTGACCATAATAAAAACGCCAAATTAATTTTATTTTTCCAAAATCCAAAACTGTTCAAAATATTGGCCGTATTTAATTTGCGAATTTCTTTTTTCTTTTTTAGTTTTTATTTTAAGCACTGTGTACCAAAATCACAAATAAATAGTTTTTAGATAAAAATCTTTATGATAGTTTTACAAGCATGATTTTATGGTTTGGGTCTGCAATAAACAAGAAAATCAATTTGCACAGCCAAACAGAAAACACAAACAAAACTATCATGAGACCAAGCGCTGTATAACCAAGTCAACTGATTTTCAATATTAAATAATGATAATGTAAAAATAGAAATATTTGCGTGCAATTTAATTAGCAACGTCCGCGGTTGACCGTAGAAGCTCAAAATCGAATAATTAGCAAATATTTATAACCAGCAAATATTTTTACATCACACATTCGAAAGTTCACTGTATTGCATGATCCAGACTATGATAATATAGTTACTGTTTTGCTGGTTTAGAAGATGATGCAGATGAAGTAGAAGAGGACTTTGAGTGACTCTGATGTGTTCAAACGGTGATTCATACAGGATAGAAACAGAAACCATATGATATATAACTCTATACGCTTTGGTATAGTCAGTAACATATTGTATTTGATGTTTTTGTACATCCATATTGTTTGTTTGTTTGTTTGTTTTGTTGGTTGTTGTTTGTTTGTTTGTTCCATACCCGCAGCCATCAACTTGCTGATGATTATTGCAGAGGGAGGCCACGTGATGTTGGTACATGGACCTCCAGGGGCAGTTTAGTTAACCAACTTGACCCTCGGGGGTGGAGGGATCACACTCAAAAGGATTGTTTTAAACTAGGTGAGTTTAGCAGACGTACGACGTAACGGTATTGGCGACACTGTGTCTGCCATAACCGGGGCGCGAACTTGTGACACAGGCATATCACGTTTTCAGGTCATGCACTCTAAGCACTGAGTACACCAACTTAAAAATAAGAAGATTATCACAATTTTAATACAAGACTCGTTGGTCGAAAGTTGTCAATTTCTCTCTATTTACTACGGGTGACGTGAATCTTCTCTGCAATCGGGCCAAAGTACACCGCGTGAACGAAACTGTGTTTTCGTCTATTGAGGACCACATAAAATTGTGAAATTACAGCATATTTTGTAGGGAAGAGCTAGCCCATGTTACGATATTGTTATTGTATTTTGCATCCTTTCTAACTAGGAATTGAATTGCATGGAGAGTTCAATGTTCAGTCATTCACTGGATGATTTATTATTCAAGGGCGTGAGACCTTCACAGCTAATTTGGCCCAATTTTGTAGTAACTTAATAAAGGAAATCAAACTAACAGATTGAAGCATATCTATAGCAAGTATGACATGGCATAAAATAAACAAAATGAAATTAATAAAAAGTAACATTTATTACCAACAATCATCAAACATAGTCAAACATAGTCATGGAGAAAAATCAGGCTCTTAACTTTTGATCACTATTTTAGGGAATTTCAAATTATTTCCCTTGTGTAATTTAAAATTGAATTAGAATTTAACATACAAAATTCAAAACTTTTGAATTACATGATCCAATATTTGATAATAAAAAAAGAACTTGACTTTCACAACTATTTTTAGGCAATTTCAAACACTTCATTTCCATTGTGTAATTTAAAAACAAATCAAAATTGCTCATTTCACAATTCAAATTTTTAAAATTACGATGCAATAATTGATAATAAAAAAGCACTTGACTTTCACGAACACAGTCTACGAAACAAATCTCACATGGCTTTTTCCATCCAAATTCAAATATAGTCATGATAAGAATAGTTCTCCATACTGATAATTCACCAAATGTTTAAGAAAGTTATTTGTTCTAGATGCCTTTATCAATAGGCTCCTCCACGGAGAGCGACCACCAGATGCAGCACGGCACCCCCAGGCACCTTGTAGGATTGAATTGGATGGTTGTCCTTCAACTGCCTCCCGCCAAAAATCAACCTTTGAATAACAGAATAATAACAGAATTTTATTAATCAGTGAGTCCCATACTAAGACAAGTATATAAACAATCAACGTGAAAGAGAAAATATAAACAAATAAAATGTTATGCAATATAATATACAATTGCCAATATATGTCAAAAAAAAATAATAATGCTGATCTTGATTGGCACAAGCAAGGAACATAAAATGTATTTTAACCTTTGCTGGGTTGGCGAGATTCCTTCTCGTTCTTCCACCATTTCTTTTATTCTTTCAACCGTATAATAAGGCTCGATGAAAAATATGAGCTCTTTGCCGTTCAAGGTCCTCACTGTGATCAACATCATGGTGGTATTGTTGTAGTTAGCAAATATAATCTTATCTTCGAAAAACTAGATTTTATTACTGACATGTGCTTTGTACTAGCAAAAGATGGCGGAATGGATGGTTTAGTTCCAGGAACTGCATTATTGATTATTGCCGCGGTACGTTGTTCACGGCAAACGGCAACAGCATCATTGTTTGTTAGACTATGTAGACTTCTGAACATGATTGATAGAAATAGACGATTAAGATGTTTTTTTCTTTTGTTTTATTTATTTCCAATTTTGATAACAATAATAGTTCTGTTAATTAGCCATTGTAATTCATCAGGCAAAGTAATGCATACAAACTATAAACTAAACAATATAAGTATCGGACTTGTTGATTCTGTCTCATTAATATCATGTTGAGCATGTGATGTGCATAACATAGTTTAAAAATATATATCATCACCTCAAAGTGGAAGATCATATTTCAAAAGACGTAACAAACCAATTAACGCATACGTTTATATACGGTGAAATATGCTGAAATTTTCTTGTAAAATTATCACATTCTTAAAAAATACGAAATTGAATAGTCGCGAAATAATTAATAGATCAATGCCGCAACATTAGTCTAGATAGCCGCAAAACATTATATTTTAACATTACACCTTTTATTGATTAAATGTGCCGCTAGCTTAGGTCCATGCAGCTGTAGATCATACCCATATACCGTGGTTCGGAAGCCTCGTTAAGACCCCCATTTCACAAGGCCGATCCTAGCTCCACATTCTCCAAAAGACACCCGATTTGTCATTTCTGGGTGGATCGTGCGTGATCTTGCCTCAAATGTGGAGTGATTTGGTTGGTTCGGCAGGGAATGGGCCACTTTTGATTGGTTCTGGGCTGACTTTTTTTCGGTTTGTGTGCTCGATCACCAAGCTTTTCGGGCTGTCTGAGGGCTTTCTCTAGCATTTACAACGTCCTAAGGTCTCTTTGCTTAACTGTGGCCTCGTCTGCTGCTTTGAGAAGATGTATTGTGACAGATGAAACCGTAGGTGCCGCCGCTACCATTACAATCTGAAGTAATGGAAGCATGAAACGGAAGAATCTTTTTCAACAGCACGATGCTCCAGTACAAATGGTGTCCACCTGGAGAAAATGACACATTTCTGCCGGGTTCTGGCCCAAAAGGTGTTATCACTTCTATTGAGAAGTGATTTTGACTTTTTTCGGCCTGTGGGCTCCTGTTATCGGATTATTGAGATGTTGATCTGGATCAACGTTTTGGTTTTCTGGTTCGTCTGGAGGACTAACTTCTTCATCGTTATATCTTCTGCTAACGGTGGGTTTGCTGACAATGTCCACAAAGACGTTCCCGTTTTATGGTGCACTAGTTCTGAATGGTCCCATTAGCTTGCCTTGTCCTCCAGTCCATCAGAAAGCTCACGGGGTGGGGGGGGGGTCATTGTTCATTGTGTCTTTGAAGGGTTAAACTCAAAGACGTATTTATAATGATTAGGCAACGAATAATTGTAACAATGTACTTAATCATGTTGTAGCTCAACAACAACACCAGAAGGAGGAGAGAAGAGAGAATAATACAAGAGACTGTAGAAGATGAAGATGATGAAGCTTCAGAAGGCGGCCTTGAAGATGTTCAAGTTGATGCTCACCAGCAGAGACGACCATATACACAGACTAGATTGTGGGTACGGCCCTAGGTCTGTCATGCTGCTGTTTTGAAGAGAAACACGTGTTGAAAGACGAAAGCTGATGGTATTTCACGGTGTAATGGCCACGAAGCCGGTATTTCTGGCAGCCGATCATCTCTTCACAATGCTTCTTCTGTCTCGGCCCTTTCCCGTCACCTACAACGTCTCTGACGGCTTGTACAGCTCAGTGACTATGACAAGCTTCGTCTTCAAACAGTTACGTAATAATTATTGACACAAATCCGCCGATCCACCCCGAAATGACAGATCGGGCGTGTTTTAGAGGATCTGGAGCTAGGATCGGCCATGTGAAATGGGGGCCTAAAAGGCGTGTCCCGTGTAGAGGACAGTCATCCCTCTGCACGTAAAAGAACTCACCTAGTTTGAAAACTATAGCTAGTGTAATCCCTCCGCACACCCTTGGCTCAGTAGGTTACATAACCTGCCAAACAAACAAGGACCACATTGGAAACAAGCATTACATATATGTACGCTTTCACGTGCTATCCTAGGAACATTAGTTCCTGAAGAATATCAAGCAACCAATCAATCAATCAATCAATCAATCAATCAGAACAAACGTATCCATATTAAGAGGCCACCTACATGTACGTATGATATAATACTATTTTTCACCCCGAACCATCACCCCGTGGTCTTTACCAATTTGTTTTCCTATAAACCAAGCTAAAAAGAGTACGAGTCCAACAGAAACCGGTGCCCGTTATCAGCTTATTCTGCGATCCATTCTCTCCACCTGACATGTTCTCCTACAGGTCTTTTCTATTGTTGACATGCTGTGGGAAAACGTGTCATTTTATGAATTGAACTATCTATAGGGCTGTGAGTCTAAGAGTTGATTCTCCTATCATTGCTTAATGTAAATGTAAATGTCGGTTTATAGTCTACTACCAGTATCCAGAGGCTCAGTCGACTCATTTACACCAGGTCATTGGCTTCTTTGACACTCCACGTTTTGCCTTTCTCAACTCCCTGGGGAGCAAACAGCACTGGCTGCATACAACATTGCTGTTAGGGTTAAGTTTGCTCAACACTAACCACCAGACCCGACCGAGAATCAAACCCACGACCTTCTGGTCAATTGATAATTTCTCACGTAAATGCATGCTAATCAGTCAACCCAATGACTTGTACCTAATTATCGTGTAGGTGCCACCGAGCAGTGTGCAACCTGTTAGGGGTAAGTTTGCCCAACACCCACCACCAGACCCGACCGAGAATCGAACCCACGACTTTCTGGTCACGAGTCCAACTCCCTATCCACTCGGCCACGGAAGCACACAAAGGTTACATTTCTAGCATTGTTCAGCATGTATTGCATCATTAGTGGCCGTATGTATATATGAAAAATCTGGATGTGTCAATAATAATATAATGTAATAGTATTTGCATGTTTTGTTTACATTCTACTCAACCACCCATTCGGTAGCCTCATTTTCATTGGAACTTTTTGTATTTACTGATCATGAGATGACTCTATGGGCCCGAACCCAAGTCAAACAATTAATTGAAGACCTTGATTGCAAAGGAAGCAGAAGCACCCTGTAATATAGGAAATTAAAGTGTTGGGACATCATTTTAGATAATAGTACCAGACTATATCCATCTCCGGACATACACTAGACGGAAGCAGGCAACACACTAGGACGTAAATTTGCACTAATCAAAATAATTATCACTATAATTATAATACCGCGACCGTGTGGTATTGAAATACCATGCTATACAATGTATATGTATTACGTATCTGTTTCAAATGTGATGATATTCTGATGGGTAATGAAGGCATAAGGTGGCAATAGAAATAGCTCTGCAGGTGAACAATTCATCATGCTCCGATTCATTATTGTGGGGCAATTTGATTTTTATGTCTAATTTTTCTATTCTATAACTGCTTAAAGTAGGTGAAAACACAGAACAATCGCATTGCTAGTGAAAAACCATATGCATGTAGAACATCTGTTACTCTTATATTTTTAGAATACAATTTGTCTGAAGTAAAAAACACACACACAGAGCTGTATGTCCAATGACAGTTAGACTCGCACAGACAGCGAACCCCACTCGCACTTTAGCTTTTGACTCTGAATGTAATGAAAACTCATCTTTGAAATGATCTCGCACAATTGACACACATCTATTTTGAATAGCAGATCGCCTGGGTTGAATTGGCAGGGAAATTGATGTGGATTGATTTCCCGGGCGGGGTCGGTGCAGTCAATTGTACTGCTTTATACTGCTCGACCACAAAAAAGGTAGTATTACAAAGGGAATTGCTTGATGATCACGCCACTGGCAATAACAGCAATCAAAGTACGCAGCATCTATTTTGCTTTTAGTGATATACGCCATCTCATCATCCGTTCTGTTTCATTTTCTGTATATTTCCTTGCTGACTCCAATCTTGTAATGGTGCCTTTCGTTTACTAACTATAATTTATCTGCCTTCAGCGTGTGCTTTAATGTACACAATGCAGTCATCTGTTTCAATTTTTATTGCACTGGAGGATTGTTTTTGATTTTTTATTTACTTATAATTAGATTCGCACTCAAAATTCACGTGGGAACACGAATAATAAAACAATGCCACCACGTGAGACAATAAAAACATGTAAAATAGATTTTAGAAGCCTCCCCTCTCTGCACGATTATTCCTTGTATGATGTAGAAGCTTCATGGCCGTCGTTTGCTGCTACTGAGTTCATTCAAGTCTGTAGACTAACACATGAGCTCTCTGCTCAAATAAGACTGTTACTTCACAGCGGCATGCACTTGTCGGATTACTTTTCATGGTAGCGCTAATAATCATGACATTTTGGACGATGACAACTCGACTAATCATGGTGCACAGAAAAGCAAAGTGAGTACACTTTTTGTATATAAGTAACAAGCAATTTACTGCTGCAGTGCCTAATACTGGTGTTGAATGAATCAACTGTGATTATATAGGGAGCCTTTTTTGTATAAACGGAGATTGCCCCACGGGTTAGAAGCAAAACTAGACAATTAACTTAAGGACCTGATTGCAAAGGAAACAATGGCATCCTTTCAGAAAGGAAATTAAGTCCTAGGGCGTCATGTTGGAGTAAAATGCTATATCCATCTGGCGTGTTTATGCGCATGTAATAACGGAATCCAATTTTTGTGTCTACTTCTTTTAATGGAAGTGGTTTGGTTATTTTCGGATAAAACATATTGCGTAAACATTGAGGTAAATGTTGTTGCTATTGTAAGTTTCAATAACGTATGTTGATTCCATAGAATGTGTAACACAGAAAAAGCCAGGTTTTAAGCATATTCCATGCACATTGTTTGATAACGCACATGGGCACCAGCATCGTTAGATGGGGGTGGAGGTATATACTATATTTACTATACAAACAGCATTCTTATTCATATATCATAATTCAGGATAACTAATCATACCAAAAAGGAAAGCCTGGGCACTTCGCACTATTGATATTATCTGACACAGTCCTGTGCAATATCACACGTTAAATATTTTTTACCAAATTTCTGTAGTTTCAATTGTCAGTAATCTAACCGGAAGTTGTTTTTGATTGGCTGGATTTACTTAAGTTTGCATACCTGTGTGTGTGTGTGGCCGAATAGATAAGGAGTTGGACTCGTGACCAGAAGGTCATGCTTTCGATATCCGGTTGCGACAGGTGGGAGTTGTTGAGTAAGCTTACCCCTAACAGGTTGCACACTGCTCCATGGTACCCACAATAGGTACAGGTCAGGCGAATGAACGCAAATGTGAGTGATTAGCATTGTGCACTAGGGTAGCGATATGCTAGGTGCTCCCCGGGGAGTTTAGAAAGATACAGTGTGATAAGGATGCCAATGACCTGGTGTAGATGGAAAGTCGTGAGATCACTAGAATCATGACTATAAACCACCACATTTACATTTACATTTACCTTAAGAGTATGGTAGCTTGTTTAGTATTTGTAAAAGTGACTGAAAAGGCCTGTATACTATATGCTAATGTATTGTTTATATTGTATAGTATACCATGTTACAATAGTACAGTAAAACAAATCAAATCAAATAAAAAATCAATCATAATGCAAATGTAACTAAGTCAAGCCAATCAAAAATAGGTTTTCATGTTTAGATTACTGACAAATGAAACTATGGAAATGTGATGCAAATGTATATTTAATCTGCAATTGCATTGGACCGTGTACACTTATTTTGATAGTGTAAAGCGACGACGTATAAACTGGAACATACACCCAGCCTAAAACGAATATAGTGACGTGGCTCCCCTTGTTTTTGTAAGGGTCGTTGCCCTGTCTTACAGTATACGAGTAAGAAATATGTTTGTATAGCAAATGTAGTATCTATACCCCCCTTACCCCATCTTATGATGCTAGGGCCTATGATGACGCCCTTACAAGCATAACATTAAATATGACTACGTGTATTCTATTTTATTTCATTTGTAATGGCCGTAGATGGATTTGAACTCACAATGGCCTGATCAGGGATTTTCATTCCATCTGGGAGTTTATATATTAGGCGTAGATACATAAAAATGTACTAATTTGCAATGTAGTGTCCACTGAAATGGTTGAAATATACAATGTGTTACTTGCACGGTAAGCCTTCCAGTATGGCCAGGCCCTACGACCCTTAGAAATGAGGCAGACGCATTTGGCTGTGCGTGTAGTCATTGAGAGTGCCTGGCTGTATTCTAAGCACAACTGTTTTAAATGAATCCTCACAGGGATGGGCCATTTCGCCAATTGCAGTGACGCTATCAATTAAATTATGGATTCAAAGCTTCAGTCGTGATTGTCATTGGAATATTTCTATCATTATATTTTAGCAATACGCTCAAAAAGTGGGTGTGTTTTTAAATATTTTTGAAAGCATGCAAGAAAGACTTGAATGTGTTACAAAAATCGCAAGTTAAAGAGATTATTTATTAGTATACGTCAATGGCAGATTCAGGTTTTTGGAAAATGGGGTGGGGGGCGCACTCAAGGGAAAAGGGCGGCGCACTTAGGGGATTTCATGAAAAACCCTATGAAAATAAAGTATTTTTATGAGAAAAGGGGGGGGGTCGCCCCCTGCGCCCCCATCCCCTGGATTTGCCTATCTACGTGAATGCTGAATGAAGGATATTAAGCATTATCTATGTACGCTTGACACTCAGTAGCACTCACTACTTTAATATTGCAACATTGGCATAAACTGTTTCCCCCACAACTTCATTGCACTTATTATGTGATACAGAAAATAGATGGCTCCGTTAGTGGAAGCAGACAAGATGTCGCTGACACCAAATGTGTTTTTGTGCACAGCCGCAGTCTCAAGTTCCACATATTGTAGCATATTGTAGCATGATGTTGGATTAAACCTACACATGCATTAGAGTGCTCCCGTGAACGGGTGCTTTTAGAATTCATGTCAAGATAGTAAAGTGATCATTTATAAATTAGAAAATCTGTCTAGTTTTCCTCCATAGGGGTGGACTTTGGACGCGCATCACACTTCATTTCAAGTATTTTTCACATTAAAACTTTCCACTGTATAAACCTATGAACTACACTAGTTGTGCCCCCTCACTGTCTTCTAAAATACTGGATCTGCCAATACCCTTTTTACACCTTGTTTCAAGTGTGTCCTCGCCCACTTTCATTCCATGAACTTTACAGACACATTAGGATTCTATTAGATTGAGTAATGGATTTGTCTTGTGTGTTGAACCACACACGCCAGTATTCGATTTCCTTCATTTTCTCGCCTTCTTTTTTTTCCAGATAAGCCTCACACATCCCAGACAGTTGCTTGTGTAAACACGCAGTGATTCATGAGACATTGTGTTGGCGAATCTGAGCTGGGTACAGAAAAGCAAGTGATTTCAGCTACAAACACGATTAGTTAGTCGCACGGTGCCTAATGTAGTGGGCGATTTAGCAAAGACGAGCACAAATTGTTTTGGCACTTCGTAAGAGAATGGCAATTGATTTTAATTAAGTGTGAAGGGATGAGTTATTGCATTTATGAGCACAAACAGAGCTAAGACTGTGGGACAAAAACAATTGCTTTTTTGACAGACTATTACTGTTCAATATCAATTTTGTATTGAATGGTGAACATATAGAGACGAGATGGTGCGTTTATAATCACGAATTCTAAATGACTACCTCGCAGATGTTGTTAAATTCAGTAATGTAAGTCACGTGACTTGGCTGATGGATGCTTCATAACATGAACTAGACACATTTGACACTGTTGCCATAACAACAATAACGATCCAATGCACCTGATTTAACTAGTGATGATAGTAATAGGCCGTTGATTTAGGCCACCAAGCGCATGCTGATAACAGAGAAGCAAGTAAGGAGCAATTAAGATTGTGCAAATTTGCCTTGGACTGTTACTTTATTGATAGCAAAAACAAAAGTGAAAAAAGCAGCAGGCGTCTTGCACCAGCTGTTTAATGTGGCTCTGGAGGAGAGTAAACTTGGTCTGCTGTATGAAGTTCATTAAACTAGAAGCATCATTAAACAGCTGTGACAAACACATAGAGCGTCTGAGCAGGTTGCTGGTGGTGGTAGCACAACACATTGGTGGCAAACAGAATAAGGAATACGTGGATACGTTGTACTCCGCTGTAAATTGAGGTAAATGGCGGTTATTATGTGCACTTGATAAGTACGGTAATTAGGCACTAATTGACGGATATTTACTTGGCAAGGCGAGTGTACGTGTAGGAGAGTGTGTAGGCTGTAAACATCTTGTACTCATTAATCAGGAGGTTTTGTTGACATGCAGCAATAAACGTGGCAAAACGGTGGATTTAACGAGTGTAACATTGAACGAGTACAACTGTTACATGTGTATAAGCATACACTTACTGCAGTCTACGATGAAATTTGATTCTAAATCGATATCAGCAATTGCCATAAAACGACGTAGAGATACAGTCTGAAAGAATTTTCATCTCGATAAATCATACGCTGCCGATGCTTCAAAAGAGACAACATCGAAGAGACTGTGGGGAAAACACACAACACAGTGTTCAAAGAGGCACAGTTTGCCAACCATTGACGTCTGCGAAACACAGCTGTTAACCCTTTTGAAGCCAAGTGAAAAGAAACTGCATTAGAACTCAGTAAAAATGGCCGGTAAGAACGCGAGCGCGGCATGGGTTAACGCTCCCGGAAGTGGGCATTGGGCAGACGAGAACGTGACCCTCGACTCGCACCTGCCCCCCGCGCTCAAGGTGACGTACTACGCGCTGGGCGGCCCCCTCGCAGCCGCCCTGGTCGCCACCAACGCCATCCTCATGGCGGCCATCGCCAAGTCGAGCAACCTGGGTACCAAGCTCAACATGGTGGTGTGCAACATGGCTGCGGCCGATCTGCTTCTCGGGGCCGCCTTGCTGCTTAACCTGGGCCTGCTGGAGCAGCACCCCGGCCCCGCCGACAGCCAGCACCCGGCGCTGTGCACCTTCGTGGCCGTGCTCGAGCTGATGCCGTTCATGGCCAGCTCGCTGTTCCTCAGCCTCGTGCACCTCGACCGCTTCCTGGCCGTGTGCGTGCCCACCATCTACCCCGACACGTGGACGGAGCGACGGGTGACCGCACTCTGCACGACCGTGTGGCTGGCGGTGGCAGTGCTCGGGGCCTTGGCGTACGCCTTCCCCGGGGAGACGGGCGTCCTCGTATGTGACGTACTCGCCCTACCGCGCTCCTACCTCCTCATGATCATGGTGCTGCACATGTTCCCCACCACCGCCGTCAACATCGCTCTGTTCCTCAAGATCAAACACGAGCTGAAAGTCCACCAGAGGAAGATCCAGGTGACCAACACCTTGACCTACTCCAACCTCCTGGACGACACCCAGCTGGCCAGGCTCTACTTCCTGCTGGTTCTCATGTGTTTTCTGGCGTGGATGCCGTTTCTCGTCTGCATTTGCATCTGGCATGGCGGTGCTTTCGAGTCTCACATGGCCATTATCACACGGGTGACCTTTCTACTGGGACACGTGGCAGGAATAAAGTTAATTGTATACGTGTGTCAGTCTAACGCGTACAGAAGTGCTGTGCGTAAACGTTTACGGCGTCAGAGCCAAGGCGGGAGCATGCACAACGTGAGGGGCAGCTCTGGGGTTCAGTGAGATAGTACAGTTTGTACGTTAGCAGTAGGTTGTTTCTAGTATGATATATTCAGTGGCAGATCCCGAAAACGAGGCTCGGGCGTCCTGAAGTGTGGATGAGTGCGTTCCTGAAAGCATGGATCTGCCACTCTTGTAGTACAACTGAAATATTGAAATACTAGTACATTCATTGTCATCTTTATCATCCTGTCATCAAATGTTACGTGTAATAGGTTGTTATGTTTACCTTTCTTTCCTGTTAAACAACGTGAGAGTGTTGAAAACCAAGCTGTGGACCATCTGATGAGGCAATACAACCAGCGCAGTCTACAGGTCTTCAATCATCTCACGTTGTCAAGTTTGTAAATTCAAAAGACACAAATCAATATGCACTATATATGAAGAGGTTTTTATGAGGCTTTTGAGACACATTAAAACACGGATAGTTGATGCCAATGCTACATTTATAACGTGTTAAAATTCGAGTACTATATTTTGTTTAACAAATAAGCACATGATATTTCTGTGAAGAGAAGGAATCTTACAATTTCTAAACCTGCATAATACGAAATAGTACAGACAACTGCTGCTTCATGTTAGCAAACATATGGAGCTGTTGGTATGGTCTCAGAGTTCGTAATTTATGAGATGGGTTGTTTTGGCTTCTATCATTTTTGCTTATAATGAAGAATCCTGATTGCAGTTCCATTAGTGAAATCAAAGAAGTGCTCCGAGACTCATATCTAAATTAAAACTCCATCAAAGCAGTCTACTTTGTGTGTATTGATTGCCACTAATGTGGATAGCATAAGTGTTTTCTTACATTGTGTACATTGTATAAAACAGGACCATGTTGGACAACAATGTTTACGTACGTACCGAAACAATAAAACAGGAGTAAGTGCAAAAGATAGCAGAATGTAGCTGTAAAACGTTTGGATCTGGTATTGCGTGCATTATTTATTACCTGTACATATTATGTACATAATGAACTTCATAAGTTCGTGATTTCAATATGGATATTACTGCATCATTATTGTGGACTATGTGATTGATATTGTGGTGCTAAGTGTGAACTTAAACTAAAGAGAAACATACATGATATTGTAAAGGTTGTGAACTACAGGACTGAGATATGAATGGTAAATGTACAGTTGGACAATAAAGATTGTTGTGTGTGAAATATATTAAAGGAATTTGTCTTTTTTTGTAAAGAGATTCATTGGATTTCTTTTTCATATCAACAAGTATCACTAATTTTGTGCTAAATCCATATAAACTTACTATAATTGTCTTAATATTTTCGGACATTTTCCACTTCTGTCACGTGCTGCCACCTGGTGACAGAAAAGTCTCAGACGATGGACATTGAAAATGTCCGAAAATATTAAGACAATTATAGTAAATTTATATGCATTTAGCACAAAATTAGTGATACTTGTTGAATTTGTCTTTGTTTATTGCATTTTTTGTCACCAAGTTATAAGACATTGGAAGCATAGAGGCCACAAGGCATCATCACCTGCAACTAAAAAGCTGCTGGTGGTCAATGGTGTTCACCTGACACCTGCTTGACATGTCAGGCAATATGCTCAACACATTCACACGAATTTGGCTTGACTCACACAATATGTGAGTTGCGAGGCCAAACGAACAGTTACATATATATGTGAATGGTCTCACGCAACTGCACGCAACGTAGATCTAACTATTGTAACGAATGTACGTGGGTGGAATTCTCTAATGTGTGTGGCAGGTGTTTGGTATGAAACTGTAAACATGCTTAGTAATAGGCCTACAATGAAAACAGGTATTCAATATTTAATGCATTGCGTTCAGGACAGCACTAACATTTTATTGAATAGCCCTGGCCATTAGGACGTACACAAACGTGCAATTACATCCTAATTACTTGCTGTTGACCAGTACTGGACATCAGAGTACCTACTGTCACCCAAGTGGGAACATGCCAATTTTGAAAATTGCTAAAACTTATACTTCCCACGCTTTTCCCATATAATCATAAAATGCCCAATTCGAAAAAATCCAAGTCCAAGATGAAAGTATGAACAACTGTATAAATAGTTTCCCCAAGTTTGCTTGTGAATTCAACCCTACTCTCACTGTTCTGGTAAGTAAGCTCCCACCACTGTATTGACACAGTTAGGACGTACACGAACGCGCAATAACATTTTAATTACTTACTGTTGACAAGTACTGGACATCAGAGCATAGTTTCAACTGTCACCCAAGTGGGAACATGCTCAGCTATATCAATACAGTGCTAGGAGCTTACTTGCCAGAACAGTGAGCGTAGAATTGAAGATGGAAGTAAAACTGATAATAGCATCAACGATATTGACAATACTGCAAGTAAATAACAAAAAACCGTCCATGAATCTGATGTTCTCTACCAATAAGGACCCACTGCTGTCATATAGCACGTAATTGTTACGACCAAGGTGTCCAGCACGTGGTAAATGTCCTCCTCCCGAGCTGTAATAATGCCGAGCACTCCAGCGGGCGTCTTCCCCACTCCGGGCTGTTGACTCGCCTGTCTTTATCATAATTCAGATCAAGCGGGGTAAATAGGTTCACTTTGATATATTGCATCATGCCCAGTACTTTCTCATAAACGGTGCCTTGGCTCACGTAAGGTGTTTACAGTAGAACCTCTGTATTGAGACTACCCCTGCTTGGCCTCGAGGGGTCTCAAATATATGTAGGGGTTTACACGCACATGAACGCATGCACGCACGCACGCACACGCAGTTGCATTAGTTTAAAAGCACAAAAATCAGACTGTTGATGCATTGCAATTCATGAATAACACAAGGTTTCCTCTTCTTCATCATTATAAAGACGTTTCAAACTGTAATATTCCTGAAATGTGTGTAATTTGAAAGCAGACAAAACTCGGCTGCCTGCCCCGTACAATCAGTCATGATTATTATGACAATCCATTGTTACACACGACATTTATTGGATCACACGGCCAAAACTAATACGTCTCGGCTGGGGTTCGTGCCAAATGTAACGGGAAGCTGACCCATAGTTCTTCTCTATCCCTCTGTGTTACAAGGAACAAGGCTTGTGAGAATAAAGGAAAGTAGCCTACGTGACATACTCACCCACCAGTCTCACCTGCTGCCGGCCTTGTCTATAAATAGCACCATGTCCATACTAATGAGCGATATTGAGCTCAATCTCATAAAAAATGCTTGTCCAGTTTCTGTAGTTCATCTAGTGTTAATCAAACACAATGAATTGCAATGAATAGCGAGTGAGAAGACAAAAAAGATGATGAAAGAAAATCGGGTTGCTATATTTTGGCCATGTCTACGCTACACAGCAAAAAGGCCTGGGAGCCAAAAAAAGAGATGGATGACATTTTTGCAATGATTGTCCACGATGGATATGAAAAGGGCAATCACAAAGTGTGTACAATTTGATTTACTCCAAGAAGGTTACAGTTACGCATGTAGGCATACGGGGCTGCAGCATCCGCGCTATATGTATTCATACACTAGCATTTCATGCATTCTAGCGCATGGGGAAACAGCTCATCCTTTAAACCCGCTTTACACATAGGCGATCATATGCGAATTTGTGCGACGCATAAATACGATTTTGGCCTAGTTGTCTACATGGGCGTATCTAGGCGGTATTGAACGTTGTAAAAATGCATGGTACGACGCGATGCTGAGCCAAACGAAGTATTACTTATATGTGCGAATGTTCTGCGATCCGTAGACGCAGCATAACTATTTGAAGCAAACTTTAACTAAACTGAATGTTCGTTCAAAATTTTTGAACGTGTTCAAAATTTCCTGACGAATTTGCCAGTTTGCCAGTGCACGTAGAGCTACGTAGGTGGAATTCGCTATAGTGTAAAGCGGGTTTTAAACCCGTTTTACACATAGGCGATCATAGGCGATCATAGGCGAATCTGTGCAACGCATCAACACGTATTGTGCTAAGGCGTCAACTTGGGCGTATTGAGGCGGTATTGAACGTTATAAAAATGCATGGTGCGACGCATTGCTGAGCCAAAGGAAGTGTTACTTATATGTGCGAATGTTTTGCGACCCACAAACGCAACATAATTATATTATAACGAATCTAAACCAACCAGTATATTTGTCAACGAATTTTGAACATGTTCAAAATTTCCTGACGAATTTGCCAGTTCGCCATTGCACGTAGAGCTACGTGGGCAGAATTGGCTAATGTCTACACTATAGCGAATTCCATCTGCGTAGCGCAACGTGCAATGACGAACAGGCAAATTCGTCAGGAATTTTTGAACATGTTCAAAATATGTTGACGAATATACCGGTTGGGTTAGGTTCGTGGATCGTAGAACATTCCCACATGTAGGCAACACTTTGTTTGCCTCAGCAACTTGTCGTACCATGCATTTTTACTACGTTCAATGCCGCCACAATACGGCCAAGTTGACGACGGGACATAATACGTGCAGATGCGTTGCACGGGTTCGCTCATGATCGCTCTAGTGTAAAGCAGGTTTAAAGACCATTCTCATATATAAGTAACTGTTCGTTTGGCTTAGCAACTTAACATAATATACATTTTATTTTCTGCGTTAAATGTCGTCCCAATATGCCCAGGCACCAATTCGTGTCAATGGCTTGTGTGTATTTGTCTGTGTGTAAAGTGAATGTTAAACCCGCTTTACACATTGGCGAATACCACCTACGTAGCTCTACGTGCACTGGCGAACTGGCAAATTCATCAGGAAATTTTGAACATGTTCAAAATATTTCGACGAATTTACAATTTGGTTGAAGTTCACTACAAATAGTTATGCTGCGTCTAGGGATCACAAAACTTACGCAATTATAAGTAACACTTCGTTTTGTTCAGCAACTCGTCGCACCATGCATTTTTACTACGTTCAATGTCGCATCAATACTCGCAAGTTGACGACTTGATACAATACGTGAAGATGCGTTGCACGATTCGCCTACGATCACTTATGTGTAAAGCAGGTTTAAAGCCTGCTTTACACATACATAGCATAGGCGAATTCCATTTACTTGCACGGGCAAATACATTTCATTTTGGTTAAACTTCATTAGAAATAGTTATACTGCGTTTAGCCATCATTCCAACCATTCCATTTCCAATTCAACATAATATACATTTTAAAACTCACTTTACACGAATACGCACAATGCATTAACACAAATTGGTGCCTGGGCATATTGGGGCGACATTTTACGCATATGCAGAAAAAGAAATGTGTCGTTGAGTTGCTAGGTTCAACAAACTGTTACATATACATCTTAATGGTCTTACACAAATAGACGCAACATCAAAATTTCTAAAGATGTTAAACCAAAATTTGTTCGCCAGTGTATGTACATGTAGGTGGAATTTGCCTATGTGAAGAAATAAAACTCCAATTATATGATTAAGAGTCCTATTAGGGAGCGATCATCATTAATTGTACAGGGGGTGTCATTTGGTGGGGGGCACTCAATTTTCTTTGGTCACAGAAGGGACAGTGCTCAATTTTAATTCAAAGTGAGAGGGAGGGCACTCAAGTCTCAAACTGAAAAGGTAATATTTTAATATTTTATGCACTTTTGTCGCGAATTGATGCGTTCCTGCAATATGCACGGTAATGTCAACAAGTCAAATAGATTGCTAAATATGTATTCATTGACCATTGACAGTGAATGATTCAATGCAATACACTTTAAACAGTTTTCAGGGAATCTGTACAATATCAAACTTTATAATACGAAAATATGTTATTGTTCATATTTATCTGGATGTGTGTGTGTGTGTGTGTGTGTGTGTGTGTGTGTGTCTGTGTGTGTGTGTGTGTGTGTGTGTGTGTGTGTGTGTGTGTGTGTGTGTGTGTGTGTGTGTGTGTGTCTGTGCGTGTGTGTGTGTGTGTGTGTGTGTGTGTGTGTGTGTGTGTGTGTGTGTGTGTGTGTGTGTGTGTGTGTGTGTGTGCGTGTGTGTGTGTGTGTGTGTGTGTGTGTGTGTGTGTGTGTGTGTGTGTGTGTGTGTGTGTGTGTGTGTGTGTGTGTGTGTGTGTGTGTGTGTGTGTGTGTGTGTGTGTGTGTGTGTGTGTGTGTGTGTGTGTGTGTGTGGGGGGGGGCACTCAGTTTCTCAAAGTTCATACGGGGAGGGCATTCAATTTCAACGTATAGAGAGAGTTAGGAAGGGCCTTCATTTTTTAATCTCGTCAATGCCAAATGCCCCGTACAATTAATCATGGTCGCTCCCTTATTGCATCAATCACACAAAGAAATCCTAACTTGCGTAAAACCACTATTTGTTGACTGATGTAGATCCGATGTTTGTGGTTATCAAGCAGTCTGTCTGTGTTTTAATATCAGCCCTGTAACAAGAAACAGTACTTGATAATAAGAACCTGCGCAGACGTCATTTAATCAATACGCATGCGCAGAGTGACTGGACAAGTGCCCACACGAAACACACAGATTGCACTTCAGCCAATTTTCCTCAGTTAATCTCCACATTTTATCAGCAAAATGGCTGGCAATTTTGCAAGGCAGCGTTATTTTCCACGTGCACAATTTTCGTAATGACTATATGCACGTTGAGACAATGCTTCGAGTCTATAACATGGAGTGGAGGTGTTAATGTTTTTACAGCCGAAAGGCCAATGCCATCATTAGAAGGCATCATGTGATAATGTGCATTCAAATACGAACCGTTTAGTTTTTTTATGTATGTAATATTGTGTACATCGTCAAAATTGCACAGATTCAGAGAAGGGGACACAACACTGTACGCATCGTTCTGTAAGTCACATTGTTATTGACCATCCAATGCACCTGTATCCCACATACATGTACAATGTACACACTAAAGATTACTCACCAATTCCTAATTAATACAAGTGCAAATGAGTCCTTACTCGTATTCTTAGCTCTGGTAACAAGCGCTTGGCTCAGTGAGAACATTGCCACTAACATGTTTTACGTGCTTTTATTTCGTTTCGGCCTAGTGCCCCACATCCCCAGGTGCTTGGGTTATAATTAACCACATCCACAGAATAGAAGCTGGCTCACAAAGAGCTGCTCAAACCAATCGCCGGGTTACGCACATTTGCACAGGTTATACTCATTTCCAGCGCCACTATTTTGGGGCTTGGGGTAGCATGAACTTACGTGCGTTCGTCAGTGCCTTTTTGACAAGTGATCGGGATTTCTCGGGTTCACGCTTTCTTAGCACATGCGAACATGTTCAACATGTTATACACCTCATTAATCTTGAATTTTCATTTGAGTTTCGAAGTGTCGAAACAATAAAAAAAAATAAACTATTGATATTCAATTTATATCATAATTGTCTACAATAGCAAATACATTGCTTATCATTACGTGAAGTTTTGGAACACCCAAAAACAGTGCCTAGTGAACGTTACTTCTCTGGGGCTTTCGTATTAGAACACGTACTAGCTTATACCCGTGGGGACGATAAATCAGTAACAGGAAATATAGCCGCATGCTAAATTCTTGCAATAAACACCGACCACCGCACCCCAGCCCACTGTTCAACAAAAAATGTTGCAATGCACGGGTTTGCAGCATCTGCACTGTCCTGGCACCCACCACGGCGACTCCCCCCCCCCGCCCCCCGCCCCCCCCCCAATATCTTCACCCCATACCCCAATAGCACGCTCCCCATCCTGACAGCACGCACCACTCGTCCTCACACCACCCTTCCCCTTGCTGACAGCATCCGCAAATCCACAATTTGATAGCAACAGCATCTGCACTGACCTACCTTCCATCCTGATTGCAGCCAAAAATCATGAAATTACGAATGAACCTGCACTATCTACTACACAATATACAGACATACCCCGTATGGAGACACAATTTCGATACACAATATACATTGTATATACATACATTTAGATACATACAGCCCTTTTAATCCTTAAGTACGGTTTTGACCACTACGGTCAACTGAGAATTACGATAGTGTCTACACGGAAAAATGATGCCGATATGACGCCATGGACTCCAATATGTCAGCCGTTGTCATCTATTATTGTTATGAAATCGGGAATAGGCACATGACAGCACCATTTGGCCCATCAAAACTGTAAACTTGCAATATTTCCCTGTACCATAAACATCTCCCGTTGTTAGAATTTGACTAGCAGGTGAGTTGTTGGGAGGAGTTTGCAAGACAACACGCCAAAATCAGAGTATTGATAACCAGATTAGTTCACAAGATATAATAAATCTTTATATCTACAGATACTTACCTCTTCAAAAACCTATGCTAAAATAGTAAACCATTACTGCACTTATTGTAAGCCAATACGGTATTGCCAGCGTTGGATACTAGTAAGCTGAAGCATTATATACATGTAAGACACGCGTAAAATGTAATTAGTATAGGTCACAGTAACATCCTCCTAAGTATACAAATGTGCTTTATATCTCCTGCTGCAATTACGCTCCAGTCGCCCACGAGTGTTTCTTATACAGTTCACCGCCATCTTCTCCTCACATGACCTTCTGCTCTCTCTAATCAAATTAGTATAGTTCACTGCAAATGAATGTCAAGAAGCGCAGAATTTGCGAAAAAAAAGTCTATGAAAGAGTCAAATAGCAACTGCTATATTTTAAAGAGGTTCTATTAGGCTTTATACAATTTTAATGCAGTGTAAAACGTAGGAAATTGATGTGTTTTGTCCAAGTTTGCTTCTGGATTCGAACCCACGACCTCTGGGTTGAGATGATAAATGACCAAGTATGTAGGCTGGGTGTTACAGAGACAACGGTTCGTCCGTGTAACCTTTTAACAGCCCGCTGCTTGGGATGATAGTATCATTCTGGTCTCACAACCTTGGGTTCGTGAGTTCGAGTCCTGTCTGTGCCACTTGATATAGTCAAGTGGAAGCAGATGTCTTCAGATATGTCAATATAGTGGGTAGGAACTTGGTTGTCATAGAAAAAGAGAAGGATAATACAAAGGAAATTGATACAAACTATTAATTAATCACACCATTATCAGTAGAAATAGGCAACGAGAATTGTGCAATTATTTTCAAAGTTGCTGCACACGCCGTTCTTGTCCTTGCCCAAGAAAATGATGGGCGCCGATACACGAGTAATTTGCATATGGTCATAGTATTGAGCAATATTTCTCCAATCTGACATTTATGCTAGAATTATAGCTTCATATCGCAGGTCTTCGCTTATATTACTCACGTACATTGTGCAACATACATTGTGAAACACGGGAGTTTCTAATTTGACTGTCTCAAATAAATCACACACACTGGGGCATATGAGCAGATGTAGGGCTCAACCCATGTGAGTAACTCGATCATTAAAGTCTGCTGGCATATCAAAGAGGTAAACAAATTTTGAAAATCATCCTCAATTTGCCAGTAGATAGAATTATTGTGTCCCTTCAGCAGCTGAAGCAAAGCATTGTGTTTGTTGTGTCGTTTCAGCAGCTGAAGCAAAGCCTTGGGTTTGTTGTATGGCCTCAGCTTTGTTTCGTTTGTAAGTAAGTATATATATATATATATATATATATTTCTGAACAAGCTAAAGCATTTAGGAATGAAGCGTTTTTGTTCAAAGTAAAGTATTGTTTTAATCACATGAAAATGTAACATATGCTGCGTCATATGAACCTAGATTGTTCATCAAATCAAATAAATGGTCGCATGTAGCCTTTATATTTTCACATAATTTCATATCAATCCTTATCAGAACATACAAATCATTTCGGGTTGGATGAATTGATACCAGTAGTCAGCAAGCATAGCATAATACTAGTGTTATTTTGGAGGGTATATATGCTTTCTAAAATGCTTAAAAAATATCTTTATTGCCCAGGAGTCAACGTTAATCTAACGACGCAGCGCTCCCTGAGCGCTTTTAATCTAATAATCAAAATTATAGGCATTATAGTCTACACGCAAATGTATCAGCTGGAGACAGTATTCATCAAATGTACGTGCATTAGAATCATGCTCATTTTTCAGTACACCATAATAGAGCCGAGTCAAAATCATCTGCAAATTTTTAGGGTAATTTTTGCATGCGGGAGATGAAACTAGTCTGACATATGAGGCGCAGATCGTTTTGCAGACTATATACGCCCACAACAAACAGACGTCACATGACAATGACGTCATCGGGACTCACAGATAATTATACTTGACGCAAATTGCACTTGTTTTCCAAGAATCAGAAAAATGATCCTAAGCAAAAAGATGCAAATGCGAGGCTGGTTCAGAACCAGTGGTCCAAATAACGGTACGTGCACATGTAAGGATTGTCTGAATAGAAATAATATACTGGGATATTTGTTGGATATGTGTAATGTGTAATGTCCAATTGACTTATTTCTATGGTCATGTAGGTCTAGTAATGTTTAGATGAGATATACTGAGATATACTTCTTACCTTCAACCAACCACCCCCCACCCCCCACCCCCAATTTCACATAGACGGTGATAGCTCCTGATGTTCCACAAGACGCAGACAATGGGGAAAAAATACTGCCCGCCCATTTATGCTGCCTCGTGTGCATCTTTTGTGGCCATTTGTGACATTCAACCCCCAATTTCACATAGCCGACGATGTTAGCTCCAAATACTCCAAAAGACGCCAAAAGCTTAGTGTCGTTTTGAGGTGGATCGTAGGTGTTTGTTCTGGCTTCAAATGTGGAGTGATCTGGTTGGTCGGTTGGGAATGGGGATGCATGGTCGATAGATGAAACCGTAAGTGCCGCCACTGCCGTTACAATCTGAAACAATGGAAGCGTGAAACAGAAGCATCTGTTCCAAACAGTTCTGGTGTTCACGATGCTCCATGATTAATGCTGTCTTAAATGAGGAAATCACACGCTTCTGCCTGGTTCTGGCCCAAACAGTGTTATCACTTCTCTGGAGAAGTGATTTTGATTCTTTTCAACATGTGAGATCTTGGTATGGATTATTCATTTGTTATTTTGATTCAAGAGTTTGCATTTCTGGGTCGTCTGGAGAGTTGACTTGATCATCATAAGGTCTTTCTTTTTAAAGGTGGCTTTGCTGACGATGTTCATAAAGATGTTCCCGTGTTATGGTGTGCTATTTCCGAATGGTCCCATGAGCCTGCCTTTTGATCCAGCATATCTGGAAGATCACAGACCGTTATTCCAGATGAACCCATGAGTGCTGGCCACAAAATATGCACACGAGGCACCATAAGATGGCGAACATTATACGTTGTTCTCATTTCTCGCTTTTTGTGGAGCATCTGGAGCTATCATCATCTATGTGAACCGCAGGGGCTGTTGTAAGCTTTAATTGATCAAAATAGGTATACACGTTTTTTAAAATCATCAAAATTGGTGTACATATTTTTCAAAGCTCCGAAGTTATGTTTTGCTACTGAGAATTGGAACATATTTAAAAACAACCTAATGCTGTATAGACCTGTATAAACATATCTCATCTGCTTTAGATCTAGCTCAGATTGCCAAAAGTACCACTACCACTTCAACAACAACATAGACAGAATGATAAATAAATAAATATATTTAATACTAAAATAAATAAATACAAATAATGATATCAAAATAAGAATAAAATAAAATAATATAAAATAATATAAATAATATAAAATAATATATATAACAATATATAAAATAAACAATAAAATATATGATATAAATATAAATATACACTACACTACACTATTCTACTCCGTCCAAAAGTAACTAATTCATTAAGTCAAAAATTAAGAATTAAAACGTTCAGTCAAATCCATGGGGTCCACGACATTAACACATATGTTTTTTCAAATGCTTCATCATGGTGAAACCTTTCACTCGGTCTCGGCAGCCAAAGAGCTTCTTCAGCTTGGGGCATCCCGCAGTCTTGAAGTATCGTTTGTCGCATTTGTCTTGCAGCTTGTTCTTTTTTATTATTTTCCACATCTGTTTGACAACTTGGGCCCGTGTAGCTTTCTCCATGCCCACAACGGCGCAGAGAGTAGGAGATAATTTTTTGCAATCATGAATACTGGTGTTGGGAGTGCAACCTTTTTTTGCCTTGCTGGTTTTTCTCCTCCTGCTGGACCTGGACCTGGTTCTAGAACAGAACATATCAACTATCAGAATCCTCATAAATTTGTGTTATAGCTTTTAAAGATAGAGAAAATTCATCACTTGTCTCATCATCAACTAGCATATGTGTGTATTTTCGGTTATTCAGTTTTATTTTGCATTTATGTATTTTATATTTGTATTTAGTATCAATTAATTATTTGTAGTATTCACATGTGATGTTTCATGCTTTATGAAATAAACATTATTTTCTCTCTCTCTATTGAAAATTTGAAATGTACGAAAGTTTATGTCGATCACATCATTTAATCACATTTATTTAAAGCAAACCATATCATATCAAAACAGAACAGATTATAAAGAAAAAAAAGAAAAAAAAGTTTATTATATTCAAGAACTTTTTTTACCTGCTCCTAGACTTGGACTTTCCGCATGCTGGTTTTCTTGACCTTCTGGATCTTGAACGAGAAGCCCCTCTGGATTTGCTTCTAGACTTTCGTGCTCTTTTAGGTCCACCCCTTCGTGGCCTACTTGCCGATCTCTTCTTTGTACACAGAGCTGGCATCTTGAAGCTATTGACTTGATATTGCTGTTGTTGACTGAGCGTTGTTTGTTTTTTCCTGTCGTTCAATGAACAATGAACAATGAACGTTAAGATTCAGATATTCTCAGAAGGTCAACGCTCAACGTAGGCTAATTAACGTTTCACGTTAATCAGTTACGTTATACGTACGCAAAAGAAAAGGCTTGAAATGCAGCACGTGTCTTCGTGAAGGAAATGACACTTCTGCCTGGTTCGGGCACAAAAATAGTCTTTTTTCGGCCTGTTGGCTCCCATTTTGGGTTATTGAGTTATTGGTTTGAATCATCTTTTTGCTTTTCTGGCTCATCTGGAGTGCTAACCTGATCGTTAATACGGTCGTTTCTCTGAAAAGGTGGCCTTGCTGACGATGTTCTTAAAGATGTCCCTGTGTTATGGGGTGCTATTTCTCAACAATCCAGTGAGCCAACCTATCCACCCAGTCCATCTGAAAGATCACAGGCTGTTATTTCAGATGATCCCATAAGTTTCGGTCACAATATGTGCAATTGAGACACAATAAAAAGGCTAATAGTATTTTTTTCTCACTTCTGGCGTCTTTTGGAGCATTTGGATATATCATCGGCAATGTGAAATTGGTGGATTAGATGAACTAAATAAAAAAGTAGGTTCATGGGACCATTTAGAAATAGCACAGCATGATACAGAACATCTTTATGAACATCGTCAGCAAGGCCACACATAAGCAGAAAGATCTTACAATGATCCAAATCAACAACTCAATAATCCGAAACGGGAGTACACAGGCTGAAAAAATCTGAATCACTTCTCTAGAGAAGTGATAACTATTTTTAGGCTAGAACCAGGCAGAAGTGTGCCATTTCCTCCCAGAAGACAGCATCAATTATGGAGCATCGTGGACAACCCAACTGTTGGAACACATGTTTCTGTTTCATTCTTCCATTGGTTCAGATTGTAACGGCAGTGGCGACACTTCCGGTTTCATCTGTCAATCATACATCCTCATAAAGCAGCAGACGAAAAAGACCCGGAACCAGCCAGAAGTCTAGTTTAGTTTACTTATTTATTTCAGACATGTAACGGGTTTCAATCCATATAAATAAAATTATACGGTATATACATATAGTATTAAAATGAATCACATTAGTCTAACAAATACACATATCTGTGTTTAAAATTCTATGCAGGAATATTATATGGCGCCTTATTCCACGTTTTTGTTGAGTGGAAACACTTCGAGTTAACGCAAAATGTTCCTGGCAACATCTCAAGGCCCAACATACCTGTCCCTTACCTCCAATGTCGATGGCCTCTACAAGTTATGAAGGACAGCTATTACATTACTAATAAGTCTCCAAGGAAGGCCTACTTATTTTTCACAACCGCTGTGCCTTTGTGCTTCAAGGTTGTTGTTTTCCCATTACAATGCCCACCTTGTCTGCTGGCAGGAGTAACAATGAGCCAACCGAGAACTCAGCGAAGCCGACAATATACGCCGATAACTCCCTTAGGGAGGCATCTAATGTGTATAAATACCCACTCGGACATCGACTAATCAGAGAAGAGAATGACGTCTGTCTTTTACAAGGGGATGCTCACGACGTTGCCATAGAAACAGAGCGTGTACAATGGGGATTGATTTTCTTTGTTCACCTTGTTCACCTTGTTCGTAATGAAGAGTTCGGGGTGGCGAGGCGCTCTTCACAGGGGATTACCCGTGGATTATAATGCTGTCCTCAACGGGATTCCTGTAGTCACGTATCAGTAGATTGATGCCTCATGCTCCATAAATGTCTAAATATTTTAATAGGATTTTGACATCACCGTGGATTTCGTGGAATTACTTACCCAACCGTCAGTTTCACAACATTCTTTGCAAACCTGGAACTGCCAATGTAAATGTCGTGGTTTATAGTCCTGAACCCAGGCTGGTTCTCATGACTTTACAATTTACACCAGGTCATTAGCACACTTATTGATCAGCATTTGGTCAATTCTCGCATACTTGCATCGGCAGCACATTCAGCGCACAATGCTTATCACT
Organism: Streblospio benedicti; assembly: GCA_019095985.1. Taxonomy (NCBI): domain Eukaryota; kingdom Metazoa; phylum Annelida; class Polychaeta; order Spionida; family Spionidae; genus Streblospio; species Streblospio benedicti. Next base: position 8,730,231 of record CM032669.1, read on the forward strand.
CACACAATCACTCACTCACTTACTCTTTCAAACCCAATGACCTGTACCTATTTGACGTGTAGGTACCATTGAGCAATGTGCAACCTGCTAGGGGTATGTTTGCTCAACACCCACCACCAGACCCGACATGGAATCGAACCCACGACCTTCTGGTCTCGAGTTCAACTCCCTAACCATTCGCCACGGCAGCCATATATGAGGTAATTCTATATGAATCTATGTAGCGCAAGTCCATAGTTTATACTGTATGTATAACTGTGGGTATATCCAGGGCTAGGTCTCCTGGTGATGCTATGGAGATTGCGGCAAAGGTTGCGAGTATTCAGCCGTAATTGCATTTTATGATTGCGGGAAATGCCCCATACACTCCATTTGCCCGGACGGAAAAATAGTCTGCCATTCCAATTACCCCCTCAACTACACGGTTATTATTAACCCAATCAAAGCTACTTCATAGTATTTGTAAGATTAAGACTCGAATTTAACAACATTGTATCCACTGAACAACTGATTGCGAATATTAATGCTGAGAGTGTAATCTTACCTCTACTACGATGGACATTCACGTGACGAAACAGCTTTGCTAATCTAGACCACGTGCTTTTCTGGATCTTGTGAACGTAAATCTGGATCACGTGGAGCATCTGGAGCTCTGTACGCTTGCAACACCGACAGAATGAACTTGGACGCTGTTATAACGAATATTGATCCTTTTCAGCCAGAGGTCTGATAACACGGTCCAATGGCCGGCAAAAACTCACTCTGGAACCAGCGAGCAGCCGACATTGAGAGCAGCATTGAGAGCCCTGACAGTGCACTACAGTAATTGACATGCAACAGCCGCATGGCCGGGACATTATCATGTTTATTGCTTTGGTTTACGTTTTGCATTTGAGTGTTATTGGCCACAATCCAATGAAAATGTCGCCCTGCTCCAGTTCAAGGTTTATCAAACAAAACTGCTCACTGTCTATATGGCATGGGAGTATATTGACCCGGGGTTACGTACAAGTGGGCCTTAGAAACTTGCTCATCAATGCATGTCGCCAGTGCCCGAGTAAGGTTTAGTGGGGCCCCGGGCCGTGAGTCAACGTGGGGCCCTTTGACCCGTGATATGTGTGTAAAGATTATGTTAATTATGGAAACTTTAATTTATATAAACCTCATTTCGTATGAGGTTGTGAAGAAATTATCGACCGTCAGGCGAGGTCGCATTACTTACATAAATATTATCATAAACGAAAATGACATGAAATGATTGGTGGTACAGAATAAGGTGCTTTTGCTAATATATTGATGACGGTTAAATGTTATTTTAGGGTTTCATTATTATTTTTCAACCTCATTTTCTATGAGGTCGTGAAGAATTTCTCGTCTTTAGATTTAAAAAAAAAGTGTTAGATTTATAACCATTGTTTAGAGGGTTAGATTAATATATCTACATCACGTAGGAAAACAATACGATGATTCCCTATCTACAACATCCCATAAAATACTAATAAAAAGCCAGTATGGACAAAAGTCTTTGATTTATTTAGTATATTGTATTTAATATAATTGTGTTAGAGTATCTTAAAAATCAAAATCAGAATTCTTTCTTTACCAAACTCGTTTTTTGTCCACAATGTACTCTAGACGTCGTAAGTTCGCACCCCGGCACTCTAGACACAATGTACTCTAGCACATCTCTAGACACTTTGCACTCTAAGAGTCCCAGCACAGAACTTAACCTCGGAACGTGTTTAGACACTTTTTGAATAACAATGTGTTTAAAAAATGTTGGCAAAATCTGGGGCCCCATAATAATGTTTACTAGGGCCCCTTGTTATTTGAGGCTTTGGGTTGTTTAACAGATTTCACATAACTTGGGGCCCTGAAATATACATACTTGGGGCTTCTTCTCTTTTTGTGCTTTCGCATAAAAGAAGTACAAGGAAAAATAAATCTGGGGCCCCATAGCAACTTTTATGATAGTCCCTTATCATTAGAGACTTTTGCAAAAATTTGCAAGCGTAAAAATTTTGCCAAAATCTGGGGCTCCCTATATGTTGGGGGCCCCTGGCTGCAGCCTGCTCAGCCCCCCACCCCCACTTGCATGCCTCTCATAGTTGGTGATACACAGGAATTGAATAGATGGCTGGTTTGAGATGATAGTGTTACATTGAGGCTTGTCCGTAAGATGACAAAAACTCCACCTGCTCCGCGGCATTGGCGTGCTGCGTTTGTGTTGTGTCGCACGCGACCCGCAAGCAGCCGACATTGTGAAACACGCGCTGCACCTCTCTGTCTTATTGTGCAATTCTGAGAAAATAGACATATTCTTGAAGTCGTGGCTCAGACATGTATCTTCTGTGCGTGGAAACAAGCAAATATAGAACACTGAGACGAGGGCAATCAGTCTGCAGGTGTGACTCATCTGCACCCAAATGTCACTTTGTTATGACCATCAGAATACAGATATACTTCTCGGTGGCACAGTTGACGTTCAAGACATTCTCAAGCTCAACGATTGAATTTTTATAAGAAGTAAGCAATCATCAATGCCATATTTTACGTCAGTGATATCCCGAAATTTCCCATTTCAGTTCATCATGCGACTGTTTTAAGCATGTCATTGCCCTCTATGCGTTTTATTGAACCACACTATACAGCAATCTCATACGCACCCCTCCTGTCCCCATCCTGGGCTATTCTACACGGGCTTTACAAGAGCCCCAATGACTGTGGGTTGTTAATAAGCGATAGATCACGCCGCCACAAGCCGGTGTCAATAGCGGCTGATCCGGGTGTTTATTGCTGCGGCTGAGGCTCCCATCACATGTGACATTATCAGCCCATCAGACCCCGACACCGGTCTGTCACACCAGGCAGTGTGCGGCATTAATAAAACACTGACGATGTTTTTGCTAAAGAGAATCTGATGGACAAGTATGCCCAGTGGAAAACCTGTTATCATTGTAATCATCATATACTATTTCAGACAACATAAGGGATGATGTGCATTTTGTCACACGTACACCACAAAAGTGGAACATTGTTCCACTTAGAGGAGATATTTCACATTTTTGTGGGGCTAAGATTTTTTCACGTGTGCTGAAGCTTTTCATATCAGTTTCCACTATTACATACAACACATGCCATACACGTGTGTATTGTACACAATTCCAATAAGTATTTTGAAGTATCTTGTTTCTGAAGGCCCACACCGCTCTGTCACACGAGGCAGTGTGTGGCATTAATAAAACACTGACGATGTTTTTGCTAAAGAGAAACTGATGGACTTTTGAGAACTAGTAAAGGGTGTCAAGGTGGATGGCTTTGCGGGTTGAAGTGGGATGCAGTCTACCCTCATGAGTATTAGTAAAGTCTAGCCAAATCATGGGTCCCAGCATCATGGGAGGGTGGGTGTGGTATGTAAACTACGATGGTTTTCAAACACTATATCATACACATTACTACTATTGTATAGAAGGGTATCCAACAGGCACGGGCACCATGGGAGGCAGAGCATCCGTTTTAAGCTTGATTTATGCTTCCTGATTGATCCACTTCAGGATGAAACTATGGAATATTGCTGAAATATGAAAATTGTAATTGCATGGGAGTGTGTCAGCTTATTTCAATATTTTTATCATTCCCATGGACTAACTATTACGACCGATGTTGGGGGTAGGAAAACTTGTTTTATAATTGGAATATGTCAAAGTAAGATGTCACAATACTATATCATTTATATTGTTTATGCTGCTTCTACGAGACAATGTCCAGCTTTGTGGTCATATATCTTTTGCATATTATGCATGATTTCAGAAGAATAAAGTTGCATTTAGTAAGATATATGATAATGGTGCTCCCTAAGTATTACAGATGACAGCCATGCGTGTGTACCTGTGTGGCATGTACAAGCAATTTGCGGTTGTGTTTTGAAGTTTTACAGTCGCATTATGCCCTTTCAGGGAAATAGATTACCCACACAAAGTAATAAAAAGTTGCATGCACATACGTTGCACATTTTACAGCAATCACAAGTATGCCCGTTAGAAAACCTGCTGTCATGGTAATCAACATACAATGTTTCAGACAACATTTAGGGACAATGTACATTTTGTCACACACCACAAAAGTGGAACATTGTTCCACTTAGAGGAGGGGGGCGGGGGCTCGGACAAGTTTGATATTCCACTTTTGGGGGTGAGGGTCTAAGTTGCGAAGTTACACGTGTGCTAAAGCTTTTCATATCCACTATTACACAATTACACACGACACATTGGTATTGTTCACAAGTCCAATAAGTATTTTGAAGTGAGGTCTCTATCTTGTTTCTGAAGGCGGGTAGTATACTTACTACCTGTCTCTGCTATTGTGTGTGGTCCTTACTCAGATCGTGTGTATGTGGCGGCAGCGGCAGCGGCGGCGGCGGCCGTGGCGGCGAACGTGCATTGAGTACGAATCTTTCTGCCACAACGAGATTTTATGTGCACTTATTGTGGCAGCATGAATGCCCTCTACACGAGAACACAGACGTGGTCCTTTTTGTGTGCTAAATGATGTTTCACAGCACTCGATGAGATATTTTGGTCGTTCATGTATCATCTTTAACCTTTGATTGATTGGACAAAGCGGTCAAGAGAAATTTTGAGATGAGGTTAAAACATCTCTTCAAAAGCAAGTGCGCTGGTATTGTATAATGCTATGTTATTTGAGACAATTAATTAGTGCTCAACATATACAATTTGGTGGATGAGCACATTTACTTTGTACTGTTCTATCATGTTCATGACATTTCATAATCTGCGACTACAGTGTGTAATGGTAGGCCTAATTCAGAACGCCTGCAAGGTATGATTACGGGCTGTATACATCCCTGTGTATTGCTGCCTATCACAGTGTACCTGTTATGTTACCAGTACATGTAGTTTCTATTAGTCTGTGTGGACAAAATGAATCTTTGGTGGAGGAGAGCACAGCATATTGCACACATGCACGCACATGACGACTTGATGCATGAGAGAAAACACGTGTGGCGATATGTCACACCAGAACAGGGAAAACGTATAACATGCAATACATCAATGGTAGATCCAGTATTTTCAAAAAGGGGGTGGCGATGGGGAGGGGGGGGGTATATAGCTTTGGTGAAAATCAATTCACCAACATTTTTTCCCTAGATCACCAATCACAAAAAATTATAACTGAATAGGTTTCATCACATTTCACACACTTTAATACAGGCAATTCACAATTCACGCTCAAGATTTGGGGCAAAGCACCAATCACAGCCTTTGTGATGAACAGATCACCAGTCACCAATAATAGGTTCCATCACATTTCACGCACGAAATGCAGGCAATTCACGATTCACGCTCAAGATTTAGGGAAAATCATCTTTGCTATATGACCCCCTCGTTGGGGGTGGGGGCGATCGATAGCGAACATGCCAAAACCCCAGTGAAAATGAGGTATTTGTCTATGACACAAGCACTATTCTTTGTATAGT
>CM032669.1:8745518-8770235 GCA_019095985.1 Streblospio benedicti
TGATTATATACTGACAATGCGTTTATGTGACAGTTTATAACAAAAAACTTTAATAATCATGTCCACTGTCTTGTAGCTCATTAAACTAAATGCACACAGTAACAATGTACAAACTATCAAGTCAACTTGTTGTGAGTTCCAACCAATCTTTTAAATGAATACAACACAGACAAATAAATCTTAACAAATACAAATACCTTACAATTATGAATTCATATGAAATCAAAGAAAAAGAACATTATGAGTGAAGAGAGATCCAACTGATCATTTAAATGAATGCAAGAACACGTTAAGTACGTGGATGTGAGAAAATGCAATGATCATATGACTGATACAACATATTAATTGGCTTGGACATTGTTACAGGCTATACAGTCTATACACACATGAGGCAGAGAATGGTCCACAATGTCCTTCAAAATTTCAAAATCCACTTCTAGGAGGTTGGCCTTACAATGAAGGTGGGTAATTTTGTCACACGAAACACATGTTAATAAAACCACGCTCTTGTAAATCAATATATTTCCTTGCACTGTTCTTGCCAATATTTCAAGTAGTTCTGTTTCGTCTGTGGCTTTGACAAAACTGCCTTTACAAACACAACATAATTATGTCCCGATTAACGGTTCAATAATCCTTTGCCATAGGCCTAGAAAACAGAGAGCACTTCTCAGGAGAGGTGATAACATGTTTTAGACCAGAAGTGGGCCGTTTTACTTTCTGAGAGCTATTTTGACTTTCGCCAATATAGGATGTCATGGATATGTAAAATCCACGAATCCCTAAAGTAACTTCATGGTGCACAAATCAAAAACCCAACTAGAAAATGAATACCCACGAGTTCAAAACCTGTGTCATCCCTATATTTTTTTAAAGATAAATTACAAATTGATGAAGGCTGTACAGGTGCCTTTTAACTATATATCACCGAAAAAAGACCCCAGTGTACAATTCTCATCAAATTAATCTTCCTCAAAACGGAGAGGGTCGAATCGTATTTTGTATTCATGGCATGCACAACTAAAACCTATGCTAAACTCATTTTGACTCAAGGTTTTCGTAATAAATAATATGCCTCAGAATGAAAAATTGAATCTCTCCTCAGCTGTATCAGCAGGTATTTTTGTGAACTCGATTTGGACCATATGTGTACGGAGAGATGACATGCAGCTGAGTACAGGTTAGCAGTCTCACCACAGGATGAACTTTTGTGAAAAAGAGGGCATGTTTCATGAATTGAATTCCGCTAGTGCATGCAAGATTTCAAACCAGAAATATTAAGTTTATTTAGAGTAGTGACCTACTAGTACATTGGTGGCATATATTGCATCTTAACAACAATTCCAAATAGAATATTATTTTTGTTTTGTTTTGTCCACTTCCGCATTCAAACACTGTGCCGACACTGATGATCGTAACGTGCATTGCGCTTATTTTGCAAGTTGTTAGATGTTGCATTATTAATAGTTTATTTTTCAATTCAAAAGCAAATATTTACTATGATACTGAAGATGAAGACTAATACAAAAACAATGAAAACAAAAATAAGTCAAACACAAATATACTTCACTATATTTTCTATGACATCTCTCAATCAGTAATATGCTCACATATGCTTTGTAAATCAACAGTTAACCTTCACATATTTTGTTTTGCAAGTTTTCAGCCCATAAGGCAGGCAATCAATATGGCAGAAAACGGTAAAACAGAAAAGGACAATTTACTGCCCTCTGACTTTGAGCAATTGTAACCGTTCAGGATCAATGCAAAGGTGACGAGCTTTTTAAAGCCAGCTATACATATCTCCTGGTGCAAGGACTCACTCACTGCGTGAAGTGCGGAGTATAAACAGGACTTGTTGTGCTCAATATATGTCGTGTGGGGATCAACTTTCCAGCTCCGCATCTGAGCCAATCGGCATGGAGTATTTGGAGCAAACGTGGGAACCGTTATACCGATTTCCACATCACAATGCTTTCCAAAGCACAGTGTATGTTCGGGCTTGAGACTTACGTGTCACATGTGAGGGCCGTATGCCCCAATAAGTTTCATGCTGCACGTTCTTTGGCAGGCGACTTCCAAAAGAAGCAGCGGTGTTATTTATAGGCGAAGAGCTCATGGCACAAACACCCTGAATGTCAGGCTGGGGCTGATGTTACACACAGACAAATAGTTTGGCTGTTTATTTAGATGTGTGTGCTTTTAAAGGTAACATGTAAGCACCAGCAATATTACGGGAACATAACTCATGGTCCTAGGACTGCCTCAGCCACACAGCCAATACTCACGTACACGCTTTTACCGATATGTATTCATTTCTATTGAAAGGTTTATACGTCAGCATCTTGTGAGACTCTCGTCTAATGAAAGAAACGTTCTTTATCCCTCACTCATCTATTACCAGCGTAGACAGGCTAATAAAGAAAAGGGGCTGTGCTTTTATAAAATCCCTGCTGTCTATTTTGCTTCCGTTCATTTGACCCAGATCTAGGCCTTTGGCTGCCACTGTGCAATAATGAATTACAACTGCAATATTTTTCATATCAATTCAAATCAATTTATTTGACAGGTTCACAAATTTAAAATGCCAACATAGCAAGGTGTGTCCCTTGTGAGACTCTTTTTGGTTATAAACGATATGGTAGCATTGCAACTTGGTTCCGTGCTATTTTTGAAAAATCATCCCAGTTCATTTATTTAATTTTGAAATATTTCTTTTAAATCATCAATTATATTGTCCAAATATTTTGCACTCAAAAAGTAAGTGAAAAAATAATTTATTTAATTGAAATGCTTTAATTCATCAATTCTATTGTCCAAATATAATGCTAAAAACAACGCTGGGGTTTAAATTACGTTCTAAGCATGTCCAAATTCGGAGTATAAATTTTCGTGAATACTTGGTCTGAGGTTGGTTTGACATCTCCACACTACATGCACGTATCCTACCACGAGATGCTATTTATACCTGAACTGGGTCTGGGACACAAGACAGACCAGATCAGGGTCGGAAATTCATATTTCAGGCATTCTTTTAATTGGTGGGAGGTCATATGTTAGATTTGCGAACCCGTGTGTGTGTGTGTGGGGGGGGGGGGGGTATTTGCAAACTCGGGGGGGTTAGAAGTTCATAACACTGCCGTTTAAAAAAAATCTGACCCCCATGCCTTAAATAATGACTCGGCCCTTAATCAGAACACAACCGAGATAGGTCACTTTTAAAACATGTTATTTTTTCTTTCATTCTTTTGCTGTTCACTATTCCAAAAAAAAAAACAAAAAAAAAAAAAAAAAAACAAAAAACACGATCAAACCTTTTCATTTACATATCTTTATTGTATTAACATGTTTCGAGTCAACAAACTCCTTTTCAAATTTAAAAAGGAGTCTGTTGACTCGAAACATGTTAATACAATAAAGATATGTAAATGCAAAGGTTTGATTGTTGTTTTTTTAATAGTGAACAGCAAAAGAATGAAAGACAATTGCTGCGATTTCCAGCCTTTTCTTGTGCGTACGTATAACGTAACGTAAAACGTTAAATGCCCTACGTTGAGCGTTGACCTTCTAAGAATATCTGAATCTGAACGACAGGAAAAACACAACATTCAGTCAACAACAACAATATCAAGTCAAACTCTCCAAGATGCCAGCTCTGTGTAAAAGGAAGAGGTCGGCAAGTAGGCCACGAAGGGGTGGACCTAAAAGAGTACGCAAGTCCAGAAGCAGATCCCAGCGCAGAAGCACTTCTCGTGCAGGAAGAGCCAGAAAACCATGCAGAAAGTCCAAGTCAAGAAGCAGGTAAAAAAAGTTCTTGGATATATATTTTTTTTCTTTTTTTGCTTTATAATCTGTTCTGTTTTGATATGATATTGTTTGCTTTAAACAAATGTGATTAAATTATGTGATTTACATAAACTTTCATAGATTTATCTGTTTAATTTTTAATAGAGAGAGAGGGAAATAATGTTTATTTCATAAAGCATGAAACTACATGTGAATACTACAAATAATCAATTAGTACTAAATACAAATATGAAATACATAAATGCAAAATGAAACTGAATAACCGAAAAAAAACACATATATGCTAGTTGATGATGACACAAGTGGTGAACTTTATCTTTAAAAGCTATAACACAAATGTTTGCTCAATTTATGAGGATTCTGATATTTAATATGTTCTGTTCTAGAACCAGGTCCAGGTCCAGCAGGAGGAGAAAAAGCAGCAAAGGAAAGAAAGGTTGCACGCCCAACACAAGTATTCATGACTGCAAAAACTCTCTCCTACTCTCTGCGCCGTTGTGGGCATGGAGAAAGCTACACGGGCCCAAGTGGTCAAACAGATGTGGAAAATAATAAAAAAGAACAAGCTGCAAGACAAATGCGACAAACGATACTTCAAGACCGCAGGATGCCCCAAGCTGAAGAAGCTCTTTGGCTGCCGAGACAGAGTCAAAGGTTTCACCATGATGAAGCATTTGAAAAAACATATGTGTTAATGTCGTGGACCCCATGGATTTGACTGAACTTTTTAACTTTTAACTTTTGGAAATGAATTATTTATTTTTTAGACGAGTATATATTAGTTATTTATTTTATTATTTTTATTTTATTTTATATATTGTTATATATATTATTTTATATTATTTATATTATTTTATATTATTTTATTTTATTTTTATTTTGATATTATTATTTATATTTATCTATTTTAGTATAAAATATATCTATTTAATGACTGCTATTTCATTTATTCTTTATTTGATCTTTTTACTTTGAATTCTTTATTCCAACTGCCAATAAATCCAACAATCACCAAAAACTATACGGTACCACATAATAATACATATAACAAATAATAATAAGTATGTATTTATAATCCCAATAAAACTACATTACAAACTAAGGTTCAGATTACACTATGCAAAAAATTATACATGAAGATTTCATGACACTCCCAACATAAAAGAAAAAAATAATACTAATCACAATTGCACATTAAAGAATCATACTATCTTACAAATATATATATAGCAATCTTGCACAATCAATAAAATAAAAACTTAAACACATACATGGAGTCTCTTACGACACTTGCAGCTGGAAGTGTAATCAACTAGTTCACTGCCCACTATCTCCTGGCGAATCCCCTATCTCAATAAGGTACAAATGGCTAAGAGGTCTTAAAAAGTGACCTCCCTTAGCCTTCGATACTTTTGCGGATCTGACCTTTCCATCCTTGCTAAACATCAACTTTGATACTCTGCCTATCTTCCTGTTGTCTCCACAAAGCTTACTTTTTGCAGAGTATAATACAGTCATGTATTTTGTTATTTAATACTAGAGTATTGTAGATCATACATTAGTCCCTATACATTAATGTAACATTGATTGGGTGCATTATGCTATTAGGCTGACATATTTTGAAAATGGGAACAAATTTAACATTTTAAGTAGAAACAAAGGATAAATCCAACAATTGATATGAGTGACAGTATTAATGAAAGTACTGAGAATGCTAATATAACACCTATAAAACTGGATAGAAGGAGGAAATCTTCAAAAACTCCAGAAGGGCAACCTCTTCCAAAAAGGACACATGACAGTGGGAAAAAAATGGCTGACATTGAGGATTTGAAACAGCTGCTTCTGACTGTTTAGGCAGAACAAAAACAATTCAGAAGGGCAGTAGAGGATAAAATAGAAAACATAAAAAATGAAATGCGTCAAGTTATGGATACACACTTTCAGACATTGAAAGACGAAATGAACATGGAAATGGAGACAATGAGAAACAGAATCAACACAATAGAACAAAAGATAGAAGGACTTGACACAGAGAAGGAATATGCAGTGGACAATAGAAGATCTGAACCAAAAATGTGAGGATTTGATACGGAATGGAATGGGATTACGGATTCAGTATAAAAGGTGTGTCAGAATAAAATCCTATAACAATAAGCCAGATTTGATTAAGATTCAATTAAAAACTAAAGAAGACAAAATTTCAGTTTTGCGTGCGAAAGCAGAATTAAAAAACACTAATGAATACAAGCAAGTGTTTGTAAGATCGTCTCAAACACAGGAGGAAAGACTTATAAGGAACAATGCAAAAACTCTACTAAATGCGATGCCAGATGGAAATAACTACAGAATTACAGCTGGAGGCAAAATTGTAAAAAAAGATGAAGATGAAGTTATTTCTAAACATATCTTTTAGGCGATGTACAAAATGCATTACAACAGATCAGAGAGGAACAAACAACCATTAAAGAAGGCAATGAAGTGCAAACCACACATGAAAAACAAGCTACAGCACCAAGTACTCCTGAATAGGTTTCTGAGGTTTCTGAGGTATGTACCCAGTACATGTGTAATGAATTTTGTAAAGTAAAGAATATTGAGTTGGTAGTTACAACTTTATAGGTGTACTATTGATTATACATTTAAACGTAATAAATTGTATCAAATTTCAACTAAACGATGATATTGTGGATATATTGTGGATATTGTTAATTATAATGGGAAAAACAATACCACCAAGTATAAAATACAATCCTTTCTTAGTGATTTATGATGCCAATATGTAAGACCTTGCAATGGACTCATTAGAACCTAGTTTAACCGGTCCACTCTTGAGAAATATTGAGTTGAATTGAGCAAACAATTTTCACTGAAAATGACATATGTATAAAAACTAATACGTATTCAGTTTAATAACACGATTACCATAATGCCCATTAAATAAAGTGATTTTCAAAATTTTAATGAACTCTGACGGTTTGAAGTTGAGAAAAATGATTATATAGATGCTCAATTTGTGTCAAACATTTCATAAATTCATTTATTACACAACATACGCGACCAAAACTAGAAACAATAATGGATAAAAGTATAGCGGTATAAAAGACAAAATATAATAGTACAATAGTATAATGAAAGACGTGTTTATACTCTGCAAATAAAGGACATGACGCAACTCCTTTTTTCTTCTTGATGACTTTCAATTACAAAATTGGATATTACCGACTACAAAAGCTAATCCTACAAATGATGCAACTATAACATGACGATTAACAGGTGATATAAAAAAAGAAAATACAATTCCTGGATTCATATGATGACAATACTCATTTGTAGAAACCCAATTAAATAATGCAGCATTATTGTGAAAACTAAACGCTATACATTACACAATAAACACATAAAAAGGTCATAATAGCGCAACATCTTTTCCTTCCCTCTATCCGAACAAATACAGAAGTGTCAAGAACAAAGCATATATTTTAGATATGAATATAACACACGTTGCACAGCTTTAAAAAAAACACACAAAAAAACGCTAACTCTAATCAGAATCACTCGAGTCAGAACTGGTGTTTCTTGAATCAAGTACATAATCGTTTAAATATGCAGGAATCTTGCGTTGTCGTGTGGAACGCCTAGTGTTATTAACATGCGGTGAAGATTGATTATCGTCTGAGCCAGCACTATCAGAATGAAGTGACGGTCCTGATGGTGTAGGTGATCTGGGTACATCCTCCACTTGTCGTGGGACTGCTATTTCACTATCATCAGAGTCGGACCCCGAAGCATAGCCTCTCTCACTGTGGCTAATCGTGGAGAACGATGGCACGACGACAACTTCACTGTATTTTAGCTTGTAAACGTATGACCTGTACTGGGTGCCAGCCAGCTTCCTGGCAAAATGAACTGCTTATCCTTATTCACAACCAAATACCGTTCACGGCTGTGATGCTTATCACCATCACCTTTTATGAATACAATATCTCCGACCTCAACAGATGATATTCGTGAGGAAGACCATTTTTAGCCTGAGATCGGGCACTAGGTCCATGCGCATTCTGACGAAATACTTGTTGCTGTTTTTTGACAAGTGATCGTCCAAAAAGTGTAACTGCTCCCCTGTTATGTTGTCACGTTGAAACACTATCTCCCTTTGCACTGAGGCCCCTATTGCGTATGCGTGAATTTAGTGTAGCAGTGACTTGTTCTAAGGTACTCTCAGAGACAGCACTTCCATCAGGATGTACTCTCTTCAACTCATTTCCCAGCTCCTGAACTCCCTTTTCACCCACTGGGTTCTTATTCCTGTTTTTCATCCTGCCAATCTCAAGCTGTATGCCAGCTCCTGTAAGGTGTTTGTCGGAGGCAAGACTAGTGAACCCAGGAGCTCCATCAACTCTTACAATGCAGCCGCCAGGTGCTTTCAGTAGTGCAGTGGTCTCTATGAGCGCAGTCCTAAGTGTCTCACTCTGCTCGTTTGGCAGCAACTTACAAACTGTGAATGATGAAAAACAGTCACGCATGATAAATATACATTGCCTGGCCCTACGTAGAACATCACATGCAAACGTTGTGCCCCAAAACTAATGGTTGATAAGATGTAGAAAACTCTTGCAACTCTGTGGGTAGCCGAGCAAGTGCAGCACATTGATAACATGAAGATGTGACCTGATCGATGAGTAAGTCTGCATCTAGGGCATAAAAGTACCTGTGGAACACTTTACGTAGTTGACTAGCAGTAGGATGATCAAAACACAGATGTATAGCAGATAGAAGCCCCGCTAATAACTGATGGGGTACAACGATGAGGTCTCTTGCAGCTGTAAATGGCATGGGCTTGCGCACAACTAATATTCCATCACGACCTATAGTGCAGACACGAAGATAGCGCTTGACATTTTTCATATTAGTAAACTTACTTCCAGGTCTGGTGGCCTGGTATAAATGAGCATAAACTCTCCGTAACACACTACAGTCCTGCTGTGACCTTTTCCATGCAACAGGAGACAGATATGGCATAGGAGATTTGCCATCTAACACCTCAGCAACTGTAAGCTTTCTTACACACATGTCTTCACTTGCATCAATAAACTTGCAAACTTGACAGTTCCTATCTGCACACTCTGCTGGGTTTCTTGATTGATAATCTGCCGGAAGGTTAGAACTTCCCTGGATATATTGCACGGACACCTGGAACCTACTCAGTGTAGACAAAAATGTTGAAACTCTAGCACTGTGAGAAAATTCGCCCCTACACAATTTTTGAAATGCCTGAACACATGGTTTCGAATCTGTTAAAATTTGGACTGGTTGATTGCTCTCCAGAATGTATGGAGCCCAGTGATTAACTGCACTTCCTATTGCCAATGCTTCGACTTCACAAGGAAGCCATTTTCTCTGGTGAGGTTTTAGCTTAGCAGAGAAGAAGCCTCAATCCTCATTTTACCCTGTCGAATAACATGCAGAACAGAACCGATTCCGCCTGGCTTGACAGCTGCATCACTAGAAATTACCAAAGTATCTTCAGGTCGGGGAATTGTGATGGATTTCAGGTTACCCAAAGCTCCTTGTGCTCTCTTGAAACAAGAACGCAAATCATCAGTCCAGTCAACCTTTGCTTGAGATTCTTTACCAGCGGATGCAGCTTCTAGGCTTGATACTAGAGTGGAATGGCCTGGTAGGCAACTTTTTAGTTGTTTGTATGCCCCAAGCCATGAGCGCAACGCCTTCACAGTTTGTGGCTCCTGGATAGTCATTAAAGGTGATATCTTATGTTGTGACGCAGTTACAGTGCCACTAGACCATAACCAGCCCAAAATGTTCGTAGTGACTGGGCATACTTCAGTTTTCGAGGCACTGAGTCTCAAGTTATTAGCTTCAAATCGTTGCAGAATCCTCTCCCAGTTGTGTAAAAGCTGGGCTATGGATTGGCCTCCTGTATATAGGTCGTCAGCTAATTTCACAACAGTGCCCTCTTCCATCATATCGCCGAGAACTCTGGTCATTAGCTCATTGAGATGTTCTGTGCTTCCGGGCATGCCCATGGCAGCCCTAGTGTATACACGTATGCCTTTGAATGGAGTGAGTGTACCTAAATACTTCATAGATGTTCTGGCCATGGACAGTTGGAAAAATTGTTTGGTCATATCCGTCTTGATAATGTAGTTAAAACGAGCCAGAAAAGATAAGATTTGGTCTGTCGATGTGGATTGGGATGGGGGCGGCTTGGCATATGTTCCTATGGTGTTAAAAGCAGTCACTAGTCTATGTGATCCATCAAGTTTTTTACTAAAAAACTAGGGGATACATATTCCACATTGACTCCTATATCTTCCGGTTTGGCCAGGATGCCTAAATGTTCTAATTCATCCATCTTCTCCTGAAGTAATTTCATTTTGTCAGAGCTATAAGAAGGGAGTCTCGCCTTTTGCACTGGAGGCTCGACAGGACCCATATTGATGTAAGCTTGAACAGGACCTGAGGCGTTATTGTACCTTCCAATTTTTGCATTGAAAACATTGTCATATCTAGAATGAAGTTTCATAAATGCGTCCCTTTCTGACTTAGACAGCTTGTTGTCAGGGTCAAGTTTGATGCATTCAGAATGTGTTGACACAGACGTTGCAATAAGTGGTTTAACATTATCATCATGGCTCTGGGAGCAATTTTGTTGCTCTGAATCTAATGTGGTGTAATGTACTTGGGCTAAATGCTGGTTGTTGCTAACTAACACAGGTTCCTGTGATGTGTTGGGAATTCTAATCCGTCCTGCAATACTCTTAGTTATGATTGGCTCAATCCATGAACAATCGCCTGTATCACATCTAGGTTCTATTGCAATTACCATATCATCACGGAGCGTAGGAGGTGATGCAACTTCAATGAATTCACCTGGAAAAATGGTTTGTTTACCAGAAGCTTTAATCAAAACTGATGTTGCCTTCCTAGCTTGCAGAGGCAGTGACATTTTGGGTAAATATGGTATGAAGTGGTGGCCTTTAATAACGATACGCTTCCTTGGGATATCAGGGACAACATCATTATGTTCCATGAAAACGGTCCCTGCTAATATCTGGCAGTCAAGGTTGCTAACGACCACAGCCTCTAGTGAAAATTTAAAGGCGTCTCTAGTAATAAATTCATGCACCTCACCGCAAATGTCCAGCTGGGTGACGCCATCGGCTTGGACGCCAGTGTGAGTAGATGGTAAGATATTCATATCCAATTTCTTTGCCACAGATAGGCTAATAAGTGAACAAGTCGCCCCAGTATCTAGTGTAACTTTGATAGGGTGGTGTTTGTAGAAACAGTTCATTACGGGTGATGCTGACGTCGCAACTCTATTGACTATGACACTTGTAGATCCATCTAGTCATTCATCTTCACAACCATCCTCATGATCGCTATTTTCCTCATCACATACCACCTTACAAGATTTTATAAAATCAACCTTGTCTTCGTAGGATAAGAATCGACATGATCCAACTGAATGCCCAGCGAATGGACGGCCTTCAGATTTACACAAGCGGCATTCCTTACTAGGTTTATGTCGTTGCTGTTGTTTGGGTGTAAATCTTCGACCTCGAGAGAATGATGAGTAGCGAGGACGGGGCTTATCATCACGTGAGCGGAAACGGGATACCTGCAGAGATTCAACAGCTTCGACTGCTTCCCTCTCCAACGCTTCAACGCGAGCCACTTGAACGTCATCTCGCTTCAGCTCCTCTAGCAATGCATCCAAACCAGACACAATTTGCGGCTGCAAATCCTTTAGCGTCTTTATTTGTAAATCCGCTGAGTATCTAATTGCTACCAACGAAGGTAGACGGGAGTCCATCAATTCTAACCACCTTAAAACGGCCAAACGTTCCACAGTAGGACTGATGTCTTCATTAGTGGTGACCTTGGTGTCATTATGATGTAATGGGGAATCTTTGACTAAGAGATTGTCATGAAGGTGGGCCAGAACTCGTCTGTAAAGGCGTTCAGGTCGTTCCTTGTCTGGGCCCTCCCATGTAATTTTGGTTAAGGAGAGAAATTGGCTTTCACTCTGTTGAAAGCCGTAGTATTTCCTAATTGCCTGCCATACACCTGCAAGGCTGGTGCTTTCATTAATAATTTCATGGCTCAGGTAGTGTGGGACCCACTGTGCAATAACACCTAACATTTCATTTAGTACACTGGCCTTGTCTTCATCATCAAGGCCTCTCTTAGGATCAGAGGCTCGTGCCTTATTCCACTTCATAGTCTCTTTCAAAAAATCTTTAAACGATGCCTCTTTGCGTAAACAATGCATCATGTGATTCTGCCACTTACAAAATGATGAGAAGTCTTCCTCTTCTCCTAGAGTCCATGGTTTAGGTCCTTTGGTAGTCATGTTGAGTTATAGCTTGGTTCCACTTGTTGTTTGAAGAAATCACCAGTCTTATCACAATCAAAGTTTGAGCTCTATAATAATTGACAGGCTGTGGGTTCAGAATACCGCTGCTACCACGTCAATAAATAGAATATGGTTTTTTCACAACTTTTATAAGAACCATTTATTACACAACATACGCGACCAAAACTAGAAACAATAATGGATAAAAGTATAGCGGTATAAAAGACAAAATATAATAGTACAATAGTATAATGAAAGACGTGTTTATACTCTGCAAATAAAGGATTACTTTGCTAATCCAGCCAGAGTTAACTAGGAAATAAGTGCAAGAGAACAGATATGAAAAGATATGTATATATTTAAATGTAGTCATTTCAAAATATGCACAGCTAATACTTATTATGGAATGTGAATCATACCAGAGGACATGATCACATTTTAAGAATCGCAACCTAAGCACGTGAATGTCCTGCTGTAATTGGTTTACCTTATGACATATGAGTTGAGTGTATGACAATAAAATGAACAAAACACTTCAGGTAAGTTAAATATAGTTACTCCCCAGTCTGCACGCTATCATTTTGGCCTACATAATTCTAAACTCGAATTAAACTTGTATACCGGTGTATGGGTACGCGAATAGTGCCATAGAAGACCACATGCAATGTGGCATTGTAGAATGTGCTCCCCATAGAATTACAAATGGTTATCCCAGAGTTTTCCAGTTTAAGCTCTGCATTTCATAGGATAAGTGTGAATGTTGCAAATTTACATATAGTTTTCATCCAATCATTCTTCACAAATATTTAAGGGTAAAGTTTTGGAAATTCTTGGCTTCATTGTCAAAGTAGAACAAATTAGTTTTGTAATGAATTATGATATAATAATCGCTGTATTTTGTTAAATGTTTTCTCAATGTCCTTCTGTACATATTGGTAAGAGAACTATGTGATGTTATTATGCTTATAAAGTGATTTACAATAAGCGATTTTTCATCTTCTTTGTTTGCTCACCTTAGCTCAACGATGTTTCATAAATGAACGGATAAATTTACCTGATTTTAACTTCAATCGGTGGTTCTACATATCTAATATATTCCTCCATAGAAACAGTGTGCATTTTATACTTGGTGTTATTTTTATTCCCATTATAACTAAAAATACCCACTGGATCGATTCTTATGACTGGGCCTGTACCACCCAATCCAAGAAAAGTAGAGTACAGCCTATTGAATTTGGATTCACAAAATTCAACCCCCCACCAACATTGACTCGGCATCCAACTCCATATGAAGGTAAAGATGATGATAAGCAGCGGTTGGAGTTTGTGCTTACTGATTTGGTGACAAAGTTAGGATTCAGTGAAGCTAACAATGATGATAAAATATTATGTGGACCTGATCATAAAATTGGAGCAAATTTAATATCACTGAAAAGAAAAGATGAAAAGTTTCCTCATTTTATAGTTGAAATGCCATGTCTTCATTTCAGGAAGTCAATTATTGGCACTTTGTTTTCGGCATACAAAGATGTTGGTATCATACAAATACTGCAGTATGCAAGAAAACAAGAGGAAAGTGAGTGGGAACAGCTGATCAAGCCAGCTCACATTGACATTGCCACTAAAAATATTAGAAGATTGTCTTCAATTTTGCACTTGTCATTGATACTTGCTTTTGCAACTAGCTTACCTGTAGATCAAGAAGCTGAATTATTATCTGATATTGAAAACCTGTCATGTTTGAATGTTGCAAGTAAGTGGGATGAACCATTACAACAGTTTATTGAAAAAGCAAATAACAATTCTACATTTCAGGTGCATATTGATATGATGAAACACCTTGATCTAATTCTAGCAGTACATTTAGCTGAATGTAGATCTAGATTTATCCATATTAAATATAATTTTGAAAAATAGATAACATTTTTTATAAGAATTAGACCTAAAAAACTTCACTCATTTTAGATTGCCATTGTATAAGCTTTTATACATTACAGTACACATTTAGTTTCAGTCTAATATTGTATTGTTATGACTACATAACTTTACATAAACATGTACAATGAACTTGATAGAATAGATTCAAACCATGTTTGAATTATTTGTTAATCATTTTCAATTTAAAAATAAAACAACATTTACAGCTAGAAATTGTCATTAATCTCCTAACCCAGGCGTCAACATTCAACTAAACCTTTGGTTTATTCTTACAACCCTTCCTGACCTTGTTGGCATATCCAAGAATGAAAGGTGTCTATTGATGTCTTCACAAATATTGTCCTGTTTATCATCTTCAGTGCCATCTCCATTGCTAGAATCATCATTATCACTTTCATCACTTCCAATATTATCAACTGAACTGTCAGTGTCATATTCTGATTCAATCCCTTCACCTTCTGATTCAATCCCTACATCTTCAACTACCACATTAAGATCTATTGGATCATAGTGGTACGTTTTCTCATACGCATATAGAGGTAGAGTACCTGCCTTATAAGAGCATGTTTCTTGTCTAGCATTTCGCTGCTTCACTGTTTTCCCAAACGCTAGAGCCCATTCTCGCATGGCAACTCTCTCTTCATTGCACATTTGAACTGGTGGCAGTGGATCTAGTTTTGGAATATCATCAAATTTAATATTGCATTTGGGAACTGGGTAGTAGGATTGCCTTTTTGTGAAATAATGCACAGCCCATTGACATTGGCGTTTTAGCATCTCCTTTACTGTGTTTCCAAATGCTTGTGAGTGTTCCAACATATGCAGTAAGCTATTATTCTTGAGATGATTGATAGCATGGAATGACTTGACTTGCAAAGTAAGACAGCTATGTAGGTTTGCATGGTAATGGAGATTAAGCTCCATGACATGATTCAATAGCCGCTGAACCCCATCCACAACAAGGTTAATGCTGCCTTGTGTTTTGCTGGAAATTGTACTATCTGGACAATTTGTGACAGTTTTATCTATATTGTCTCTTACAGCTGAGGATATTTCATCAATGTATATGTCATTTATGGATACCAAATGCAGCATATAGTCTTCCTATATTTGTGCAAAACTTTGCAGCCGGCCTAATATCCACAAGTAACTTGATAGAGCCAGTCTGTGTATCAGTTACATATACAGTTTTATTGTTTTCCACAACAATGCCAGTGGGTTGCCCAAACTGACATTTACGTGCTGGGCCATCTTGTGGACCTTCTTCCCCAGAGCCTGCCCAGTCTCGTACCTCATGTCTATCATCAATGGCTGTAACTAATTGTACCTTTTGGCCACAGGATTAGTAATGATGAGGTTGTCACCCATGAAATCAAATCCATGCATTTGAATTTGATCAACAGAAGATAAAATCACATTCCAATTGTTATTGCTCCACATAAAAAAAAATTCCCCCATGTTCACCAGGTACAGCAACAAACACATCATTATTGAACATCTTCATATCTGAAACATAACGGGCATCTGGTGGGTATCTGCATATCATGTTCATTGATCCAGTAAGACCTATGCCATTTGGTGATATGCCAACTTGGTAAATAGATGATGTTGTTCTAGTTGCAATGTAGACATCATCATTGGACACCGAGCAAATGGAATCAACTTCAATTTCTTCATCAAGCACAACTTGAGAAGAAGAAAGATTTCTTCTATCATACATTCTTTTTGCTTCATCAAGAATGCCCTGAAGACTTTGCTGCATTTGCAGAACAGTTTGATGTGGATCAGCTTCATGGCCAAGTTGAGCTAATTGATGTATGAGATCCTGTTTTCTCTTTTTCTGTTTCATTTGATATACACCAGAAAGATCTATAAAGAAAATGCCTTCTGACGTCGCCACATACACAACATTACGACATACACACAGAGACCTTGCAGAATGTAGTTGTTTACATAAAATCTTTGTTCGAACTGGATTGTGAAGCTGCATCTGAATTAATTTGGATTCATTTTTGTCATAATCGAAGTCAAGGAAATATAGAAATCCATTTCCTTCAGTTGTTATTGCTATTGGATGTGGATAGGTGCCAACTTTGTTATCACTTGTCCATTTCAGCTTTTCAGGAACTAGTGTATGAGAACACACTCCTAATTCTTCTAGAATGCCTGTGAATCTTGGATCAGCCAGCTCAAGAAGTGGTGCTACTGCCATACGATCCCTGTTACGGACAGTGTCTTGTGATGTATACTTTCGCATAAGCTTTCTGGTTTCTGCATCGCTAGATTCCCTCAATGTCCTTAGAATAGCAAGGTTTGATCGATGGCCATCAAGCAGCAAGAACCAATTTGCAAAAGAGGCCTTCATACTTTTGCCAACATGAACACTATCTGGAATTGTGACAGAGTATGTAAATTCGGGTTCAATGGAGTGATCCAGAACAGCTTTTTGGATCATTTCCATCGCTTTTTTATTCCCTTCCTCACAGTCAGCAATATAAGTAAATACAGCTGCTTTGACACATTTGATACCATTATCTATGCAACAGGAGCAGGCTCTTAATTGTGGATAGACACTGATATGTCCCTTGATATTACAGTCTTGACATACTACTTTCTGATTCCAACACTCTTCACAATAACTGCTACAGTTGCTATCCACAAGAATATGTTCTGAAACAATAGCATTATCCAAGCACGCTAGGCATGTTTGTGCCAATCTTATATGTTCTTTGAATTTTGTTTCCATTTCTATCCCAGTTTTTCCTGACTTCGCAACATATTCAACACCTACTGGAAGAGATATCTCATGATCCAAAGTAGTCTGAATGGTGACCAGAGTCTCAGTAACAAGATTATCCTTCAAGAACTCAGGGGATGGAATTGGGTTTTCTTGAATATAGGCATAGTCAATTATGGTATCAACTAGCCCAACTACCCTTTTCAATCGCTCATCAAATCGCAGTCCAGGCTTCAAAGCTGTTCCATCATTTTGAAGAGTTGTAGGAAACACTTTTACATTTGGGATATCAATAATAGGTTTGCAATCTGCAGCATTTTGAGTAAGTAAAATGAATGTTTTAAGAAGTGGGGCATAAAAACCACTCTTCGTTGTGTATCCAGCTTGCAAGTTTGATCTTGTTTTCTTTGACGGTCCATAAAAATTGCCCTTTATCTCCCTTGCATCAAAGTGCCCCTTACCCTTTGCTCCTTTGCCAAGGCTCATTGGTCCAACCATAAGATTTACAGCACTTTCACCACCTATATAGGCAATAGAATTGAAGAATTCTATGCTTTCAGTATGATATCGGTGATTAATTGGATTTTCAATAGAGCTGACCAAGTCTGACAAGTGAATGTAGAGAATACCATCTTTAGGTATTATTCCATTTATACAAAGTCTAGACAATTTCTCACATACAGGGTCTGGTTCACCTATTCTAATTGGAATGTCATTTGCATCAGAATCACTGTCATTATCACTAGTATCAGTATCATTGTCAGATCACTAAGATCCTCACTTGGAATGTCAGGTATCAGGAAGATGGATCATTACCACCTTGAAGGTTGTCACAATCCTGATCACCATCAGAGTCATAGTAGGTTGCATTTGTCATCACACAGTCCCTGGAGGATCATTACCACCTTGAAGGTTGTCACAATCCTGATCACCATCAGAGTCATAGTAGGTTGCATTTGTCATCACACAGTCCCTGGAGAAAAAAATTGTAAGGTTCCTTAAGAGTCCACTCATGCGTTTCATTATGATTAAGATTCATGCATCATGGCATATTTTATATTATTTCTGTCCAAATACTTTTTTTCTCAATGATAAAAACACATAGTTACAATTCAAAACTTTATTTTTATCAAACTATTCAAGAACAATACAAAAATCCAGTAACAAACATTACTGATCGCTATCATCAGCATCACTGTCTCTGCGAGCCCTTTTAGTAGGATTCTCATCTGACTCATCTTGTTTTTTCAAGAACTTCATGATGCCTTGGCATTTGCTCGTCAGTTTACTATGTTTAGTTTTACAGGCATCAAAGTGGTCTGAAAAATCATTTGGAATATATAGAACCTTATCAATATCTATCACATATATTGTTTTGCTGCTTTGTAGTCAAATGAGATTATATCTCAGCAATACATCAATGTAATGTCCCCATTTCTTTCACATCATAGGTTTCACATGTAGAATCAGAAAAATATAAAAAAAAAAAAAAACTATGATTTTCTTCCTTCCTCCATTCCAATATGCAACATATTCCACTTTGAAAATCAAATTCTCTCTTCATATTTTCTTCTGTGGAAATCCATAAAAATCTCAATTAGAACCCTTATAATCATAGATTGAAACTTGCTTAGATACTAATTTTCATATCAAATTACTCACTTTCTTTAAAAGTATACTATCCGGCCAGCTGCTGTGTTCCCAGGTCTGAGCTTCTTTTCCTCCTTACAGTAGGCACATGTGATGTGCAGCTCATTTTTTGCTATTGAATTGTCGCATTGCTTGAAAACATCTGAAATAATTCAATGAAACCAATACTTACAATGATTTAAAGCACCAGAACACCATACCAAACACAAAGTAATGTGATGTGTTGTGGATAATGATCTACACTGCAAATCACCTTCAGTAAATTTCCATGAAACATTAGTAACAAAAATGTTTATACTGCCGAAGCGACTTTCTGAATGTATACACATAATGTCATTACAAGGCCCCGTCGGTTTATTAAAAGCAAAGTAAGTTGTAAAGATAAAGTTTTCTTACACAATACAGTTTACTCTGATCTTAAAATTAGCTCTACCTCTGTGCTTTTGTGCTGACTCTCCAGCACTTCCTCAGTGAATGATCTAATGGTCATAGGGTGTGGATGCTCATACAAGTACTGGAGAGTCAGCACGAAAGCTTCGAGGTAGAGCTAATTCTAAATCCAAAGTAAACTGTATTGTGTATATATGAACTTGCATAAGTTTAAAAGTAAGTTGATTAGTTGAAAATGTTCAATTACATACCTGATTTGAAAATTTCCCAATCCTTGGATTGTTGCTCCGATCTATCGATTTTATCTCCATTCAATATCTTTTCATACAAGCTTTTGTTTTTTTGACGTTTTCTCCCCCTTTTCGAGGTCACTTTGTGCTGTCCTTTCACCATCACAGTACCTTTCTCCCAACCAATGATTTCTTGTATGATTGTAACTGAAATAACCAAATTCATATATATGTTTCAATGACATACTAGTCATACTACTCATACATTAGTGATGATAAACCCATCTTAGATATATAGATCACTGCACACCGGTTCGTGTGCACAGTCACTTCGTGTGTCACGTACATAATAACGTCTTGCGTAAACAGATCCTTTTCCAAAATGCATTTTTTTCACCCCCGGTGTTGTCATTAATCAAATGTCTTTGATTTTGAGTATTTTTCATTAAGATTGAAGTAATGTAAAGTACTGTATTTAATGGAACACACGAAGTGACTGTGCACACGAACCGGGTGTGCAGTGCTCTACAACTAATAGCTAAAAGGTGTTTTGGTAAATGTTAATCATAAAAACATGATTATGTATAAGTTTGTTGAAGTAACTTATTATTAAGACATGTTACTTGATTTTAATTGATAGGCAATCTATGCCATAAAAACTCACCAATCAGAGAGAGGGTCTTTTTTTTCTTCTGTATAAACTTTGCACTCCAGTCCTTCCATTGGATCCTAAAGTTGCTCAGAAGATTGCCATTGGTCTATGTATGGGTGGAAATGACTATATTCCCAGGCTCCATGGCAAAAACCATACAAGTGTTTTGAGATTAGTGCTTCACTCATCTTTTATTACATCACTTTTCGATGCAGTTGGCAACAATTTCACACTAAATGTTGATATGTATATAGAATTAATCAAATATCTTTACATTGGGAAAAAGTATGATACTGGAAGTTATGAAGAAATTAGAAAAATTACAATGTTTAAAAAGAATTCAAAAGAACTAAACCTTCCACACTCATGGTTACCTCCAGAAAGTGTAATGCGTGCAATAGCTCAACTAGTTCAATTGCAAATAGATTATTTTTCAACATTAGGCAAGCATGATGCTGACCTTCCAAATTTTTCAACGGCATCTTGTTTGAAATTGAATGTGGATGGCAGCATCAAATATAATTTCGGCCCAGATGTTTTCCAGCCTAATGTTCCACAAACAGTTTTTCTAACACCGAAGAAAAATAAGAAAAGAGTAAATGTTGAAACACCTAAAAAAGGAAAGTCTAGAAAGAAAATTAAAACGTCAACACCACGCAAAACCCTAGCCAAATGATTCGATTCATATTCCAAACTAGCTGGACGCCATCTGACTACAGGACATCGTTCATGGTACTGTGTAGTTTTGCACGAATATTTTTTTTCATCGTCAAAAATGGCCCTGATGGTTGTAAATTAGCAGTTTTATGACAAAAATAGCAGACAGTGGCAGCCATGACAGCGTCATGAGTAGTGTGATGTCATGAAGACATAGGCGTCATATGATTCAAATACTAAGGATTACCACCACTTTGCCAATTGGGCTATGTGTACATTAGAACCTTCAATCAATTCCACCTCTATAACTACGCCACCTCTATTATAAGAAGATTTATAACAGTTCCAAATTTTCATAAAATAGACCATTGCAAACCTGAAGCATGCTATCAAGGCCTGGCGATTGGTGTCAGATTTGGGGCTGAGCATTTTTTGGACACGGATGGGTGCTATCAGGACAATGGTTGGGAGTGGATGATGTAGACCAGTGGTGAAGACTCGAACTACATAATATGTATTTGTTGTTAATTAGTGGCCTGGGGATGGAGGGGATGTTGGCAGGTACTATCAGGCAATGCGTGGTGGGTGTCAAAATGCGGATATTGCGGAGTGGCCTTTATTTTTGGATGATTAGTGTCTTGACTTTCTTTTCATCATCGACTGTTGTTATTGTTCTGAAAATCTCCGCCAATGCATCATACTTGATGCTTATGTCTGCTATGTAGTTAATGTGTTAACATTATTTATGTGTTTGTAGTTTGTACTCTCTAAATAAGAATACTTATGGCCAATGTGAGGGGAAAAATCTTTGATTTTCACTGGCTATTACCGAGGATGGTCACCATGCCATGTTTATATAGTCAAAAAACTGCCTTTCAATGAATGACGCCTTGGCTTGATCTTGGATTGTGTATTAAAGGTACATTTATCGGGATGCTGTCAGGGTGCTTTCAGGATTGGTGGTGGTGCTGTCAAGACGTGGGCAAGTGTCGTCAGGACAAGGGTGCTTGATAAAAATGCTGTAAAAACATATTGATACACTCACCAAATATGTCTTTTTTCTATGCCCATGGAGGGCACTGTCTTCCCATTTACATGGACACTACCATTTCCCCCCTTCAATGTTCATTTTACATGCCAAGTCAATGGAATTCACCAATGATTTAGTTGGGATCTACTGATACGATTATGTAACTGGAACGATTCAATGTGATTCTCAGCATGTCTATTTGACCACACGGGTATAAGCTAGCATGTATGTATTATGTGATATTTGTGCAAAACTATGATCTTCACAACAGTTACTGATAAAAGATGATTAAGTGAGCCTAATTTGAATATGTATTCCTAAGATATTTCTTTGAATGAAATTGTACTTAATAGCTAAGTATATGTCTGAAGTACATGTATTCATATAATTAAATTCAAGGATTATGCATACATTGTTTTTTCCACTGTAACTAAATTGAATACTTAGGTGAATGTCTTAACCAGTTGACCAATCAGGTTATTTGTTTGCTGAGAATGATTTGTTTACTGGGTATTTAAGGAGTGTTGCAAGAAGTGTCAGTTCAGTTCTTAAAAAAGACATGTATATCTTCTTAATACTTCATTGAATATTGACATTCAAAAATCATTACATACAAAAATTCCATGTTTCAAATGATACTTATAATACATATAGTTAATCTTGTTCATAATAATACATGGATGTAACTGTGAATTAAACTTTTAATAATATGATATTGCCAAGCAATTTCATCATATTTGTTTTCTTTTCTACTAAAATCAACATTTTCTTCATCCATGCAGGCATGTGTCAGCACATTTTTCTCATATATCATTCCTGATTCCATTATGCTACCTGTTAACACATTCTCAACATAACCATACAGTTTTCTTGCAGAAAGGTGTTTGCTTACTTAATTTTGATTGTTTTCTTGGGAGTCCTACTTACAACACTTCATAAGTTCCCAGCAACTACTATTATAGATGTTTCCGTCGGCTCCCCCCTTACACTGAGGGTAGGCTAGGGGCCGACAAATGTTGGGCCCTAGCCTACCCACAGTGGGTTAGCTAGGGAGCCGACATCGGCTCCCTAGCCACTTCCATTTATTTTTTCATTCAATGAGCATGTATTTTGAATCTATATCATGTGTGTGAACTGCCACTACCGCAATGTTCACTACCGTATGAACCCTGCTTGTAATTTATGTGTGCATAATGTGTTTACAGGATAATGCTATTTGTAAATGAATGCTACCTCATTCACTCTAGTTCAACACAAACTATTACACAAACTATTAAATTTGTCAAAATATCATATCATTTTGTTTAAATGCTTTAAATCATTACCACAAACAGTTCATGTATTCATTTAAGTACAAAAAGAACATGTTAGTATTACAGGACATTTTAAGTAGTTTTGTGAAAGAATAATGTGATAGAATAGATAAATATAACATTATCATTTTGACATAGAATTTGGGTTGTAAATAAAAACGTTTAACTGTATTAATCATCTATGAAGTTCATGAATTTGGGTAAAATAAAAATGGATGCTGTATATGTAATCTATGAATTCAAACATTTTTTTGTATTCCTTGGCATAATAATTTGCTCTACATTTACTGAAAAAGCACATTTTAGCTCAATTGAATGTTTTTCTAACTTTAAAAACTAATATGATTATGAAAGGTTATATGTCAAAAGATCAAATCTAACACACATTATCATTTTGACACTTATTGTATGTAATTTGTGTAAATGTAGTCCATAAAGACGTTTGGACTCAATGCTGTATATGTACATCATCTATGAATAATTCTTAAATCAAAAGGAAATGATTTTTTGTATATTATGAGGATGAATTCCTTGGCATGCCGATAATTTGCTCTTACTGAAAAAGAAGACTACTTAAATGCTTTTAGCTCAATTGAATGCATATGTCCTAAAATGGTAATTTTTAAAAATTTTCACTAGGTGATTATGAAAAGGTTATATGTCAGCAAATAGTCAGATCTGTAAACTATTTAGTCAGATTTGTAATTATATTGTATCGTAATCTCCATAAAGAAAATGTACATTAATTTGTATAATTCAGAACTCAATACCCCTGTCTGTTGCATACAATGTAGTCTACTGTGTTAAACAATAATTTCATAATTTTATGATCATTGATTGATGTATTTGGGATATGTGTTTATATTTGTACTTATTTCGATGTCGGTTTATTTTGAATGCTGATAGATTTGATTGTAAATCTAAGGTAAAAATAAACTTATTCTTATTATCATAATCAGTCTTTGATGTCATCCTTGCAAGTAAATAAAACTTTAACCAAAACACATATATTGGTAATTGAAATGGTGAATTGCCTTAGTGACTTTGAAAAATTTTCATTATTATTAAAAACCTAAATATAATTTACTCATAACATAGTCAATGCATGGGCCTTTGGTTCTAACTTTCTTAATATTAATAGCACAATCTCCATTAAACGTTCATTTTTATCATTAAATGACCATAGATAATATGCATCAAACAGTAGATTGTATTCCATAGTTCTTATGTAACTTTTATAAACCAACCGGACATCTGGTTTCAATCAAAAAGTCATTAGCAAGCCTCTATCTTCAGCACATAGAATTAAATTAGAGGTTTAAGTTATAATTTCTTTATTACTAGGCGTAGAAGCTTTAAAAAAGATCATTTTGTTTGTTATGCAACAAACACATAATAATATAGAGACCTAACATGAACTAATCAATAAGTGTGTATGAAAAGTTGACTTTCTGATCAGAGGTGAATTTTCACACTGTGGGTATCAGTTGTCACGGCTTTGACAATGAATATAAACACCCACACGTGCACAGGACCACAGGCTGGAAGACGCATACATCACAAAATGACAGCTCCTACTTTCTATTTAAAAATCTCGGGTTGTGGGCTAGACTGTCAAAACTTTGTGAAATCCCAATTCACACACATGCTTACCATATTAGTGTAAAAACACATTCTAGGGACACCAAAAAAACCTTTGTTGCAAACACACACATACAATTAGTGACAATGGAGTGAGATTTACAAAATAATGCACATCATTTCATTTAAACTCATTCATGTTTCACACACACACACACACACACACACATGCATGCATGCACACACAAACACACACACACACACATTAATAAATTACACACACAGACAGATCAGTACAGCAATTACATTAAAACAGTTGTGCCCAACAACTAGTCTAAAATTATTATTT
>CM032669.1:8770335-8783251 GCA_019095985.1 Streblospio benedicti
ACCAATGAATCACTGAGATGATTATGTATCTGTCACCATAATCCATCTTGTAAACAATGATTATGATATATTCAGATGTGTTTAATATCTGTATGTTCTCTGTTGCAGACTTTTCTGCAAAAGCCCACCACTGAGAGTAAAGCTATGATGTCTTTTCTTCCTGTCCAGTGGTCTGGCTTTTGGAGCTCTGGTATTGCTAGGTCTCGTCAAGCTTATCAAAGTTGTATGATAGGCCAATAAATCTAGAGCCAATTGTATTTGGCAACAGCATTATCAATGCTCATATTTTTTTGTAAATGTGCTACCAGACCTATAGATATTAAACAATAAAGGCCAGTAAATGGGTTTGTAACATTGTCACTAGCTAGATTCTACTTCTATTAGTTCGAATATCAGAATGAATCTAGATATCCTCATCTCTTGGTTTGTTTCCAAATGTTTAGTGCAGATTTCTCCATTTGTAAGTACTTGTAATGTACATTTCGATGCTTTAACGCATGCACAATTGTTAAAAAGTGTGAATAATATTGCAGAGAATAAGCAGTCCGGTAACTCAAAAGCTATGAAAACCGTTTTTGTTGATTGATATGCAACTTTTTTTTGGCTCGTTATTAAATCACTACAATATCATGTATATTTTTAGTGTGAATCAACACCTTGAATGCAAAACATAAAAGTTTTGAATACAATGACTATACAAATTTAGTCCATTTAAATTGAAAACTTGAGATTAATAAGAGGCATTTATTATACTATGACGCATAGAGTAATAAATATCTTCTGAATATAAAATCTACTGTGCATATTTTTTATGATGACGATCATGTTACAATAACTTTTGAGTTACCAGGAATAGCTTTGTCCCGGTGAATATTCAGTATGTTAAATATTTAATTCTTTTAAAAAAAGTTCATGTTTTGAGTGGTTAGTGTATTATGACATGTTTAGGATTTAATATTTATATGATTTTAATGTTTACTTGCATATGTTAGTATATTAGGTGTAATAATTACACGTGTGCAAAGAATTATCTAGATCTATGACTTATCCCATTACAATCAATGTGATTTTACATTGAAACGATTTGTTAAAGGCTTCTTATCATTTTTATCTTTTAGGTGTTAGAGATTCTTATTAATATTGCTATTTAATGGTAACATTTGCTTAAATTATATACTTTTAAAGTTTTATTTATAGATATTCTTTGCACACACTTTGTTCATAGAACAATGCAATTTTTTATATAAAAGTTGTTTCAATTTTCTTTTAATCCAATGCTTTTGTAACTAACATTTTACTTTTTGTCTAATTTAAATATTATGTGCAATTATATTACTGAAAAGTATATATATTTTTCAGTAATATAATGCCTAATTAAAAATTGTACTTGTCCTTGTTTCTTAAGCATATTTTATTATTTTTACATGTGTTTTTTCTTGTTCTATTGCCATTGATATGATCCTTAACCACCAAATTGTTAATGTCTGTTTCAATGTTAATCTCTTTTAATCTCTTTGTATTGTAATATTTTAATATTTTTAATGATATTGTGATGTAGTACAATTGTAATTTTGTATTTTACTATTTTATTTGGGGAAATCATTTTGTTTTGAGAAGGAGCCTTAGAGCTTGAAAACGTTTAATAAAAAGTAATTCTTAAATAAAATAAATTCTCTCTTTGATACTAAATTGCACAGCCATAAAGAAAAACAAAACAATCATGAGACCAAGTGCTGTGAACCAAATCTATTGGATTTTAAAAAATTTAAATATTGTCTTTAAAGTCATCACTGTGAAACCATTTTATGAAGATCAAATTCATTATTTCTCATAAACGTTGCTGCTTTGTCAAATACTGGGTTTTTCAGAAAATAGGGATATTTCGCTTTTCTTTTCCCAGATTCGGATGGTTTACTGCTGGCTAGATAGAACTTGGTACAGTGATCAAGCAAATTCCGTGAACACGTTTGAATTCAGATGTGTTCTGTAAAGTGTGCATGCATTTTAGGATTTTTAATACAGATTTTAATCGATTTAATACATCAAGTTACAGTAGAATCTTGTTATCTCAATATTACTAATCCATGATTTTCTATTATCTCAAGGTTAGTTTCATTTCTCTTTAATCACATTATGGACTTAATTCAGCTACTTATTTTGAAAATTTGGGATCTCTAACATTTTACTGTTTATCCATACAGATTGAAGATAATAAGTTTTTACTGTACATTTTAATTGTGTGTTTGTGTGTGCGAGATTTTAGATACATGTACTGATGATTGCTACTGTGACCGAGATTAATAACACTATGATAGATCATCTAAGATGTCTCTGATTGCTATGACAAATCCTTAACAGGGTTTTGCATTTTGTGCACAATGTGCATAATTGTAATGAATGATTTTCAGGAATATAGATTGTGATTTAATGTTTCAATGCTGCAGCTTTGTGATATGATTGTTTTTTCCTAATGGAAAGTGTGCCAACTTATAAAGTTCGATTACAACATATCATTTGTTAGTTTATGTGACCTATCTACAGTGTACATGTGGTCTTATTGACGTGCTGTTCTGATTTCTTATTATTTGTTTAAATCTATTTTTATGTAAAGTAGCAATCTAGGTAAAAGTTAAGCTATTTTTATGTTATAGAAAGATACCGAAGTTTGCTCCATACAGTCATTAAAGATGAGGATAACTTGATAGTGGCATTGATTGATGAAATTTTTCAATCTAAATTTGGAAAATTGTAGCATTTAGAAAAAGGTATTACATGTGTCATCAAACTGTAATGTGTTCAATAATAGTAATCCCCTCTATGCTTGGTCTGAATATTTGACCTCATAAAAGCCCTTGTCTTATACAGTAGCTCTTTTGCTCATTTTGCAAGTTATTGTCTCGCACCATGTTTGAAACCCACCACTGAACCTGAGAGAACTTGAGGTAGGGAACCTACCCATGTGTAAGAAAATCCGAATCTTGAAGCCATGGCCACTATGATGGTCAGCTACGATATTGAGAGCTTAATGGTGGCTGTTCTCCGTTAAAATTTGATTGTGTAACCGTAGATTGAACACTTACATGTTTGCTATGCACAACATTGCTTATCAGTATGATATATTAATGTAGACAGTAATTAGATAATGGCAAATCTTTTCACCTGTTGCTCAAATCATTTCATCATGTATGGTATTTAAAAGTCTATTTTTGGAGATGAGTGAAGAAAATAGAAGTTAGTGTGATATTTATGTGCTAAATGAAAATATATGGAAATGAAAACTACAGTGTTTCATTGTAGAATTTAATGACTGAAGTGCTATTTAAACTCGTGCAGATATTTTGTGTACTTTGTAGCATGTATAGATAAATAAACAATCATAATACATCCATTTTTTTTTATTTTCATTGAAATTTTCACACTGAAGATTCAATAACTTGAAATATTTTTGTAATGTTATTTTCTGGGTAAGTGTAATTTTATTACATAGATATTTCAGGTTTATATAAACAAAGATTCCTTATAAAAGTTAATAAATTACAAATAAAAACTATATTCTAATAGTACAAAAATAAGTGCTTCATAAACTGAGATTTTATTCCCAATATTTTCATAACAGTCTGAGTCCATGTCCTGAGTAGATTCTCATCTACACTTCTACCTGTTTAGCTTTACAATTCTTTTAGTTTACGCCTGACCGAGACTGCAACGCCAGGTATGTTAGCAATGTTGGGGTGGAAGCACAATCTGAAATATATAACGTGTGTAACAATAGTCGCCAATAAACAAAAAAAAATAATTTCACTTCATATTCCAAATTTGTTATACTTCAAGGTGATATGCGCATCTGTTGATGCTTTGCTAAGGATATTATTATCATTTCTGGCCATCCTTTTAAAAATTCTGTTAACTAACATCCGATCTTTTGAAAGAGATCCTATGGTAATGGTTCATAATTATGTCACCAGAAGTGAAAATTAACATAACTTTGTTTCTGATTTACCATCACCGCTATGCTAGAGGATAGGCAAGTAGCAGTTTGACAGTAAAATCTCTAAGTAATACCGCTCAAAATATGGCACCAAGTGTTCTCAGTAGAGACATGGTCATTTTTATGAGGTTTGAAGTGGTCTCTTTGACACTTTGGAAAAAAATCTTATCGCTGCTGTATGCAATTTAAAGATAAACAGACATCATAACTAGACATACTACCTGCCTGCAAGCACTTAACAGAAATCTACATTTACTAAAACAATCACTGATAATAAACCCATATTTTCTATTCAAATATTATAAGTATTAAGTAATACACCATTACCACTGAAACAAAATTTGCTGTCATACACTTGTGAATTTTCTACAATACCAACAAGCATTTTTGAAAACAGGCAGCGGTAGGCAGGTAGTAATTCTTTTACCTGCCGGTGCTTTAGCAGAGTGATTACTATTCATAAATAAAAAAAAAACCAACAACTACCCAATAAACTTACCAACATCTACAGAAATTAAAAAATGAATGTTAGAAGTGAGAAAACATATATTTAGTGGTAACTATCAAAGCCAACTGCATCAGTTAAGATTTGATTAAATATGTTTTCAAAGCCCCATTCAAAAGACATGTTTGAAAGATCACATAGATCTACTGATGCAGTTGCCTTTGGTAAATATTGATTTTATATGCTATTTGGTACATTAACATGAGTGCTTCGTGGACAAAAAACGCGTTTGTTTGGTAGGGAAAGGATTCTGATTTTGGTGTTAGGATACTTAAACAAGTATTTTATATACAATATACTAAATAAATCAAAGACCTTTGACCATTCTGGCTTTTTATTAGTATTTTATGGGATTTTGTAGATAGGGAATCATCGTATTGTTTTCCTGTGTGATGGAAAATATATAATCTAACTATAATGTTTGTAGTCACAGATCTCCAATTTACCCTGTGCTAAATCCTTAATTAAGTATAGTTATTATGCACTAATTTTAACAACCTCATACAAAATGAGGTTAAAATACAATAAAGTTTTCACAAATTAATACATTTTACACACATTACACATATCACAGGTCAAAAGGCCCCACGTTGACTCACTAAACTTAATCTGATGGTGATATGAATAAAATAGTCTTCTATACACAAACTGGCACAGTGTTAGTATCATTTACATGAACAATGATTACTTCACATCAGAAGTAGATCTTTAAACTTATAATTATGTACCATTAATTGGAAATTGAGGTGTTCAAATTCAATGATAAACTTTGTGTAAGTCTCATTCACTATCAATTGGACTTGACACACCCTCAACCTCCCAACATTCTATGCATTGTGACTGTGCAATAATTACCGCGAGTGATTGCTTGCAATAAAAACAATGTAAAATTAGAAGGTTAAGACTGATGTACTCACTGATGCCTCGTTTTGGCTGTGTCAGGGGCATGGACAGTGGTGTCAGCGCAGAAAAGCCGGAGATTTCTTCTCCACTTATTCCTAAAGTATTAAAAACCAAATCTCTAACATCTAAAAATTCAAATCATCGTGGACAAATTAGAGTAAGTTTTCAATTACAATTGGCTGTCTTCAGCTATGTCTATCATTGGTAGAAATATGCTTGCTAAAAAGACATGTGAGGGAGAGAGAAGTTTTCAATTACAATTGGGTTATTGGTAGCAGGGTTCATTCACCTACATGGCTAGAAATAACTGAAAAACTGTCACAAGCCAATATATCCCTATAATACATCCACGTTGCAGCTTTGTTTACCAAAACCAAGTTCCCTGTCACTGTGTAATCTTTGAGAGATTTCAAAACGTTCGCATGTCACTTGTTAAAAAGGTTAGCATAAATAACAAGGCTCTTGTTTTGCGAGGATTTCAACTGGGTCGCTTTTAAAGATTCAAAACAAGTGTGTCAAATGTCACAGGCCAAAATTAACTGTTGACATTTTACAATTTACGTTATAGATACAGCGATTTACACGCGAGTAGTGTACCTGGAATGGTGTTGAGAGACAGGAAGGCTTCACCAGCAAAGTCGTTTGCCACCAGAAGGTCGTGATCCATGACGGTGAAGTGAATGCACGCGCCGGGCTGGCGGCACTGGTAGGCGGAGATGGAACTGGAAAAACAGACATGTTCATCATACTACCCCACACAGAAATGAACATAAACATTTGTGCTAAGATGTATGTTTTATATTGTTTCATATTGTTTCATATTGTTTCACATTGCTATAGTATTACCTTTTCCCACCTTTTTTCCTTCACTTTTATGTGGAGCACTCATGTTAACAAGTCACAAATTTCTGTAAGTTTAATTTTTTGTTGGTTTTTTATATTACTTATGTTCTGTATATTTTGTATTTATATTTGATGTTAAACGTTTGTATATTATTTGTAATTTTAGTGAAACCTGCGCTGCAGTGTATGAAGAAATTTTGATCTAAATAAAAATAAAGCTCCACAAAAGTCATAGTTTCAAGAAATTTATCAAAAATCACAATGTCAGTGGAAGAACGAAAAACTGTAAAGACAAAGCTGACAAAGGGTGGAAAGTTAGTTATACGCTTAATGGCTGAAGGAAAAGTAGAACAAGTTCAAAGGGCAAAGGATCAGCTAATAACACTTTTCACAGCTTTTGAAGAATGCCACAACGCTATTCACAATCAACTCACAAAAGAGGCTGAAATAGAAACAAGTGAAAAGTACTTCGATGAGGTAGAAGACCAATATGTGGAAGTTTTGAATAAAGCTCAGAGCTGGCTAAGAGACTCAAGAAAATCTGAAGAAATCCCCAAGCCCCAACCTCTGCTCTCCATGGAACTAGCAGGCATATTGAATCTCCCAAAGATAGAATTAGAACCCTATGATGGAAACCCCATGAAATACATGGAGTTCTTCTCATTGTTTGAAGAGAGTGTAGCAAAACATACGTCTGATCATCAGGTTATGCTGACCAGGTTGCTGCAGTATACTTCAGGTGAAGCCAACGATGCTATCAGGTCATGCTCGATGATTGGTGGTAAGGAAGGCTACGAACAGGCTATGAATATCCTCGAGTCAAGATTTGGGAATGGTGATCTCATTTCTGAAAGTGTTATCACGTCTATACGAAGTAAGAAAGCCATAAAAACTCCAGACGAGATGAGAAAGCTTGCTGATGGCCTTGATAATGGTTACATAATTCTCTCACGACTAGGAAAATTAGCTGAGGTGGAATCTCAATCATGTATAATTGATATAGTTAGTCGCCTCCCTGCTTATGCCATAAAGAAGTGGAGAAAAATCGCATTGGAAACCAAAGACAAGGTAGGAAAGTACCCCAATTTCATTGAATTAGTAAAGTTCATAAAAAAGGAGGCTAGTGAAGCACTTGATCCGGTGTATGGCCATAACAAATTAAAGCATTTAGGTGTATCCTTCCAATGTGATAACTTTTGTACTACTGCAAATACACTAACTGACTCTCATGCTAGTGGCCAAAGTAGATATATTTCCAAAAATAAATGTGTTGTATGTGAGGAACCACACCCAATATGGTTGTGCTCCACATTCAAGTCGATGAATATAAAGGACAGGTCGGATGTTGTCACTAAACATAATCTTTGTAAAAACTGTCTCAAAATCAACCACATGGCATCTCAATGCAGACGGCCCTCCTACTGCACCCAAACAGGTTGTAAGACGAAGCACTCAAAATTTTTACATTGTGACAATGACCTGCATATTCCTACGGTTGAAAACAATTATAATAGTAACAAAAGTGAGCCACATGCATCCCTCGTGATCGATGTTGAAGATTCTGTCAATTATGGCCAAACGCATGTATATCTTCCTATAATACCAGTCAAAGTAAATGGAAATAAAGATACCAGACTAGCCCTTCTTGATACTGCTTCCAACACGACATTTTGTACAAGAAAATTGCTGAGGGATCTCGACATCAAGGGCTCTAAAGTAGAGTATAGATTGAACACACTTGATCAACCTGACGTGCCGAGGCAGACTGAAATCGTAAAAATGATCTTGTTCTCAGAAGATGGCAAAGACTCCCTTGCCTTGAATAATGTTTTTGTAGTAGACACCATTCCAATAAAGAATAGAAATGTTGACATATCTTCATATCCTCATCTTCAAAATTTACCAATAAGCTCTGCTTCATCAGAAGTAGATCTATTAATTGGTCAGGACCATTGTGAAGCACTCATTCCCCTGGAAATTAGAAAGGGTCAGAGAGGTGAAGTATATGCTGTGCGAACTTTATTTGGTTGGAGTTTGAACGGACCCATCTCTACCCATAATATGCCTGACAAACAAGTAATTAATCTTTTTATTACTGCCACAAACTCATTTCATGGTAATGTGGTCAATGATAAAGAAGTATTGCCCGGAGATGTTGTGTGTTGTCCTGAAGATGAGAGAGTGGAGAGAGATGAAGAGCTAGACAATGACACTGAGGGTGATGTACGTGTGGACGATTGTGTAGTGGTCTGTAATTCTCTCACATCTGACAAAAGTTTGAGCCTGTTATCTTTAGTTTCCTGTATAATTTGTGCGTTTTTAATGGTTTGTGTATCATATGGTTTATATCACAATCACAGATTTGGTCAGGATTGTGTTAAACTTGAATTTCTTTCCACCAATGAATTTGCTGTTGATCGATTTACTTATAGGTTATTTCCCAGTGAACGTTCTACTTTGTTCTATGAAACAGTGTTTGTTCAAAAGGATATGTACTTTAAACGATGGAAGTATGTACGATTTTTTGCTGAACAATTCTGGAGACGCTGGAGTAAAGAGTTTTTGTTTTTTTTTTTTTTTTTTTTTTTTTTTTAATTCCAGAATGATTGTGTTATGTAAAAAAAAACTGCTTTTCAACTATCTGATATATACGGGATATAATGTTTCTAACTGATTATTACTCCAGGATTATTGTCATGTTTTTAAATGATTTGATGTGTACGAAATCTATGATCTATTATGTTTTTAAAGTCCCTATCATGTAATTTTTTTACTATGTGTCCAATTATTAATTTTGTAAGTATTATGTGTAATTGAATCAAAGTTTCAATTGAGGCGGAGTGTTACTCGCAGAGTATAAATTTTACTTTATAATGTACTTGTATGTTTTATATTGTTTCATATTGTTTCATATTGTTTCACATTGCTATAGTATTACCTTTTCCCACCTTTTTTCCTTCACTTTTATGTGGAGCACTCATGTTAACAAGTCACAAATTTCTGTAAGTTTAATTTTTTGTTGGTTTTTTATATTACTTATGTTCTGTATATTTTGTATTTATATTTGATGTTAAACGTTTGTATATTATTTGTAATTTTAGTGAAACCTGCGCTGCAGTGTATGAAGAAATTTTGATCTAAATAAAAATAAAGCTCCACATTTTGTTACCATTGGTTAGCATTATTTTCCTTCTATTCATGTGTTGCACAAATTCACACAGTGCTCCCCACAGTGACAGCCACTATGTCTCACAATGGTAATCAGGTCCTGCCGACTATCATTTTCTTAAAGGATATCCACGTAGTAGAAGTAATCACATTGTTACTTACTTCCAACACGTGATGCGTGAGGTATTTTGATAGTTAAAAGATGTCATATGACTGTCAATGCGAAGCATCACTTTCAACTAATTTTTATATTATTTTCTATCTTGATTGTTGTTCAAAATGTCAAATTGGACTTGTCTTTCAATCAGAATAATATTCAATTTTTTGGTGCCTTTTCACACGGAGTGTGAAAAGGCACCCAAGAACTGTACGAAATATTATTCTGCTTGAAAAGAATTTAATTTGCAATTTGATATTTGAACAACAAACAAGATAGAAAATAAAAATAAAAATGAGACCACATGTTGTTCACTACATGACAAGACTTTCAACTGAGTATTGTACATATGTTGGATGCCGTCTTGAATGTAATGAAACAGAGGGGTTATGTAGTGAACACTAATCAATAACTCCTGTAATGTGACCAAGATAGCCTAAAGCTGAAATATATATCGTCTTATCAGTGGTAAAGATTGCAAAAATGTCACCTGTTCGTGCATTTTCTCCGTGTAGAAGATGCCGATGAGACTGTCCGTGTCCATCTTGTTTAGTGACAATCGTCGCTGCAAGCGCTGGTAAAAAGATGGAGGTATTTTGGCATCAAGAAATTGTAACTGAATATTTGAAAAAGCAGTGATTTTAGCCGGAATGATTGTGATTTTCGTCGAGCATAAACATAAATCACATGAGTTGAAATACACAATTTGTTTTGTAATATGAAGACAAGACCAAGAAAATTTTTACATGTACATGTACTTGTGAATTCATTATTAGAATGTCTTACACAAAACTATGAATGTAATACAAATGTAATACAAGTTTTCCAAGTTCTAATTGCTTCATGATAACAATATAAAAAATGTGATGATATCCAAAACCAAACCATATTATAAAATATCATTTTTGTGCATGTATCATTAAACGAGCTCACTGGTTATTTCAGTAAAGTGAAATAAATTGATGAACATAACGTACTAGATACTGTGGATTCTGCACTTTTGCCATACTGAGGCCTTTGTCATTGGCGTGGAAGAAATCCACCAAGATTGCGAGGGCATCGAACAGGCGATTGAAGAACCAAAACGCTTTCTGCAAGAGATAATACATGCACAATAATCATTGCTGTAACAGGTCGACAGCAAGACCTCCACATACATTGTAGCAATCATATGAATTACAGACAGATCCATTTTTCTTGAAATCTCATTTTTGAAAAATTTTTGGAAAAAAATTATTAGCAAACATTTCTTCAGGATAGGTTTCATATATATCAAATAACAATTCATAGTTACTATCCAAATATATTTACTTTTATGTTGAGAGTTTCATCATCGTATCACGATAACATCTTCGGAACTGTTCCGTAAACTGTTATCGTGATACGATGATGAAACTCTCAACATAAAAGTAAACATACTTGGAGAGTAACTATGAATTGTTATTTGATATTTCAGAAAATAATGTTTTGCATTGAGGTTATATTTAATTCTAGACTATCTGATAACTTAAAATTTGTGATAGCCTGAACTTTTTATTTGTCAGTCACGTTTCAGTGAAACATTTCAAATTCAAATTACAAACAGATGACGAAGTTACTGTAGATTACTGTTACTCACCACCTCTTCCTTGTCTAGTACATCACTCATCTCCTCAAGTACTTCCACCCATATTGAGTCAAGGATTCGATCAAAGTTGGTTCTCAAAAGATTATTATTAAGAGTGAGCAAGTTACTGTCCAGGTAATTCATGAGTTCTGATATTGCCTAAAATAGAAAGGGTTTAATTATTATTTATAAATATTTTATTTCCGTTTTTTCAAGCAATATATGAAGAAGTGCATAATGTAATAGGTATTGATTTAAATGAGGAATTCTATAAATATATGTAATGATTCAGGGATACAGTTTTCTGTTATGATATCAAAATATTTCAATTACAATGTTCATACTTACGTCAACAGCTGGCACTTTTTCCGCTGACCAACACAGGTGAAACACAAACTTTTTGATATCTGGTCTCATCTACAGAATAAAATACTAATATTTCATTTTATGTCACTCATAATATCTTTGGTTTGGACAGTTTGTGATATACTTCTCATTGATATACAGCTATATGTATTGTATTGATATAATAATCAAGATGTTTTTATAAATACCTAAAATTTACAACATTTTATAAACAAAAGTATTCATTCATTTCTTGGCGAAAATAATCATTGGTTCTGTAAATAGGTTAAAATGTATCAGATTCATTTCTGACTTACCCCTAAGTAATGTTTAGCTAATGCAACAATTCTTTAATTTGTATAAATATGAAAGTTGTTTGCTTCTGGACATACGGTACTGAAACCATCAGAAGGACACAGAACCGTAATCTTCGGCGTAAGAAATCGTAATAATTTGTAACAATTCGAAACAAAGTTACGGGCGTCGTGGGTTTCATGGAACTGCTCAATCTCTGAAACTACAATACTTACAATCATCGAAATAAACAGAGAAAACCTAATAATTAGGACATTTCCCCATACTTCTGCACATTGGCGTCTATCTTTGATACTTTTTTGCTCATAAATATTCGGATTTCCTTGGGCGTTCTCATTTATTTCCACTACAGTGACAGCGCCGATTGGTTAAAAAGTATGGAGTTAGTACAGACACCCAAAAACACAAAAATCTGTCAAAATGTCCGACGTGGTCATGAACTTTTAGAAATGTTCTTTTTAGTACGGGAACCTCCGTAAAATGCGTAATACAATGGTAAAAAACAGAACAAACGTAACTTTAGGCGAGTTATGAAGAAAGCCGTAACTTCCGGAAGCAATAGAACCTTTTTTCGTTCATAACAGTCGCAACAATGAGAAGAAATGGGAGAAAAAACGTAAGGAATCGTAGCGTAATTCTTAATATTTCGGCTTTCCTTCTGACAGTGTCAGTACTATAGCAGATGTTAATTAACCTCAACAATCAACCAAACAAGCCACCAACACAAGCTGTGATCTGACCTTGTCAGCGACGCGGTCCACCACGGTCTTGATCTTGTGCACCATGTTGTTGTCTGCGGTGTGCAGGATGTTGTACTGCCCCCACCGCGCCTTGTCCACCTCCTCCCCCCCGGGGGGCGCCTTCTCCATCACAGCCAGCACCTACAGTACAGAAAGTCATAACTGTAAAAGAAGAAATGTCGTTTTTGTTAAATTTACAAGTTGAGCAGCAGCATTTCTTCTCATGATCATTATTATTATCTGTTCTCTGCTGTAATGACGAATTCCAAAAACGAAAGTTGTTGTATGTTGAGTAGTTTAAGAGGAGTAGCAGAGACAAGCTATTAGTATAGGAGGCAAAATATTC
>CM032669.1:8783351-8797027 GCA_019095985.1 Streblospio benedicti
TTAAAAATTTAATTTATTTAATTTTAAAAAGTGGTTTTTTTTGGGGTTCAAAAAAAAAAAAGGGGTTGAAAAATTTTTTTATTTTCTTTCGTTTTTCCCCCAACTTTTTTTTTAAAGGTTTTGAAAATTCAAATTTTCGGGGGCCCCAAAATGATTTTAAAAAAAGGGAAAATATTGGGGCTGTTTTAAAAAAAAAAAAGGGGGGTTTTTAAAAAAAACAAAAAAATGAAAAGTAAATTTTTAATTGACCATTCATGTTCCAAAAAACATTATTGTTTTTTGGGAAACTTGGGTTTACCCCGGGGAAAAATAGACGGGGAAACTAATTTTCAGAACGAAAATAAAGTGGTAATCAACCCACAGAAAAAACCAAAAAAATAAATTATTAAAACATTTTTTCCCCAGTCTTTTCCCTTTTTTTTTGACGGGGGGAAAAATTTCCCAGGGGTTAGCAAATGGGCCCCCGAACACGTTCCCCCCGGGTTTAAAAAGGGGATTTTGATAATTATTTATCCATAGATAAACTCCAAACGGTACGTGTATAGTGTAAACTCTACATGCTTTTATTGTATACCGTTATACAATATGTATTCTGCACATTTCTTACATCAACATGCCAGATAGTATCATAGTAATTTTACTTTCAAAATAATCTCTTCCCAGTGATATACCTATCATGTATATTGCTGATAGAGTGATGTTTATTTTCGTGTGAGGACGATAAAACAAACAGGAAGCACATACACTACAACATATCAAGATGGTACCACGAGCACCTACTACTCGGTCTAGATCTATAAAATATGAGCGGAAATAATAATAATACAGCAAGTATTTCACAAACACCTCAGGATTTTCAGCATTCACTAATCTCGTGTCATGAGACAAAAGTACCAGCAAAAAGGAAAGCAATCATCTTACATGTGCAGTAATTTGAGTAATGCCACAATACGGACACTAATGAATGCTCGTTGCGTGCTACGCTAACTCTGAGTGATTTGACTATATCGAAATTGATGGAATTTGAAACAGAGGGGCCACACTTAGGAGACTCGTGTAGTCTTGATGTCCACTGTTCACAAAGCAAATGTGCTCACTTCGTCAAAAGCTCCTGGACAAACGCACGGAATCTGTGTATATTTACTTGCCAGTGAGCTAATATAATATAATAGAGTATTGATGCAAGATAATTAAGTATTGACAACTCTTGGTAAGGGCCACGGCTTTCTCACATGAAAACTGATTCTCAGATGTTGTCTCCCAGCAAACATTATCATGGCTAATAATGCATACACACACTGTTCTGACGAGCGGACATAACCCCTAAATTTCATCTTGACAAACATGTGCTAGTGTTAGATCTAGGTGC
This sequence comes from Streblospio benedicti, assembly GCA_019095985.1. NCBI lineage: Eukaryota > Metazoa > Annelida > Polychaeta > Spionida > Spionidae > Streblospio > Streblospio benedicti. Next base: position 8,784,721 of record CM032669.1, read on the forward strand.
ATGCATATATAGCTTTCTGTAACATTTTATTGATATTTTATCCAAAAATGGTTGGCATCCAGGCTGCTATACGTGGTGATGAAGGACTACTTTTGCACTTTTGCCCTGTAAAACTCTTCATACCCACCGTGTGTAGGTAATTTGTACGAGTGGCAACTCCTCATAAGGAGTATTGGCTTTAACACAATTATGACAGCGCTCTCTCGAGGCAATGAGATAGTAGCTCACATGCACATGGTATCAGATAATATGCACAAATTTAAAGTGAGCTTTAACCAGCATCAAATGAAATGAATTAAATTAATCAGTAAATTCCTATCGGTATATGTGGACATGTAAAAAAATGATGGGAAGACCGTTTTGAAAAAGGAAACATGTCATTAAAATGACTGCTGATTTGAGGGGTATGATACAGTAAAGCAGTTCCTTCATTTTCCAGCATTACGGACGACCCATCACGCCATTCCCATTGACTATATGTATGTTATCAAATATTAACATGTGTCATCTCCAAAGAGGACGTTCAGCGCACAACGCTAATGCTTTCAACCCAATGACCTCTACCCATTTAACGTACCACGGAGCAGTGTGCAACCTGCTAGGGGTAGGTTTGCTTAACACCTACCACCAGACCCGACCGGGAATCGAACCCACGACCTTCTGGTCACAAATCCAATTTCCTAACCATTCGGCCACGGAAGCACACTGGTGCTCTTAATAGGCAGGGTATTTACTGCAGTTCTGTATTTTAAGATAGGGCAGTGCGTTTGCAGAGGTTGCATTACTGTATGTGACTGTATGAATATGTAACTTAATGTAATGTATAACTCACCCGTCCGTCAGTGTAACATACTCTGAAGAGTTGACCAGATGTCGCAAACACTCGGCTGTCTGATTTACGGCAGTGTGGTAGGTCCCCTCGTCTTGGGAGTCTGGATTCACGCAGCGGTCTCCCTCTTGCACGAAACCTTCAAAAAAAACATACATGTGATTGTGTTTTGTGGTAGTTATTTATATATATATGTTATATATTTATATATATACTATATATTATATATATATATGTTAATATAGAGTATGTATGTTTATGTTTTGTGTACTATATATGTATATGTAAATGGCCCTGCTTTAGCTGCATGTTAGTATTTAAGTTAAGCCTCATTATATCATAGATTGTATATATGTTTAGATATAGGTGACAGATAAGCCCTGAAGGGCTGGGTATATATTTGTAACATACTTGACTTATATGTTATTGTAATTGAATTTTTATACCATGTCACTATAATAAACCAATCAAATCAAATTCAAACCAGTATCAAAAGTCAGTATGAATATTGGGACGGTGTATTTCACACATATTAGGGACGGTGCAATATTTACCAGAGAGTGGGGACCGGTGCATTTGATAGGGGGACAGGTACTTTTTTCAAGGTGCAAAGTAGGGGGACCGGATGATTTTTCATTCTCGTTGGGCATGGGGCATGTACTTTTTTCATCTGCTGAAATCCCACCTCGACACGAGTGAATCGGTACAAATTAATCACGTGAATATTCATGGGGGGGGACATGGACTTTTTTTATGAATAGAGGTCATGGGACATCAGCCTTTTTTTTCATCACATCAACAGGGGACAAGACCTTTTTTTGGACAAGTTTTTCGATATGCACCGGTCCCCCCCTGCCTGCTAAATATTGCACCGTCCCCTCAGTGTACAAAATGGGGACATTCGTACTGAACAGGGTATGGCTTGAAAGCACCAAAACACCCGACTAGGCGTTTTAATGCTCGGTCCTTCATCCAATCAAAATGCTTGTGACAAGGTTAATCATATATGTCAACAAGTACCTTTGGAGCAGCTGACCAATCGGCACGCCGCAGTAAATGGGTCATACACATGCGTACTGGGGCAGGTGGCAAGCTTCATGCTGGTAGCATTGTGTGGCAAGTCTTGGATTACAGCTCCAACTCTGGCATTGCTAGATCCATACTTGCCAAAACCAGAGTTGAGGTCCAAAAGGAGGGAAATCGGGAACGTGCGTGGTTTATAGTTGATGTCGTAGTAGTCATACCCAAATAGCACATCAAAATCGGGCACGGGTTGCTGGCAAGTAAAGTCCATCTGAAAGTAATGGTTTGGCTGTGGGATTGCTTGTGCATGTGAGGATATTAGAAGCCAAAATGTCATCTAAAGCAGTTCCATATGATTTCCATGCACTAATTATCCTTGCAAACAAATTTCCGTGTATAAAATATGCTTTAATTTCAAACTTAAAAGTACTTACATCGTGATTGCACATAGCACAAAATCTGTTCTTGTAGTTGTACATCCTTCCATACACTATGGACGTGTACGACAAGGGCCCTTCACACTGGGAAGCCACCTCAAAGTTCGTCCAGCCCGGGGAGCAGTAGCCTACGTGCATCTTGCAGTATCTGGAGAACGTGAGTCACCATAAGGCAGGGGACACAAGCAGATCCAGGGTTTTGGAAAAGTGCATTTCAAGGTTTTAAACTATCAAAAACTTGCAGATATGCCAATCCCCCATGAAACTGTGGCGCCTGGGCAATACAGAAGACGTTTGCATCATGTCACACATCATACAGCTGAACTACTGGGGTAAGAATACCTCACTATTTCTGTGCCCCTCTTTTAAAGACCTTGCGTAGATAGTATTTATGTCCGTCCTAATATGAACCAAATCACCTAATCTTCAGCCCTGATAAAGCAAGATATAGGATGACAGCTATTTTAAAGGAAAAGAAGAAATACCGAGCCGATAAAATGATATAACAAAAAGATTATTACTGGGGTCCAAACGTACCCCTAATGCACTTCGTTAAGGTTAAAGAATACTAAAAATGCGTATACGTTGTTATGTAATATCATGATGACAGTTTACATGATAAGATCGAGTAATCATTAAGTACAAATTGACTACGCCGAAGATCTATACCTATATCCGAAATGCTCGTCTGAAGGAACGAACTTCAAAGTGCAATAGTCGTGCACGCGGCCGTCTCTGACCAAGTGGTTAATGTCCGGGGCCTCAGCCGTGAAGTCCTCGCAGCTGAAGTTGGCTGCCCAGTACTTCAGCTCTGCAGGCCGCCGCCCGTTGCAGACACCGCAGTACACGTTAGAGAAGAGGATGCCAGTGGCGTCAGACACTTTGAGCATCAGGTCCTGGTTCTAGCTGCTGTCCTGCACTTGCTCTCTGGAATGAAACATTGATGTAGATTAGACCTACCAATGGCAATATGACACTATATGCATATACAATAAATGTAATGCAACCACCACTCACTGTAGCGTACAACCGTATGCAAAAGCAGCGTTTTTCTCTTCTACATAGGCAGATCCGGGGGGAGGGGCAAGGGCAACCACCACTCACTGATTTTTTACATGTCCGCCACATCGCCGTATGAAACCCATTAAAGAAGTGTTTTCTAAAAAAACCTGGATCTGCCATTATTCTATTACATTCACATCTACATTTAACCACGTTTACATGTATATTTGAGAGGCGAGTGCAAAAAGCAAGCACAATATGTACACTTGTATATAATTTGCTCCTAACCATTTGTAATTAACTACGTTCATACCTATATCGCCATCACCCCAGGTGACTGGACAGCTTCCCACCACGTAGATGTCGTGATCGTCTGTGTCAATGAGGAAGGTCCGCTGGCAGTCCGTCACGTCGGTGGGGAGGACGCTGAAGTCCCGGTTCTCTTCTGGTCTTTTCATTTAGATACTGGGAATATATTTGCAACAATCGCCGTATTCCGCGCACAGGGGATCGCAGAAACAGTTGATTTCGTAGTAACTCAGGTTGGCCAGCGTTTGCGTTACCTATGGAGTACATGGCACAGAATGTGTCTTCCGGGGGTATTTCCAGCACGTCTATGTCACGGCTGGCGCGTGCATGCATTGTGGCATCTGACTGTTGAAATAACACTGACTGCTGCCAGAAGATAGAAACGCAGCATTCGTGGGGTCGGAGCCATATTGGATTATGGGTTCTTTCTGACTAGATGAAGACTGTTGCTCGTGTTTGAATTCCGCACAGTTGGTGGGTCCTTGCAGGATGAAGATGGTCAATTACCTGAAATTCATTATACCTGTTTAAGTAAAAATTCCTAATAGGTGGATAAGTAAAAATAAGACATGAAATATCCATGATTATAAACAACAGCAGTTGACTTTGTTCGCCAAGATTAACTTTGTGGTTACTGTGATGTACTGTTGAAATCATATTATGTTTATTTTATGCCTTAAAATTGCAGTGTATAAATTGAATAAGTCTGTACTTTTAATATGGGAAGTATTTTATGTTTTGGTTTTTAAATAGTATAATGTTTTAGAAGTACTATTTTTTATTGTTGGTGGGTCTCTATAGAGATGAAGTATGTTTTTAGTGAAATTGTGAAATTAAAAACTTTTAAAACTTTTAATAAAAATTTGGTCTACTTCAGTGGTAAGTAAAATAGACAACAAATATATTATTATAAACAAAAGGGTAAATCTTTTAAGTAATAATGCGGATGAAATGAGAATGGGAACTACCGACTAATTATACAGACTAAATATTGGCTGAGTCATTTATATCATCCACAAAACTGGCTGGTGCTTTGTGATTTATTGCTTTACTGCTGTTGACGCTCAACACAAACCAATCATGAGCATGGACAAGGGGCTTCTAGTGATGAATATACATGAAGTACATTTGCAAGAACACATCTGGGGTTGATGGGGCTGTCCCTCGAGATCTACCCTGTACACATCTCGAGTTTTGCATCATGCCAGTACCCAGTAACCAGTTTGTGAGGTTATTGCGGATGCCAATGACATCCTAACAATGTGTTGCCACTGTCTCCTAATGCTGACTGTATCTTAAGGATTCCACTATAGATACACGAATGATTATGTAACACTGATAAGCAAGTGCAATATGAGGCCAGTTAAATTGCGGGCATTAAAGCCTACAGACTAACGCGTGCCAGCTGCATGTTGGTTATGGCAGGGTGGGTTTAAAACATAATTCCAAATACTTATGCACCTCTGTAGGATCTAGATTACAAAAAAGAGTGTCTACACAAAAGCACATTAGAATCTTATATCCCACTCATAAATCTTTCTGTGTGGACAAATACTTTGGAATTCATGTATGTCGTTTGCACTGAAAATATTGCAATGTTTCCACAATATCTAATTTAGCTACACACTTTGATTACCTCCTATTTAGCTACACATTTGCACAATTGTATCAATGTATAGTTTGTTTAAACTATGCCTAATACCCATGTACAAGTACATGGTCATAATAAATAGCCATGGAATGTCTATTGCAATCAGTTGCAATCAACAAATACAATAATTTACATAGCAATATCTATTTCCGCTATCATCATAGAATGTAACATAGCAACATTTATTTCAAACATCATGGAAGCATAAAGATGTTGTTTATATTTTCAAATCAATTAACTAAAAAGGGTTATTTTAAAGATGTAATGCATGTTTTCAAATCAATTAACTATAAACTGTAACAATCAAGTGCTTATCAAATTCTTTCTCTTCCAGAGAAGCTGAGAAAGATATGCTGTGAAAAGAATGCCAATAACCGGGTGTGGATGTAGTGTCCTTCTTTGTATTCAATCGATTGTACGATGGCAAATACCGTAAATATTTAATTATAATTAATTATTATAGCGGAATCCTTAATGGGAGCCCGTACCCGTAGTTTCTGAATATAAATGTTGGAGTTCAGAACAGGTAGTCATTTCATAAACTAACTGATGTGCGATTTACAGTTATTTCAATGTACACAGTCACTGAAAACCATAAACACCATTTGATAGTGCTGGCTGCTGGCAGCTACATGGTGGTGTTTACGTCTATTTCAACATCAGTTGATGAAAGTGAACATGGCTGCCATTGACGCGAATCCGTCATGAAGAGCTTGTATCAGATGGATACATGTAGGAGGGGGGGGGGGAGGGGGCGCATTGACCCACCCACATTATTTCATGAATTTGGTACGCACAAAGGCCAAAAAACCCATGCCAATTATATATGGGTGGACAGAGCCCCCTGGATTTGCCTATGACGAGACTCAAATTTAGACAATTACGTTCAGTGTGCTTCTGTGTATCTGGAGTTGGACTCGTGACCAGAAGGTCGTGCGTTTGATTCCCGGTCGGGTCTGGTGGTGGGTGTTGAAAAAACTCATCCCTAACAGGTTGCACACTGCTCCGTGGCACCTACACGTTAAATAGGTACAGGTCATTGGGTTGAAAGTGTGAGTGAGTGACTGTGTGAATGATTAGCATTGTGCACTGAAATTGCTGCCGTTACAAGTATGCGAGAAATGATCAAATGATGATCAATAAGTTGGCCAATGATCTTGTGTAAATTGATAAGTCGTGAGAGCAAGACTTGGATCGCGTCTATAAACCTCCACACTCACAGTCATTCATGGTCAAGTTTAGAGTGCCGCTGCCTGGTTAAGTTGAGAATTCTCTTAATCTTAGGGGAAAGGATCTATTATGTATTTTGTATTGCTTGTGGCATCCTATTCATAGTATAGAATTACACTAACATATACGAAGAGTAGATTTCTGTTGAATGTTTGCATGAAGGTAGCATCTAAAATTTTGACTTAAGTTTATTTGCATTTTCATACAACATAACTCTCAATGGATGCCACTTCTATAAAGACACCAACTCAACAATAATACATCTTTTTCCAGTTCAAGCCACTCTAAAAGAAACCATCTTTAAACTGATACCACTTGTCTATATTCCGAGTGGTCTCATTTACTGTTAACTACCTTCCTGTGCTTCTTCAAGTGATTCTTGCAGTAGGAAGCCAATAGCCACACAATTACAGAAATATATACATCTAAGAATTCTGCTTCCACGAGCCGTATATTCACACCACACTCTGCACAAAACAATCTAAATAATCCGCACTTGCAAATACTTCTGTGAGTAAATTGCGCGCACTTTAGTAGAGACTTAGTTCAATTGCTGCAATTAGCATGTCTGCTATTTCTGTACATCTTTACAGAAACATTGAGTAAGTTTGGAGGGTTAGAAACACATGTTTAAACTTGAGAACCAGTGTATAGCACATGGCGTATGCTAGTTTTTTTTAGGTTTTTTGTTTCCTCTTTTTTCTTTTTGTTTAGATGAGTTAGTTTTAACAAATAACAATATTACATTGAAATGCGGGAATGTGAGAAAGAGCATTATTGGCTTTTGATAAGGATTGAGTATTGTTATGCTATCGTCATGGTATAGTTGGTATATTGTAAGTGGACTGTACCTTACACACCATCCTTATCTGATCTTATCTATTCGGGCTTATTATTTATTTACCATGAACATGGACTTTGAATGCTGTGTGAATGGGATAACCCACGATGCTTACACCCCTGACATATAAATGGACTGGCCAGTAGTACTTACGCTGTACGTAAGTGTATATATTGATTGTATAACTGACTATTTATTGATTGATAGACTACTAGTTACTGATGTACTTGCTATACGGCGACGGCATGTCCCATGTCAGGATATCTCATAAATGAAATAAATAAACACTTCCCAATGAGTTGCTCACAGAACATGGTGACAGAAGTGGTCCCAGGATGCCATAGGGTGTGTGTGAAACACATATGAATGTGCTGAGGCAATATTTCAAGTAAAAACAATCGTGGATAAAATGACGCTGACATAGCTGCCGAGAGGGGGTTATGGACAATTGCTTCCCGCCACGTCACGTACGCATGCGCAGTAACTTGTGAAGTTGCACACGTGGCGTTGCACGCGCTTGGTCAAGCTTCATAGTCATTTGTTATTCATTTATGTTCATTTCAGACTCATCCATTAAATACATAAATTACATATGATATGTACGGCGATGATTTGCTTCAAAGTTGGAGGAGCGAAAGATTTGTAAAAGAAATATAAATCATGATAATATGAAAGACGTGATTGAACCAGCCCGCAGGACGGAGGAAAAGGTAAGCACATGTTTTCTCAAATTTTTAAGTATTTAGACAGTATTTGGCTGTAGCAGTTATGCTAAATTAATATCTAATTCAACAATAAATATGAAGCGGACAGCTTATTCATTAATCAGTACATAGGCAGCAATTTAAACAAAATAGAAATATGGAATGATATGTATATATTGATCGTATTGCTATATTTATTGATTGATACTAGTTACTGATGTACTTGTTACACGGCGACGGCATGTCTGGATTTCTCATAAATGAATTAATTAAATAAAAACTTCCCAATGAGTTTCTCACAGAACATGGTGACAGATGTGGTCTAAGGATGCCATAGGATGTGTGTGAAACACATATGAATGTGCTGAGGCAATATTTCAAGTAAAAACAATCGTGGATAAAATGACGCTGACATAAAATACCGCCAAAATAGCTGCTGAGAGGGGGGTATGGACAATAGCGTTCTGCACGCATGACGTCACAACTCATGAATATTCATGAGATTCAGTGCACGAGGCTTCCCGCCGCGTCACGTACGCATGCGCAGTAACTTGGTACAGTTGTACATGTGGCATTGCACGCTTGGTCAAGCTTCATATTCATTTATCATTTATTTATGGTTATTTCAGACTCATCCAGTAATACATAGATTACATATGTATTCATAGCAAGGCGATGATTTGCTTCAAAGTTGGAGGAGCGAAAGATTTGAAAGAAATATATGAAAGACGTGATGAGTTTGACGTGTGTTCAATGTGAGTATTCTAACTGACAAACTGTACACGCATAGAGTTTATACATGCCTATCAATCCATGAAAGTTAGTACCAGGCATTTAAATGATGAACAGAAAAACATTTGAATCGACAGGCTATGACTCCGTCTTGATGGGGTACATCGGCTTGATGGGTGTGAAAGTTACCAGTGTCCTTCACCTTCAGTGGGAAAGCAGTTGACCAGACGCCACTGGACATGAGCTGGAGGTAACATGATGTACACTTTGCCCTCGTTTTCTTATGTGTATTTAACAGTGCTAATTATTATAACTGCATGTTAATACTGTATACATGCTTTTATTTGTTATATGGACATGTTTTATGTCTGATCTGGGAAAAGAAATCAGCCTACAAACTCAGCTGCTAAATAATGTTAGCTACGCTGGGATCGATATTTACCGTGTGGGACAAGATTTCAAAATACGAGATGTTCATGAAAATCGCCCTATCCTACTCACATCATTTAAATTTTTACATATCTGTTTGCAGAAATATGTTCTATAGGCGTTTCCAAACATCTTGGGAAAATTTGAATAAAATCCGGCACTTACTTAGAAAGCTATGGGCATTTAACTACAAACACTTCTGTTCTCGCTCGTGCATTGTCTTATAACACAGTTTTGGTGCGCGCTACCCCTAAAAGCAAGATTTCAGACTTGTGTTTTTGAAGGTGGATTGTTCCCCGGATCCAATGTGACTATGTCCTCCATTTTGGTTTTAATTGTTGTAAAATCGTCTGCAGAACCTAATCACGTCTGCAAATTTCTAAAATTGGAAACCCTCTTCTCTGAATTCACGATCAAAGTGTTGATCTCATGGTTTTTTCACTATTTGTAATGTTATGTTTTGCAAATGTCTGGATTTGCTTTCATTTTCCTAATCCTTATTTTCTCCTCTTTCAAATGATATATAATATAAAGGTTTAATCTAGTTGGCTCCGGCGAACATAAGCCTAAGAATGATGCAAGGTCACGGGAGGTTCGCCTTGATTTTGAGGCATGCGCCAATGAAAACTGCCAAATTAACTTAAATTACAGAGGGATAAAAATGACAACAAATAGTTTTTTATTCAGATTTTTTTCTCTTTCCAATGGTATGTATTATATTAGTTTTACTTCTTCCTCCTATTTGTGAAATGAAAAAATAAGTGATATGGTCGGAAAATCCTGAGCATCGCATGGCCGTCATAGTGACAGTTGACAAAAGAAAAACACCAAACGAATATTGCATCATATCTCTGTTATCAGTTGTCATAAAAATTTATAATTTAGATGGAAATAATCTGCATTAATATGTGATTCCATTCATATAAATAAGCGTATGTAATTATTGTAATTTAATAGTTTATTTTGAGCATCAATCACTCGCAAGGTCATATTTGACAGTCCGCGATTGGCGGGAAAACACATGACGATGTTTGCGCAATAATGCATCAAAAATCACTGAATTGTGTGTGTTGGGATGGTAAGAATAAGAACTACAAGGCATTTTTCTATAACATACTTTATTTTTACATAAATTGAAACAATAGTCAAAACACAGCAATAATTTTAAAAACCCATCTTATATTTGGTGAGTGCGCAACAGCAGCTTTTTACTTGTTTTTGCAACGAGAAACGTCGAAAGTGGTGCAGATTTTGAAAATGCGTTTAACATGGGGTAAATGGGAAAATCATGTCTACAAAATCCCCCCCAAAACAGGCAAAGAAATGTTAATAACTTTGTCAATTCTTGTCGGATTTTGGTGATCTTTTTTTAAAATGATTCCCATGAGACGTAGAATTTTTTCAAATTAAAAAAACAATTTTAGAAATTTTTTCAATTTTATCCCAGTGTAGCTAATAATGTATATGTATGTATATGTGTATATATGGATATATTTGTGTGTTTTAGATGAACTTTAATATGGATTGAAGTATATTTACAGACAATATATCTGATGTGCTTGCTTCTGTGGCCGAATGGATAGGGAGTTGGACTTGTGACCAGAAGGTCAGGTACCATGCCATATGCAGCCAGATGCAGCCAGTATGGTATGGCATACCAGACATTTACATTTACATTTATGTAATGTTTGAAAAATATATTTATATAGATATATAATGTATGATTTAAAAATAATTAATTTTAGCTGTGAGCTCAAAAACAGATTGCATTCACCGCTACTAGTGATAATGTTCTTACATGTATAACGATAACTAATGATTGTGTCTGTGCTTATTAAGTTTCTTGGGTTTTTTTTTCTTCTCAAATTCAAAGTACTATTATGTTGTGATAAACAAAATGTATGATTTAAAAAAATTATTAATTTTATTTGTTAGGCACCAATTTTTAATGTAATTGCTGCATTGAAATATTAACTTATTGGTATATATTATTAATAGAAAAAAATTAATGCATATTTCATATCCATTTGCAGATTTCTAACGTACTATCAACTGCGAAAACAAAGAAAGAGAAAATCATGTCTCCGTGCGATCATTCTCGGGGGAGGCGAGAGTGCAGGGAATCGAACCTGCTGGTTTAATTATCACCAGACATGAGCTGGAGGTAATATGATGCAGACTGCCATCGTTTTCTGTGTATTTCAAGTGTATTTAACAGTGATGATTATTTTAACTGCATGTTAATACTGTATACATGTTTTATTTGTTTACAGATGTGGTCTAGCAGGTTCAATTTCCTGCACTCTCGTGATTTGCTGATTTGCTCCAAAATTGGAAGGACAAAACATTTAAAAGAAAGGTAAGACGACGTTTTAAGGCAGCCAGCAGCTTCAGCAGCTACTTCACTTGGCACATTCCATCAACCTATTGATGTTGGCCAGTAAGCCGTAGATAGATAGATAGATACACCATCATCTAACCATACAATAGGCTAAAAATTCCTCAACATAGAGGGTGTACTAAAAACATGAATGTGTATTCCAATTTATTTCAGTTGTTAGCTCGTGTGCGGAACGGGAACTACTTCGATGACTCATCTGTTGGATCGTGAGTTGGCCACAAAGCTGACCTCGGTGGTGCCGGGTTGGGTGCCTGGTGCCACCCACAGCCAGCATGGCAGCAGCCATACGGGGGCGAAACCAGCACCTTGACCAAGCACATGAGATTCCACACTGGAGTGAAAGAACATCAGTGTAAAGTGTGTGAGAAATGAACAACAACAAGCCTATTGGGGGCGAAACCATCACCCAGAGACAACAACAACAACAACGTTGTTAAAGGTAGACTTATAAACCATAATTGTCTTTTTCTTTAAATGAAATATTTCTCTGTATATTTTAGTATCAGTATAGACAATTCATCATTTCTGACTTACACAAACGCCACTTATATTTTTATATAATGCATTTTGTGAAAAAAAAACAGCATTATATATAAATAACTAACTAACTTCCAGGGTTGATTATTTATTCTCAATATTGTTCTTGATAAAATAAATATCGTATAGATTTAATTAAGTTGTAAAATCATTTTCAAAATGAAAAAAAATATCTATTTAAT
>CM032669.1:8797127-8837659 GCA_019095985.1 Streblospio benedicti
ACTTGTAGGAGCAATGGTGAAGAAAAGGTAATGAAGCAAACTCTTAGGAAAAGAACGAAGTTCTTAAAATGTGAATTATTTAAAGAAGTTTACGTATCATATGTGAATGCTTGTTGAATGAAATTCAAATATACTAAAAATGTTTAGCAGAATAAATATATCTTTTTATTGCAATTAGTGTGTAACAATTTCTAACCAACATTAGTTCACCTTTGACTTGACTTTCATATTTCAACAAATGTGAGAACTTTACCACAATATCAACCCAGATATATTCAATCAGAGGCTTGTGTCATTGTTTTGTAAAATTCTAGTGTCTAAAAATGTATAAAGATGATGAACCAGACTTTACGAAGCAACATTTTATATCAAATATCTTGAAACTTTGAGCCATACTGATTCTGATTAGTTGATAGCACAAATACCTCATAAACTATTTATAGATGCATTTATGCAACTAAAGACAAGCCCAAAGCAGCAATGGCTAAAAATAACCGTATACTTTATCACCACTCAAAAAATATTATTAAATGACCACATCAAAGTAGACCTAAAAATCATAAAAATACTAGAAATCAGTATCACATGTATAGTAGAACCTCCAATTAAGACCACCTCTCTATTGAGACCACCTCTGTAATACGACCACTTTTCACAGTCCCAAACCTTCATAAAGCTATCCAAAATGAACCTCTGTAAAGAGACCACCTCTCTATTGAGACCACCTGACACTGGTCCCAAAGGTGGTCCTAATAGAGTGGTTTTACATGTGTGTGTTTGTGGTGCTTCAGGCCGCGCAGTCCGCGTGTGGGGCCGGTCAATGATGACATTGACCTCGGTCAAGTCGCTGAAGTGGAGGCTGAAGAGGTAGAGGAGTGGGAAACCGACAGCAGCAGCTCTGAGGGGGAAGAAGAACCGCAGGAGCAGCCGCAGCCCAGGACAGAGTCCATAGTACCAGTAGGTTGATTTTTTAGTGGAAGGCTCATTTCTGTTTTCATGAGTTTAGGCTTTGCCATTTAGTTGGTTTCGGGTTTGACTAACACACACACTTCTGGTAACATAATTATGAATAATTACCATGGGAATACTTTCAAAACATCGGATGTTAGTTAACAGAATTTTTTAAAAGGATGGCCAGAAATGATTATTTCCTTAGCAAAGCTTCCAACAGCGGTTGGTTATCAAGCATATCATCTTAAAATATAACAATTTGGAAGCTGAAGTGAAATTGCACATTTTTTGCCATTTGCGGCTTCTGTTATTACTACACGTCTATATTTCAGATTGTGCTTCCACCCAACATTGCGAACATACCTGAGCGTTACGGAGGAGTGCTCCGGTCAGAGGCGTATGGCAGGATTGTAAAGCTAAACATAGCAGACGGCAATGCAGAGGTAGAAGTGTAGATGAAACACTACTCAGGACATGGACTGTTATGAAAATATTGGGAATAAAATCTCAGTTTATAAAACACTTAGTTTTGTACTATTAGAATATAGTTTTTATTTGTAATCTATTAACTTGCTATAAGGAATCTTTGTTGATGTAAATCTGAAATATCTATGCTTAATATAATTATACCTACCCAGAAATAACATTACAAATATTTCAGGTTATTGTATCTTGCGTGTGAAAATTTCAAGGATAATAAAAAACTGAATGTATTACGATTGTTTATTTATCTATACATGCTACAAAGTACACAAAATATCTGCAGGAGTTTAAATAGCACTTCAGTCATTAAATTTTACAATGGAACACTGTATTTTTCATTTCCATATATTTTCATTTAGCACATAAATATCACACTAACTTTCTATTTTTTCAATCATCTCCAAAAATAGACTTTTAAATACCATACATGATGAAATGATTTGAGCAACAGGTGAAAAGATTTGCCATTTTCTAATTACTATCTACATTAATATATCATACTAATAAGGAATGTTGTGCATGGCAAACATGTAAGTGTTCAATCTATGATTACACAATCAAATTTTAACGAACAGCCACCATTAAGCTCTCAATATCGTATCTGACCATCATAGAAGCCATGGCTTCAAGATTCGGATTTTCTAACACATGGGTAGGTTCCCAACCTCAAGTTCACTCAGATTCAGCGGTGGGTCGAGACAATAACTTGCAAGATGAGCAAAAGAGCTACTGTATAAGACGAGGGCTTTTATGAGGTCAGATATTCAGACCAAGCATAGAGGGGAATTACTATTATTGAACACATTACAATTTGATGACACATGCAATACATTTTTCTAAATGCTACAATTTTCCAAATTTAGATTGAAAAATTCATCAATCAATACCACTATCAAGTTATCCTCATCTTTAATGATTGTATGGAGCAAACTTGAGTATCTTTCTATAACATAAAAATAGCTAAACTTTTACCTAGATTGCTACTTTACATAAAAATAGATATAAACAAATAATAAGAAATCAGAACAGCACGTCAATCAGACTACATGTACACTGTAGATAGGTCACATAAACTAACAAATGATATGTTGTAATCGAGCTTTATAAGTTGACACACTTTCCATTAGGAAAAAACAATCACATCACAAATTTGTAGCATTGGAACATTAAATCACAATCTATATTCCTGAAAATCATTCATTACAATTATGCACATTATGCACAAAATACAAAACTCTATTACAGATTTGTCATAGCAATCAGACATCGTAGATGATCTATCATATTGTTATTAATCTCGGTCACAGTAGCAATCATCAGTACATGCATCTAGAATCTCTCACACACACACACACATGTACATTAATAACAAGGTTCTACTGTAACTTAATGTATTAAATCGATTAAAATCTGTATTAAAAATCATAAAATGCATGCACACTTTACAAACACATCTGAATTCAACCATGTTCCCAGCATTGCTCGATCAGTGAACCAAGTTCTATCTAGCCAGCAGTAAACCATCCAAATCCGGGAAAAGAAAAACGAAATAAAAATAACACTACTTTACAAAATTTTTCCTTATTTTCTGAAAGACCCAGTATTTGACAAAGCAGCAACGTTTATGAAAAATAATGAATTTGGTCTTCATAAAATGGTTTCATATTGATGACTTTAAAGACAATATCTAAATTAGACAAAAAGTAAAATGTTAGTGATAAAAGCATTGGATTAAAAGAAAATTGAAATAACTTTTATATAAAAAATTGCATTGTTCTATGAACAAAGTGTGTGCAAAGAATATCTATAAATAAAACTGTTTAAAAGTATATAATTTAGGCAAATGTTACTATTAAATAGCAATATTAATAAGAATCTCTATATAGCATCTAAAAGATAAAAATGATAAGAAGCCTTTAACAAATCGTTTCAATGTAAAATCACATTGATTGTGATGGGATAATTCATTGATCTAGATAATTCTTTGCACGTGTGTAATTATTACACCTAATATACATTGTACTAACATATGCAAGTAAACATTAAAATCATCTAAATAATAAATCCTAAATACGCCATAATACACTAACCACTCACATCAACATGAACTTTTGAAAGTATTAAATATTTAACGTACTGAATATTCACCGGGGCAAAGCTATTCCTGGTAACTCAAAAGTTATGGTAACATGATCATCATCATAAAAAATATGCTCTGTAGATTTTATATTACCATCTAAGGTTGAAAAAAAATGAGGGTAGACATGTCATACCCGGGCAGCAAGGTAGAAAATCCAAGATGGCCGCCAATATGGCCACATTTACATAATCTCATCTAACTGTTATTTTAGAAGGTAGGAGGCTGATATTGGTGTCAAAACATAAGTTTTGGGGGTCAAGGAATCCCACAGTACAAATTAAAATGTAAAAGATTTAGAGGAAAAGACAATAATTCAAGATGGCTGCCAATATGACCACCAAAATGGTTTTTTTTTACAAAATTGGCTTTAACTTTTAAAGTAAGCTACATAGAAATATAAAATTGGTGTCTAAATATAGGTTTGTGGGGTCAAGGAATCTTCTAGTAATCACTAAATACACATAACCTTAACATGTGGATCATAACTCAAAACTTATGGTCATGCAAAATCAACATGCATCTCAACATTGATAATGCATCTTGTAGTAGACTTGCATATGCATATCACTGTCATCCCCCCCTTTTCCCCCACTTACAAACTTACATCATGAATGCTGAGGCTATACATAAAACATGTCGTAGCAAAACGTTGATTTCAAGTTTTAACCACTTTGGTCTATCAATGGGATATGATGAGCTACGAAAGTACCACAATGATATGGCATCATACATAGTTGACAATAGTAAAGGAAAGGTTTCGCTACCAAGCCATTTGAACCCCACCATTGAGACAATGGGCGCATTCGACAATTTTGACCATGAGGAAAATACTCCTTCTGGAGTTGGATGTACCCATGATACAGTTTCAATTCTTATCCAAGACAAACAAACTTCAACATTAAAGAAGCCAAACATAAGCCAAACAAATGTGGTACATGGAATAAGCCAATTGAAAGATGAGCTCAGCTGTCAGGCAATACAGGAGTACATAAAGCCAGCAAAGAAACCCGACCTGGGTGAAGACTACACTGTGCCTGACAAATTGTTCACAATGTCCACAGATGAAATGGCATCTATTAAAGCAAAAGATATTGCATGGTCAATCAGTCGATTAGATGTAAACCAAGTAGAAATCGACAAGTTGGACATCAATGATGTGCAAGTCATGCCATCATGGTCTGCATTTAATTCTGTTATAACTGATGAGGAACTCCCCGAAAGGACCATTGGTTTTCTGCCAGTGATTCCCCATCCAGTAACTGAATACTCTACTGTGTACACTGCACTGAAAAACTTTCAAGATGTACTAAAACAACTGAAACAGTCACATATGGCTATAGCCTGTGACGAAGGAGTTTATCATGTAGCACGTGAAATCCTATTGGATAAACGTGATGAGTTTGCAAACATTGTGCTCTGTATTGGATCTTTCCACATGATAAAGGTTGTCTTGGGGTGCATTGGAAAATACATCAATGGAAGTGGTGCAGAGACCATTTTGGTTGAGAAGGTCTTTGGCAAGAAGGTTGTCAATGCTGTGATTGCAGGAACTCACTATGAGCGTTCCTTAAAAGGAATGCTACTGCTTGCTGAGTGTTTTGAAAGACTAATATGGTCAGAGTTTTTCAAGTGCAATGGATTGGATACATACAGAGAGCATATGTCCACTCTTGCCGCTCTCAAATCTGCTGTGTCTGGCAAAGACAGACTGAAGAGCAAGGAACATCTTGAATTATTCATCAAGTCTTCACCAAGAATGATCAGTGACTTTGAAACCTTTCTTGCCACTCAGGCTCAACAATCTGAGACTTTTGCTTTTTTGCTCAGTGGGAATTAATATTCCATGAAATGATGGGTGTAACCAACCTACACAGAGAAGTGCGTGGTGTATCAGCTCTAAACACAGAATTAATTGTAAACCATAAGTTTACTAATCTGGAAACTTCATCATCTGAAGTCAAGATTGGAGAAATGTTGACCTATGTTAAGAGCAAAGAAAACCCAATTCATGTATTGGCTGGTTCTGAACAGAAGCTCCACAACATAGTTACTCAGGAGGTGATGGCAGATGAGATTCGCAAGGATTTGCTGAACATTGGCACGAAAGGAGGAGAGCTGTATGAAACTTTTCGAAGAGAGAGATTCATAACAAAAGAGAAGCGATTGTCTGCAAACATTCATCGCCAAAACTTGAAAACATTCCTGAGCATCAGATCGATGAAAAAGCCAGCAGAGATAAAGATGAAAGATAAGAAGAAGGAGCTAGCAGAAGGGCAGAAAGTCTTGGATATAGCCCGTGTCAGAGGATATGATATTAAACGTCTGTTTCAGTATGATCTAGTGAGCACAACTTATCTTTTTGATAAAGATGGGCTAATGACAAAGCCAGTAAAGAGTGACTTGTGCAAAACCTTGGAAGCAAAGCTCACATTACAAGACTGGGTAGCCAAGGATCAGTGGACACAGGAAATTACAGCTTACCTTGTAGATGTCATGGCTCAAGTTCGACGTGTGCCCATCACTATTCTCAAGACTTTTGGTGATATGTCTGATAGTTTTCTTGCAATGGTAAAGGGTCTTTGTTCACAAGCAAGTAGGATAGATTTCGTTTTTGACACTTACATTGATGGGTCTGTCAAAGACAGAGAACGTATCAGAAGATGTGACACTACACCAATTGACATCAACACCCTGTGCATTGACACTCCACTTCCAGCAGAAATGGACTCATTGTGGGCTTCTGCAAACAATAAATCGAAACTGCAGGATTTGTTAAGATTCACTATAATCCAATGTGCTCATGACAAGTTTCCTGGAAAGCAAGTGATACTCAGTGGAACTGGCATTCCTGGGGAGACTGACACAACAGAATGCCTATTATTGCCTGCTGATGGATCTCTGTCAATCAGAGAGCCTCGTCTAGAGGTAGAACTTGAAGAGGCTGACCAGAGACTCATCCCACATGCTGTAGATGCAGTGAAATTTGGAGCAAGAATACTTGTTGTTCTTTCTCATGATACAGATGTCTTGGTATTGTTGTTGCATTACTGGGGAGTCCTTCAAGTGCATGGTCTGAGAGAGGTATGGATGAGGGGTGGTATTGGAGATACCACAAGATATATTCCAGTGCACAGAATTGGGTCCATTATAGGCCCAATCATGTGTAAGGTTCTACCAGCTGTTCATCAGCTATCAGGCTGTGATACCACAAGCAAGTTTGGCACCAAACAAACAGCTCTTAAAGTGAGCCCAGAACGTTACCTCAATGAGTTTGGACAGGATCCAAATGATATTGATCTGAATCTTGTAGAAGAGTACTTGGTTCAAGTGCTCAAGCCTGGTACACCACTGAATACACTTAATGACCTACGATACCACCTCTACCACCATAGTAAGAAAACCTTGGATGAATTACCACCAACTAGTCAAGCTGCCAAAGAACACATACTACAGGCATTTTATGGAACACATATTCAAGTTAACTGTCTTCGCGAGCAAAGACTTGACCGTACCGATTTTGGCTACTACAAGGAAAACGACTTGTTACTGCCGTGTAATCCCAGGGTGTTGGTACCAGAAGACTTAGTTTCAAATTGCAATTGTGGGAAATGTGCAACACCAAATTGCATTTGTAGAAAGCAGGGTGTTCCATGTTGTGCATTCTGCAAATGTCAAGCAGTTGAAAAAGACTGTAAAAAAAAATCCAAATGTTGTTCTGAATGTCCCATTTCGATTGTAACCAATTCAAGATGTAGAGAAGAGTAGATACTTTAATCTTATAGCAAATGTTAGAAACTGTTGACTGTGTCTTAATATGTCACAAAGGTGTGTAAAACTTTAAATGCATAAAAAATAAAATTTGCTACATGTATACGAACATTTGTGCAGAATGCCATGATTAGTGTAAAGATAACTGTGAAATGAAATAGCACATTAAATGATTTTGCATGACCATAAGTTTTAATGATCCACATGTTAAAGTTATGTATATTTTGTGATTACTAGAAGATTCCTTGACCCCACAAACCTATATTTAGACACCAATTTTATATTTATATGTAGCTTACTTTAAAAGTTAAAGCCGTTTTTGTAAAAAACAACCATTTCGGTGGTCATATTGGCAGCCATCTTGAATTATTGACTTTTCCTCTAAATCCTTTGCATTTTAATTTGTACTGTGGGATTGCTTGACCCCAAAAACTTATGTTTTGACACCAAAATCAGCCTCCTACTTTCTAAAATAACAAAGTTAGATGAGATTATGTAAGTGTGGCCATATTGGCGGCCATCTTGGATTTTCTACCTTGCTGCCCGGGTATGACACCACCATGTAGATGTCATGATCGTCTGTATCAATGAGGGAGGTCCGCTGGCAGTCCGTCACGTCGGTGGGGAGCACGCTGAAGCCCCGGTTCTCTTCTGGTCTTTCCCTTAGATACTGGGAATCTCTGCAACAATCGCCGTATTCCGCACACAGGGGATCGCAGAAACAGTTGATTTCGTAGTAACTCAAGTTGGCCAGCGTGTGTTGCGTTTGACAGGTGGAGTACATGGCACAGAATGTGTCTTCTGGCGGTATTTCCAGCACGTCTATTTCACACGGCTGGCGCGTGCATGCATTGTGGCATCTGACTGTTGAAATAACACTGACTGCTGCCAGAAGATAGAAACGCAGCATTCGTGGGGTCGGAGCCATATTGGATTATGTTGAAGCTTTCTGACTAGATGAAGACTGTTGCTCGTGTTTGAATTCCTTTTAGTTGGTGGGTCCTTTAGGATGAAGATGGTCAATTACCTGAAATACATTATACCTGTTTAAGTAAAAATTCCTAATAGGTGGATAAGTAAAATAAGACATGAAATATCCATGATTATAAACAACAGCAGTTGACTTTGTTCACCAAGATTAACTTTGTGGTTACTGTGATGTATTGTTGAAATCATATTATATACGTTTATTTTATGCCTTAAAATTGCAGTGTATAAATTGAATAAGTCTGTACTTTAATATGGGAAGTATTTTATGTTTTGGTTTTTAAATAGTATAATGTTTTAGAAGTACTATTTTTTATTGTAAATTGAAAAGGTCTCTATAGAGATGAAAAGCGTTTTTTGTGAAATTGTGAAATTAAAAACTTTTAAAACTTTTAATAAAAGATTTGGTTTACTTCAGTGGTAAGAATAGACAATCAAACATATTATTATAAACAAAAGGGTAAATCTTTTAAGTAATAACGCGGATGAATGAGTGGGAGGGGAATGCCGGAACTACACAGACTAATTATACAGACTAAATATTGGCTGAGTCATTTATATCATCCACAAACACTGGCTGGTGCTTGGTGTGATTTATTGCTTTACTGCTGTTGACGCTCAACACAAACCAATCATGAGCATGGACAAGGGGCTTCTAGTGATGAATATACATGAAGTGCATTTGCAAGAACACATCTGGGGTTGAAGGGGCAGTCGACCTACCCTGTACACATCTCTAGTTTTGCATCATGCTTGTAGCCAGTAACCAGGCTGTAAACTTATTGCGGATGCTAATGACATCCTAACAATGTGTTGCCACTGTTTCCCAATGTTGACCGTATCGTTAATGATTCCACTATGGATACACGAATGACTGTGTAACACTGATAAGCAAGTGCAAAATGAGGCCAGTCAAATTGCGGGCATTAAAGTCTACAGACTTATGCGTTCCAGCTGCATGTTGGTTATGGCAGGGAGGGTTTAAAACATAATTCCAAATACTATCATGCACCTCTGTAGGATCTATATTACAAGAAGGAGTGTCTACACAAAAACACATTAGAATCTTAGATTCCGCTCATAAATCTTTCTGTGTGGACAAATACTTTGGAATTCATGTATGTCGTTTGCACTGAAAAAAATTGCAATGTTTCCACAATATCTAATTTAGCCACACACTTTGATTACCTCCTATTTAGCTACACATTTGCACAATTGTATCAATGTATGGTTTGTTTAAACTATGCCTAATACCCATGTACAAGTACATGGTCATAATAAATAGCCATGGAATGTCTATTGCAATCAGTTGCAATCAACAAATACAATAATTTCATTGCAATATTTATTTCCCCTATCATCATAGAATGTAACATAGCAACATTTATTTCAAACATCGTGGAAGCATAAAGATGTTGTTTATATTTTCAAATCAATTGACTAAAAAGGGTTATTTTAAAGATGTAATCCATGTTTTCAAATCAATTAACTATAAACTGTAACAATCAATTGCTAATCAAATTCTTTCTCTTCCAGAGAAGTTGAGAAAGATATATTGTGAAAAGAATGCCAATAACCTGGTGTGGATGTAGTGACCTCAACTTATTCAATTGATTGTACGGTTGCAAATAAATACTTAATGGGAGCCCGTACCCGTAGTTTCTGCTTATAAATGTTGGAGCTCAGAACACAACTGGAGTATGATTTACAGATATTTCAGTGTACACAGTCACTGAACGCCATTAACACCATTTGATAGTGCTGGCTGCTGGCAGCTACATGGTGATGTTTACGTCTATTTCAACGTCAGTTGATGAAAGTGAACAGGGCTGCCATTGATGCGAATCTGTCGTCACGAAGAGCTTGTATCAGATGGATACATGTAGGGGGGGGGGCGCATTGACCCACCCACGGTATTTTATCAATTTGGTACGTACGAAGGCCAAACAACCCATGACAATTATATACGGGTGGATGGCGCTCCCTGGATGTGCCTATGACAAGACTCAAATTCAGATAGTTACGTTCAGTGTGCTTCTGTGTATACGGAGTTGGACTCGTGACCAGAAGGTCGTGGGTTCGATTCCCGGTCGGGTCTGGTGGTGGGTGTTGAGAAAAATCATCCCTAAATGGAGTTGCACACTGCTCCGTGGCACCTACACGTTAACTAGGCACAGGTCATTGGTTTGAAAGAGTTAGTGAGTGATCGTGTGAGTGATGAGCATTGTGCGCTGAATGTGCTGCCGATGCAAGTATTGAGAAATGATCAATTGAAGATCAACAAATTGGCCAATGACCTTGTGTAAATTGATATGTCGTGAGAGCTTGACTTGGATCACGTCTACAAACCTCCACACTCACAGTCATTCATGGTCAAGTTTAGAGAGCCGCTGCCTGGTTAAGTTGAGAATTCTCTTAATCTTAGGGGAAAGGATCTATTGTGCATTTTGTATTGCTTGTGGCATCCTATTCATAGTATAAAATTACGCTAACATATACGAAGAGTAGATTTCTGTTGAATGTTTGCATGAAGGTAGTATCTAAAGTTATGACTTTCGTTTATTTGTATTTTTCATACAACATAACTTCCAATGGATGCCACCTCTATAAATACACCAACTCAACAATAATACATTTTTCTCAGTTCAAGAACCTCTAAAAGAGACCATCTTTAAACTGATACCACTTGCCTATATGTCGAGTGGTCTCATTTACTGTTAACTACCTTCCTGTGCTTCTTCTAGTGATTCTTGCTGTTGGAAGCCAATAGCCACACAATTACAGAAATATATACATCTAAGAAATCTGCTTCCACTAGCCGTATATTCTCACCACACTCTGCACAAAACAATCTAAATAATCCGCACTCGCAAATACTTCTGTGAGTAAATTGCGCGCACTTTAGACGAAACTTAGTTCAATTGCTGCAATTAGCATGTCTGCTATTTCTGTACATCTTTACAGAACCATTGAGTGAGTTTGGAGGGTTAGAAACACATGTTTAAACTTGAGAACCAGTGTACAGCACATGGCGTATGCTAGTTGTTTTTTTTTAAATGTTTTTGTTTCCTCTTTTTTCTTTTTGTTTAGATGAGTTAGTTTTAACAAATATTACATTGAAATGCTGGAATGTGAGAAAGAGCATTATTGGCCTTTGATAATGATTGAGTATTGTTATGCTATTGTCATCAGGGACGGATCCAGCGGGGGGCTCGGGGGGGCTCTAGCCCCCCCCCCCGCCTGCCATATTAGCCTTAAGCCCCCCTCGCCCCTACAATTTAGCCCCCCCCCGCCCCCCCCCCTTTTCCCCACCAAAATACTTCATTTTCATAGGGTTTTTCATGAAATCCCGTAAGTGAGCCCCCTCTCCCCCCTTCCTTATGTTTTCCTTACGTCCCTTTTCCAAAAACCTGGATCTGCCCCCACGCACGGACAAATCCGCCCGCCCCCCCCTCTCAAAATTTGAAAATTAGCCCCCCCCCCCCGGTCTCAAATTTCTGAATCCGTCCCTGGTCATGGTATAGCTGGTATATTGTACTAGTACTAAGTGGACTGTACCTTACACACCATCCTTATCTGATCTTATCTATTCGGGCTTATTATTTATTTACCATGAACATGGACTTTGATTGCTGTGTGAATGGGAAAACCCACGATGCTTACACCCCTGACATATAAATGGACTGGCCAATAGTACTTACGCTGTACGTAAGTGTATATATTGATCGTATTGGTATATTTATTGATCGATACTAGTTACTGATGCACTTGCTATACTGCGACGGCATGTCGCATGTCAGGATATCTCATAAATGAAATAAATAAACACTTCCCAATGAGTTGCTCACAGAACATGGTGACAGAAGTGATTTCAGGATGCTATAGGGGGTGTGTGGAACACATATGAATGTTCTGAGGCAATATTTCAAGTCAGCTTTTTCAAGTAAAAACAGTCGTGGATAAAATAACGCAATAGCTGTCGAGAGGGGGGTATGGACAATTGCTTCCCGCCACGTCACGTACGCATGCGCAGTAACTTGGTACAGTTGTACACGTGGCGTTGCATGCTTGGTCAAGCCAAGCTTCATAGTTATTATTCATTTATGTTTATTTCAGACTCATCCAGTAATACATAAATTACATATGTAAGGCGATGATTTGCTTCAAAGTTGGAGGAGCGAAAGATTTATAAGAAATATAATCATGATAATATGAAAGACGTGATTGAACCAGCCCGCAGGACGGAGGAAACGGTAAGCACGTGTTTTCTCATACTAAATATGATATTTTTAAGTATTTAGACAGTATTTGGCTGTAGCAGTTATTCTAAGTTAATAATATCTAATTTAACAATAAATACGAAGCGGATAGCTTGTTCATTAATCAGTACATAGGCAGCAATTTAAACAAAATAGAATATATGGAATGATATGTATATATTGATCGTATTGCTACATTTATTGATTGATACTAGTAGTTACTGATGTACTTGCTACACGGAGACGGCATGTCTGGATTTCTCATAAATGAATTACTGAAATAAAAACACTTCCCATTGAGTTGCTCACAGAACATCGTGACAGAAATGGTCTCAGGGTGCCATAGGGTGTGTGTGGAACACATGAATGTGCTGGGGCAATATTTCAAGTCAGCTGTTTCAAGTAAAAACAGTCGTGGATAAAATGACGCTGAGCAACGATAAAATACCGCCGAAATAGCTGCCGAGAGGGGGGTATGGAGAATTACTTCCCGCCACGTCACGTACGCATGCGCAGTAACTTGGTACAGTTGTACACGTGGCGTTGCACGCTTGGTCAAGCCAAGCTTCATAGTTATTTATTATTCATTTATGTTTATATCAGACTCATCCAGTAAATACATAAATTACATATGTAAGGCGATGATTTGCTTCAAAGTTGGAGGAGCGAAAGATTTGTAAGAAATATATGAAAGACGTGATGAGTTTGACGTGTGTTCAATGTGAGTATTCTAACTGACAAACTCACTGGTACTACTACTAGTCACGAACAAGGACTGGTGATTAGTTTTAAATAATATGTTTCTGGCCCTCACAGTAAATATATATAATTATATTTACTGAGCCTGAGAGCCAGAAACATATCATTTAAAACTAATTATCAGTCCTTGTTCGTGACTAGTACCAGTGGACAAACTGTACACGCATAGAGCTTATACATGCCTATTAATCCATGAAAGTTAGTACCAGGCATTTAAATAATGAACAGAAAAACATTTGAATCGACAGGCTATGACTCCGTCTTGATGGGGTACATCGGCTTGATGGGTGTGAAAGTTACCAGTGTCCTTCACCTTCAGTGGGGAAGCACGTTGACCAGACGCCACTGGACATGAGCTGGAGGTAACATGATGTACACTTTGCCCTAGTTTTTTTATGTGTATTTCACAGTGCTAATTATTATAACTGCATGTTAATACTGTATATACTGGGGTATGTTTTTATTTGTTATATGGACATGTTAAATGTCTGATCTGGGAAAAGAAATCAGCCTACAAACTCAGCTGCTAAATAATGTATATGTATGTATATGTGTATATATGGACATATGTGTGTGTTTTAGATGAACTTTAATATCGATTGAAGTATATTTACAGACAATATATCTGATGTAATGTTTTAAAAATATATTTATATAGATATATAATGTATGATTTAAAAATATTTAATTTTAGCTGTGAGCTCAAAAACAGATTGCATTCACCGCTACTAGTGATAACACAGCCAGCATGGCAGCAGCCATCGAAATGAACAACAAGCCTATTGGGGGCGAAACCAGCACCCAGAGACCAACAACAACAACAACAACAACAACAAGAACAACAACAACAACGTTGTTAAAGGTAGAATATTATAAACCATAATTGTCTTTTTCTTTAAAAGAAATATTTCTATGTATATTTTAGTATCAGTATAGCCAATTCATCATTTCTGTCTTACACAAACCCCACTTATATTTTTATATATTGCATTTTGTGAAAAAAAACAGCATAATATATAAAATTCGGGGCCACGTGTGTTATCTTATTACTTTTTTGCAAAGGATAGGTTCTTGTATAAAAACAGTGTTCCGTCTTAGAAAGAAGCATTTTTCAATGAAAATTTTGAGAGGTTTTTATCATATGAAAATTTACGTGTTCTATATCAAAATATTCATTAATTACATTATTAATTAATACATTAATTACATATGTATTGATATCTGTTTGTTTGCCACAAAGTTGGAGTCTATCATCTGTTTGTCGTCCAAATATAATATGAAAAGAAACCAGTGGAAAATTTTGCAAAATTTTAGCACCTTTCATCCAAGATATCAAATGTCCGGTGGCGCCCCCCGTACAAAATATAGGTTAGTGTCCCCCCCGGGGGGTTTTAATATATGAAAATTTATGTGTACTATATCAAAATATTCAGAAAAGGTTGCCCTTTGCATGATGTTATTGAAGACCAAATATGTTAATTCAATGGCTAACACCAGTAAATTTATATGAAAGCCAGAGCATCGGGTATTGATAGGGGTTTATAATACCTTAATACAGAACAACTGTCTGTATCCACAGAATGTCCTGGTGTGCTGGTATTCGCCCCAAAGAGTCCATCTTATCATCGCTGGATTCTTGGATGAGTAACTATCATTGAATCTGCACAGAATCGTTTAAACGATGTTGCATTTAAAAAAATCAGGTGCGAGAGCTGCAGCTGCAGCAGCCATAGCGCCTAGAGACAACAACAGCAACAATGTTGTTAAAACAGAACAACCTTATGAATGTCCTGGTGTGCTGGTATTCGCCCCCAAGTGTCCACATCATCCCTGGATGGTGACCCAGACGCCACTGGACATGAGCTGCAGGTAATATGATGCACACTTTGCAATCGTTTTCTTCTGTGTATTTAATAGTGCTAATTATTATAACTGCATGTTAATACTGTATATACTGGGGTATGTTTTTATTTGTTATATGGACATGTTTTATGTCTGATTACGTAGACCAAATATGTTAATTCAATGGCTAACACCAGTAAATTTATATGATAGCCAGAACAGCGGGTATATGTAGGGTTCTATAATACCTTAATACAGAACAACTGTCTGTATCCACAGAATGCGTCACTGAGCAACATGTCTCCGTGCTCGGGGAGAGTGCAGGGAATCGAACCTGCTGACAGCTGTGTGCCACCCCACGCCCAAACAGAAAAAGCAGACGGGCATGAGCTGCAGGTAATATGATGCAGACTTTGCAATCGTTTTCTTCTGTGTATTTCAAGTGTATTTAACAGTGATGATTATTATAACTGCATGTTAATACTGTATACATGTTTTTATTTGTTATATGCACATGATTTAACATGATTTTATTCGATTTGAATCGCCAGGTTGTCTGGATCGCAGGCGTGGTCAAGCAGGTTCGATTCTCTGCACTCTCGTGATTTGATGATTTGCTCCAAAGTTGGAAGGACAAAACATTCAAAAGAAAGGTAAGACGACGTGACTGAAGCAGCCACAACATTGATTGTTTAAAAACCAACAGAAGACATTGTCCCAAAAACAAACCACTGTCAATTTTTTCAAACACAAACTTTGACCAACAGCTTATAGTTTTACTTTGCAAATGTGATAAAGGTACAGTACAAGTTTTGAATTTATGTACCCCATATCTGATTTGCAATCTACGGTTTTGAGGTGATTTATTCATTTGGCAATTGACATATCTGATTTGCAATCTACTTTGCATGTTTGCGGGTGAATTTGCCTTGTTTTTGTTTGCTATTGTAAAAAAAAAATTGTCAATTTTTGCACCTGTTCATGATCCTCCAAAAGAATTTGCTTAGTTCTTGGAAAATATTGAATTTGCAAATGACCGCAATTAACTGCAATTGCAAACCAACAGAAATTGCGGTTTAGTGAATGTTGCAAATTTTCGCAGTTCAATTCAAAGTTTAGGGGTACACTAATTCGCAATTTGTACTGTAGACTATTATGAACCATAAGGCCTTTATTTTTTGATGTTATGGTTTACGGACGCCCAGGAAGCTCAAATGTCGTAGGAGGAGGAAATAAAAATAAAAATAAAATTGAAAAATCAAAACGTCAAACGCCGTACTATCAGAGTGAAAATATGCTGTACTACAAATGTACCATCTCATCTTGGTATTTTGTGTGCTATTTTATATTTCCAAATTCTTTTATTTTAATAATTGACTATTTTTTACCCTTTATTGACGGCCCATGTGAAATGCAATATTACCTAGCCGTCGGATGCGCCTTCGAAGACACATATAGCTACGCAATTCTGGCAAAAAAGCACAAGAAATCAAAGCATCTTTTCATAGAGAAATTCTGGCGACCTTGACCCCATAATGATAATAGAGAACTGAAAGACCATAAACAACACATTCCGATCTAAATTTTGTGGCAAATATGAATTAAATTACTATTATTTGATTATCCATTGGGAGAAAAATCATTTACGCATCTAACAGCCATTTAGGACGCCTATATTCTGACCCAAAATACTCTTATTTCTACAATATTCACCCTGACAAATTATATATCATTTGAATGGGGAAAGTCTGTGCTCTCCTATGAAGATAGGTAAGGTTTGTTTTTTTAATGACGTCATTAGCAATAAAGGTAAAGAAATCCCGGGAAACAGCTGTGATAACAAAAGTTTTGTGTGCAGAATACTCCATAGAGTCTTTTTTTATCGCCGCTAAACATTTAGTCTAGATCGTCAACAATGTTTTATTCGATGTTGCAAAACGATGTGCGTTAGATAAAAGCTAAAGTGCCACCCACGTGTCTATGATTGACAGCTGCATTTAATTTTAGCCAATGAGAGAGCATGCCGCTATTTGCTGCAGGATTGAACAAGGCTGCAAGTGAAAATTAAAGGAAAATATAAATAATATTGTAAATAATTGATTTTCGTGGATATAATATGCTAACCAACATGAATTCACACAGCGGATACCACATAAACCGATTTTATAAGGATCTACCGAAGCAAAGTTACATCTGCAAGGTGTATCTCACAATATTTTACTCTGAAATGTACAAAGTCTTGACACCATGTTTTTTTGACGTTTTAAGTATTGTCAACATATGAAATTAAAGTTGTGAAGCTGGTTCCGTATTGGATATCATTGAATGTGAGCATTATAAAATATATTTTTGTTTTATTTATGCTGTTTATGATTGCCTGATGCAATGGCATTATTGTACGAAGGCGGGAAGTGACAGAAAAACATCTTTATAATTGTGAACTTCAAGCTGTCATTTCGAACCGAGAGCAAGACAAGCTCAATGTTACGAACAAATTCTAGAAAAATAAAACAATAATACTCTTACCATGGGCTAAAAATAAGAAAGCATATACGATTCTGAATATACACGTGAATTTATATAGAAAAATAACCATTTTTCGTGGCTCCAGAAAAAGTTTTTGTCTTGGGCGTCACACTGTCAAAAACCATTGTTCGCTGATGTTTTTATTTTGTGATTTCATTTCCCGTACGCCGGCACAGAAGGTATGCGTCCTAGAAGGCGCATCCGTTCGCTAAGGGTTAATATGAATTTTGAGAATTTATTAAAAATATGTTTTTGATTCTTTAGAATTCTCTATATGATATTCCAAAAGCACAGCCTTTGTATATATATTCCAAAAGCAAAATCACAAACCACATGAACTATATATTGAATAAATGCACCATCTATTCACGTATAAAGGCCCCTATAGGCCTAACATCGAACATGGATATGGGCCCTTGGGCCTTTACCCGAACTGAATTTCTTATTCCACCAACAAAGCTGACTTTATTTTGGCATTTCACTGAAAGTAGCTTTCCTGTGCGTATATGTCATTACATATGGTTTATTGTGAATGAAAGTTCCATCACTTGTGTAGATCTGCTATTTCATTATCGCTAACAGTGCAGGTTTTGTCATTAGTCTGAGTGTCAAGTCGATTGAACATCGCATTTGTTAATCGTCGACCTCAAATACAGCAATGTATAATCCATTAGTAATGTTTTTCAACCAATCTATTACGAATGCTTGCTAGAAAATAGAAATAACTTACTTATTTTGATGGGGAAAATATATTTACACATGACTCTTCCGTCTCAGTGCTCATGCTCCATGCTCAGTAGTCCAAATGTCCCGCCTGCTCCGCGAAAACAAAAACAAAGTTCGCACCCGTAGTTAATGCATCTTATTGTGCAACGTGGTCGCCGCTATTAAAGCTCCTACGAAATGTGGGTAAAAGATAAATAGATGGCTTCTTCCCCATCTGTTTCCTGCTTTTAAAAACGTAATAAGACAATAACAAAAGGATATTCGGCGGCGGATTTAAAAAAATACAATTTTTTCAATTTTATTTTTATTCTTGAATCCCGTTTCTTTTGAGCGGCGGGTCTGTAAACCGAAAAATAAAAAAATAAAGGCCTAATTGTCTTTTTCTTTTTGTGTGTATGTATATATATATATATGTGTGTGTAAATTCATTATAAACTTGTTCCACCCACAGCCAGCATGACAGCAGCCATACGGGGGTGGGGGCGAAACCATCACACCAGGGACAAGAAAAGAACTACAAGCCACACACAGCCAGCATGGGGGTGAAACCAGCACCTTGACCAGGCACATGAGAATCCACACAGGAGTGAAAGACCATCAGTGTAAAGTGTGTAAGAAATCATTCCGTCGAAATGAAGAACAACAAGCCTATTGGGGGCGAAACCAGCACCCAGAGACAACAACAACAACGTTGTTAAAGGTAGGCTATTATAAACCATAGTTGTCTTTTTCTTTTAAGAGAAATATTTCTCTGTATATTTTAGTATCAGTATAGCCAATTCATCATTTCTGACTTACACAAACGTCACTTATATTTTTATATAATGCATTTTGTGAAAAAAAACAGCATAATATATAAGATTTGGGGCCACGTGCATTATGTTATTATTTTTTTGTCTTCGGGATAGCCAAAGCATAGGTTCTTGTATAAAAACCCTGTTCCGACTTAGAAAGAAGCATTTTCCAGTGACAATTTTGAGAGGTTTTTATTATATGAAAATTTCCGTGTTCTATATCAAAATATTCAGAAAAGGTTGACCTTTGCATGACGTAGACCAAATATGTTAATTCAACCAATAAATTTATATGAAAGCCAGAGCATCGGGTATTGATAGGGGTTTATAATACCTTAATACAAAACAACTGTCTGTATCTACAGAATGTCCTGGTGTGCTGGTATTCGCCCCCGAATGTCCATCACATCATCGCTGGATCGATGGTGCTCGGGGGAGGCGAGAGTGCAGGGAATCGAACCTGGTTTAATCATCACCACTGGACATGAGCTGCAGGTAATATGATGCAGACGTTGCCCTTGTTGTCTTTGTGTATTTCAAGTGTATTTAACAGTGATGATTATTATAATTGCATGTTAATAGCGCGTGCTTGCTGGGATATTTGGTTACTAGAAGGGCTAGCCAATTTGTCAACTAACTAGCCCTTCTGTCTATTTAATTAATACTTCTTATGTCAAGCCCTGATCAAAATATTCAGAAAAGGTTGACCTTTGCATGATGTAGACCAAATATGTTAATTCAACCAGTAAATTTATATGAAAGCCAGAGCATCAGGTATTGATAGGGGTTTATAATCACAGTGCAAAAGCGACCAACGTAACTCCCAAATCGACTACCGTAACTCAGCAAAATGGCGATGCCAACAGTGCCCGCTTCACGTTAGAAACTCCACTATTGTGCTTATTCTGTGCACTTATATAATGATATCACATGCTGCAGGTTTAGATTTTAGCGTATTGATTCTAGAGAGCATGTAGTTTTAATGTATAATAAATGTATTATGACATATTTTGGTTGAAACCAACCACCTAAGTGACTACCGTAACTCACACAAATGATTACCGTAACTCACTCACGTGACTACTGTAACTCTGAAGATAAGTAGACATCCAAAACGTAATTAATGCTGATATATATGCTTCAAATCAACATTACGGTGTGACTTATATCTGTGTGTTTTGATTTATGCTAGGAGTCCACTAGAGCCGCGACTTTAGGTGACAATGTGCGCAAATTATATCCCTGTTATGTGGATGTCTCTTCTATTTTAATTTCATTATTTTTACATTAGTAGCACATAAAATTTCCTTCCATGGTTAATATCTGCAATAAAAATTCCGAATATGACCTCTCATTCAACAGAATAGAAGCTAAGCTGCAGTATTCAATGATTTTTTCTATGCAGAGTTACGGTAGTCGGGCCGAGGAGCTACGGTAGTCACCACACAATTTTAAAATCCGCTTTATACTATCATCAAGTAAACTTTCAACGAAATTATGCAGCATGCAGATAACACGTGCAAAGTACTGTCTTTCTAACAAAAAATATAAAGCTATTAAGAACTTAACCTCATATAAAAATGAAAAATCCGCTCCGCTATATGCATCTCATTGACTGCCGTAACTCTGGAGTTACGTAGATCGCTTTCGCACAGTGATAATACCTTAATGCAGAACAACTGTCTGTATCCACAGAATGTCCTGGTGTGCTGGTCATCGCCCCCAAAGTGGACCAAGACGTGTATGAGTCGACCACTTCATCGCTGGATGCTCGGGGAGGCGAGAGTGCAGGGAATCGAACCTGCTGGTTTAATTATCACCACTGGACATAAGCTGGAGGTACTACAATGCACACCTTGCAATCGTTTTCTTTGTATTTCAAGGGTATTTAACAGTGATAATTATTATAACTGCATGTTCATACTGTATACATGTTTTTATTTGCTACATGGACATATTTTATGTCTGATTTGATAAATGATTTTATTCGATTTGACTCGCCAGATTGTCTGGATCAAAGCCACAGGCATGGTCCAGCCTACAGTTAAAGATGAGCCAGCAGACGACAATCAGGCTGCGCGTCTGATGGGCCATGCGAAAAAGTGTGCAGGCAGGTTCGATTCCCTAAACTCTCGCTTCCCCCGAGCATGTGATGATAATGATTTGCTTCAAAGTTGGAGGAACAAAACATTCAGCAGCCACAACAGTACCCTAGTGATGCGAAGGTGTTTTTCTGTGAGCTCACCATAGGCAGATCCAGGGGGTGAGGGGGGCGCCCCCCTTTTCCCACCAAAATTCTTCATTTTCATACCCCCCTTTTCCCACCAAAATTCTTCATTTTCATACCCCCCCCTTTTCCCACCAAAATTCTTCATTTTCATACCCCCCCTTTTCCCCCAAAATTCTTCCCACCAAAATTCTTCATTTTCATACCCCCCCCCTTTTCCCACCAAAATTCTTCATTTTCATAGTTTTTTTTATGAAATCCCAAAGTGCCCCCCCCTTTTCCTTAAGTGCGCCCCCCCCCCACCCTTTTCGGAAAACCTGGATCTGCCTGATGGTTGCTGCCGGAGGTCAGCACACGTTGCTGCTCCACTAAGAGCTCCATCATTCAGACTGCTAGCTAAGAGCTGAATATGAATCATATAATAATAATATAATATAACTCTTAGATATCTACTCGTCCTGCAAAAAATGTACTTGTCCTTCTTGCACAAACTCTATACCTGTATGCCAAATTGACCACATTTGTGACTCGTCAAAAGGACGAGTGGCTAATCCTGACCCTGATATCAAAGCATCCATAGGTAAAGTCGCTTTCGAATTCAAAATAATCCATGGACATGATATCATGATGTGACGGCAAATACGACCACGTGCTGGCAGAACAAGAACAACACACTGGCTGGTGGCCGGTGGCAAGAAAACGCTTTCTCCATTCAGACAAACTTTTAAATACTTTGTTACCTACCAAGAAGAGCAAATTAGAGTTTAAAATGGGAGACTCCGGCATATTGGATGTGAAAGCTGCTTTTGGTGAAGCCAGCAGAGAAAAAGTAGAGGATGTTTCTAGCACATCAGTTAATGAAGTCTCAAATTGGGCAACTTCTGATGAGATGTCTTTGGTTGAAAACTCAGGAGGTGAACATGAAATTGTTGGAGATCCAAGTGAAAGTGGAACTACAGAAGAAAGTCAATCTCCAGTAATGGAGGATTCAAAAGATAATGTACTGTAAAACTAGAATATTTCGTGGCTATTAAATTTTGCGATTTTCATCTATGAATGAAATTTGTGACTACTTAATATTGCGATTTTGGTCCATCCTGGACCTACTTTACATAGGCTATTAATACTTGCTGCCTATTTAAGTTTGCATTTTTGCACCTACCCTCGAAATTCGCAAATTAAATCTTGCGCAAACATTTCTAGTTTTACAGTAATCTTGGGTCATCTCCAAATAAAATTGAGATTAAATATCAACCATTCAAAGCTAATTTGTCTAAAAGAACTAAAAAAATACTCGCAGGTTTCTACCATATGTTCGACAAATGCTTCTTAGTGGACTACAAAATCAAACTGCAAGATGACGCTATCATCTCTTGTCATAAATCTATTTTGTGCGCTAAAAGTGAATATTTTTATGCATTGTTTACGAGTAATTTTGATGACAACTAAAACACTATTTGTTTAAGGAGGCCTACAAGCGTACATGAACATTTAGTGGAATTTCACGCTATATACAGAGTGTCTTCTGAAGCAGATTTTCAGTGTTTCGAACCAGAATGTGTAAGAAAAGTTATCGAGTATTGTTATACTGGAGAAATCAACTGTGATTGGGAGAAAATTGAAGATCTACTTGATGTTGTTTGCTATCTGGGTTTGCCTGAACTGCTGAAACAAATTGATGAGTTTGTAAGTTGGAAAGTAACTCCTGAAAATGCAATACATTGGTTTGAAGAAACTTGTGTTCGAGAATTGCCTGAAACATGGAATGCATTGTTCACTAATCTATTGTCTTCCTTCTATTCAACTCAGGTATTTAAAAGTGTATGATGATATTTACAAACTTCCTGATATGATAAATGAAAGATGTGGTCATAAATGTCATATAAAAAAGAATTATCTGTTATGATGTCAGCTTCATCAGTTGGTTGGTTCAAAGATGTTTGCAATTGGAAGTGATTGTTGGAGAAGAAACTACATTAGATGATGAGAACAAGGAAATCTATATACAAACATGGAAAGCACCCTTCCTTTGTTTGGACACTTATAATATGAATTGGACCAGTCACTCGATGATACCTGTGGAAATTTTGATTCTCTCAACTGCTGTGATTGACAAAAGTATTTACATTTTAGGCAGAACTAGACCTAAACATGACGGGCTGTTACATGAAAAGGATGTAGTTATGTTTTTCTATAGATATGATACTGAGCATCACAACTGGCAAGAAAACGCTTTCTCCATTCAGACAAACTTTTAAATTCTTCGTTAACTACTAAGAAGAGCAAATTAGAGTTTAAAATGGGAGACTCCGGCATATTGGATGTGAAAGCTGCTTTTGGTGAAGCCAGCAGAGAAAAAGCATAGGATGTTTCCGGCACATCAGTTAATGAAGTCTCAAATCAGGCAACTTCTGATGAGATGTCTTTGACTGAGAACTCAGGAGGTGATCATGAAATTGTTGGAGATCCAAGTGGAACTACAGAAGAAAGTCAATCTCCAGTAATGGAGGATTCAAAAGATAATGTAATCTTGGATCATGGTCCATCATCTCCAAATAAAGTTGAGATTAAATATCAACCATTCAAAGCTAATTTGTCTAAAAAGAACTACTGTAAAACTAGAATATTTGGTGGCTATTAAATTTTGCGATTTTTATCTATATGTGACTATTTAATTTTGCGATTTTGGTCCATCCTGGACCTACTTTACATAGGCTATTAATGTTTGCCGACTATCTAAGTTTGCGGTTTTGCATCTACCCACGAAATTCGCAAATTAAATCGTACGCAAACATTTCTAGTTTTACAGTATTCCGAAAAAATACTCGCAGGCTTCTACCATATGTTTGACAAAAGCATCTTAGTGGACTACAAAATCAAACTGCAAGATGACGCTATCATCTCTTGTCATAAATCTATTTTGTGCGCTAAAAGTGAATATTTTTATGCATTGTTTACTAGTAATTTTGATGACAATTAAAGCACCATTTGTTTAAGGAGGCTTACAAGAGTATCTTCTGAAGCAGATTTTCAGTGTTTCGAACCAGAATGTGTAAGAAAAGTTATCGAGTATTGTTATACTGGAGAAATCAACTGTGATTGAGAGAAAATTGAAGATCTACTTGATGTTGTTTGCTATCTGGGTCTCCCTGAACTGCTGAAACAAATTGATGAGTTTGTAAGTTGGAAAGTAACTCCTGAAAATGCAATACATTGGTTTGAAGAAACTTGTGTTCGAGAATTGCCAGAAAGATACACCTTTAAACACCTGGGTTGAATAGAAGGAAGACAATAGATTAGTGATTAATGCATTCCTTAACAGAAATATTGGATAGACTGACAGACGATCATTTGAAATTGAGAGAAGAAATTGTTTTCTTAGCAGCTATGTCCTGGTGGAATTGTGTTAATAACAGGAAACTTGATCCTCATGGTACAGTTTTTGATTGTGTTAGGTTTAAATTTATGTCTAAATCTTTGGATCAATTCAAAGAAGCTTTCAATAGATTTGATGATTTGTTACTACTCCATTTGAAAAAATACTTTGGTTTGCTTTATGACAATGATACAGACTCAAATAAATCTGGCAATCCTAGCAAAATATCGACTATGCTCAGTGATGAGTGCTTAGAAACTAAGAGTGCTGATTATGGTTTGAACAAAGATGTCAATGAAAAGACTGAAGTAATTCAACGCCAACTTCACTATATCAAAGACGTAATTTTGATCGAGACAACTGTTCATAATCCTAACGAAGATGATACAAATGATAAAAAATGTCTCTATTTTGTGTCAGATAAGTACAAATTCCCAGTTTATGTTGTTAACTTTCCTGAAGGTGTTTATGACCAAACACTGTGTTACTCCCAAAGGTATTGTGTTCACAGGAGGGCGATATGACAAGTCAGCTGACATTTATGACCATGATATTTACAAACTTCCTGATATGATAAATGAAAGATGTGGTCATAAATGTCATATAAAAAAGAATTGTCTGTTATGATGTCAGCTTCATCAGTTGGTTGGTTCAAAGATGTATGCAAATGGAGGTGATTGTTATGGAGAAGAAACTACATTAGATGATGAGAACAAGGAAATCTATATACAAACATGGAAAGCACCCTTCCTTTGTTTGGACACTTATAATATGAATTGGACCAGTCACTCGATGATACCTGTGGAAATTTTGATTCTCTCAACTGCTGTGATTGACAAAAGTATTTACATTTTAGGCAGAACTAGACCTAAACATGACGGGCTGTTACATGAAAAGGATGTAGTTATGTTTTTCTATAGATATGATACTGAGCATCACAACTGGCAAAATCTTTCTCTTCCCATGAAGAATTTTATGTACAATCCATGTTTGTATGCTTCAGGAAACAAAGTTTATTTGGCAAATATGCACAGGCTAATGCACATAATATATTGTCATATGTATGATGCTGAACTTGATGCTTGGGAAATGATAGACAAAGTAAGTGGGTTGAATTACATGTGCAATTTTAAGTCTTTTGTTCTTCATGGTAAACGCATGGTCTGTTTGGATTATTTTGAATTCGAAAGCGACTTTACCTATGGATGCTTTGATATGGACTTAAAAATTTAGTTTGTTGTGAGAGACATATTTCCTTCAAATGTAAGGAAATCGTGGATCGATTACAATGATTTTCCATTTGACCAGCCCTATTTATGTGGTGATAATGGAAATAAACTAGACCTAGATATTTGTAATTATTCCACTATAATTTGTTTTTGAGTTTGTTTGAACAGTCAATATCAAAAAGGTCTGGAATACCCTCATTTTGTTCCAAACTGAACATATAATCTCTACAATCTGCCCCCTCCCTGTCATAACTTTAGAATGGTCCTTTAATTAATGATTCATCTATATCATGGGTCATTAGTTTTGACTCAGGAAGACGAAAGCATGATTGAATTGGAGAAAAGATTATCATAGAATTAAAGCTCCCAGGACAAAGTACATAATTTACATGTTGTTATTATGTTTGCACGAATATTGGTTAATCAAATGTAAGTTTGTATGTTTAATGTGCAACAATTTTAAATCACTGTGTATTTTTAAAATAAATGATAATTAAGAACAAAAAAAAAAAAATGATGTGACGACGGGACGTGACAATGTGACGTGACTTGACGACTTGACCAAGTACTAGCCTCAGCCCAACGGGCCAGTGCCAAATTTTATCACTGTTATATTATATATATATATATATTTTTGTTATTATATATTATTATATTATTATTATATGATTCATATACAAGTTGTTTTATTTTGGACATTACAGATGGTCTCATTTTGATATATTTTAGTCTTATTCTGTATTGTTTGGTACAACTACAAGATTTCGTTTATATTCTATTATTTTGTAACTGTATTTGGTATTTCCCTGAAGAGTTTTTTTTTTTTATTTGATTTATTTCGTTTATCACAGACATATTAATCACAAAGTAAATAGAAATTACAAATAAGTAAAAAATATAAATATAATAGAGGACACTTAAAGGTTATGCTCAGTGGCCAAACAACGTATGAAATGTGAAGAATATAAATATTATTTTCATCACACATGCAATGGAGAATAGGCATCGTCTATTGATACTGGATTTTCCAGAACAAATATGTTTTGGCTGAGCAATATCTTTAAGTGTCGAAACATAGGAAAAGTTATTTTAAATAAAATAAACAAATTTCAAATTTCTAAATTTCAAATTTCTAAATTATTCACTTCTAGGTCTCCAAACAATGCAGAATAAGACTAAAATATATCAAAATATTATATTTATTTATCTTATTATATTTTATTACACATCATTATTGCGTACTGTAAAACTAGAATATTCCATTGCTATTGTATTTTGCAATTTTGGTCCATCCTGGACCTACTTTACATGGGCTAGCTATTATTGTTTGCCGCCTATTTAAATTTGTTTTATTTCATTTTATGTTCTATCTTTGTTGTTCAAATATCAAATTAGCTAAATATCAAATTACAAATTAAAATTTCTTAAACTTAATATATTTTGCACACTTCATAGGTGACTTTTCACACTAACTACTGGTACAATAACATTACAACTAGTACTTCTCTAAATAAATCTAATGTTTGTTTAAAAAACTTTTGTAGTATGTCTAATTTTTATTTTATGTTCTATCTTTGTTGGTCAAATATCAAACTAGCTAAATATCAAATTACAAATTAAAATTTCTTAAACTTGAGACATACTACATAAGTCTTTTAAACAAACAT
Source organism: Streblospio benedicti (assembly GCA_019095985.1). Taxonomy (NCBI): domain Eukaryota; kingdom Metazoa; phylum Annelida; class Polychaeta; order Spionida; family Spionidae; genus Streblospio; species Streblospio benedicti. The sequence goes on from CM032669.1 coordinate 8,824,862, forward strand.
TCAGTACATACTGTACATACAAACCCTCTTGTTATTCATCTGTATATATTGCATCTATTTTTAATTAATTCCATGGACTTGTCTCCAAAATAAATATTCTTGTACTTATTATGGGTATTTTTTTATAGATTAAGTATTTAGATTAAGTATATACAATTGTTTACATAGTATTATATTACATTACTGTACATACAACCCTCTTGTTATTCATCTGTATATATTGCATCTATTTTTAATTAATTCTATGGACTTGTCTCCGAAATAAATATACTTACTAGTATACTTATTATGTAAGCAAAGTATTCATTTTGTTGCTTGGCTCTATATCTGTTTCTGGACCACTTGGTTTGTCTGTCGAAGTTGACTTTTCAGATGTACTTTGACTAGCAGTTACTTATTATGGGTATTTTTTTTTATAGATTAAGTATTTAGACTAAGTATATACCTCTTGTTATTCATCTGTATATATTGCATCTACTTTTAATTAAGTATTTAGATTAAGTATATGACTGTATTTTTAATGTTGTTAAAATATATTTAATGTATGTTTTTTTTAAATGTTTATTATATTTAATCTATTGACATTAATGTAATGCAAAGAAATCAATAAACTATTGAATTGAATTGAATTGATATACAATTGTTTACATAGTATTATATGACATAATATTATCAATAAAAATGCGATAAATATATTCGTAGTAATCTCTCGCTCTTTATATATAGTGACCAAAAAAAAATCGATGTTTTTAAAATATTTAGAAGATATCCTAAATAAAATATTGTTATCTGTATTCTGCACAATGGTACTTGTTACATGTCTTCATATTCATTTGGGCACAAGGACTAAACACATCTTAATATTAATAGTCTATTATTCTACATAAAGCAAAGTGAATATGTTCAATACTTTTATATTAGTTCGATATTAATGGAATTCATAACACTAAATATATTATTGCATATTAAGAAAATAAATGGACATCACAAATCAGTCATATTACTGTAAAACTAGAAATGTTTGCACGCGATTTAATTTGCAAATTTCGTGGGTGAGTGCAAAAACACAAACTTAAATAGTCGGCAATCAATAAATACCCCATTTAAAGTAAGTCCAGGTTGGACCAAAATTGCAAAATTAAATAGTTACAAAATCATTTATAGATGAAAATTGCAAAATTTAATAGCAACGAAATGTTCTAGTTTTACAGTACTCAAACGCACCATTTCTATGAAGTTCTGTGTGTAACTGTAGACTGAAATTACATTAACAAATATTTGTAAGAATATTTGGACAAGCAATGATTGATTCTCCAACACAGAACCAATTATTCTAGATACTTACATGAATTCAATTTACTCAATTTGATTGTGAGGATAGTTACTCTTGTTACATACATTATGAGCCGTCCAAACATTTCAACGCATTGGCATTGATTTTGTTTATGCGTCAATATTATGCAAGAATATGGATATCTTGCTGAAAGTATCATCATATACGTTCAAAGCCTGTATTAGATGAAGATGAGTTTTAATGATGCTGTGATCTTTATACAGCAGGATTCCACTCGCTAACGCACCTCAAGTATTGAACCTTTGATTCTAATAGTTTTCTTTTTACTAATTTACCTAATTTCAACATTGAGCCTTCAACTATAAAAAAGTAATAAAAATACCAAGCTTACCTTTAGTGATTGCCTATAGTTGTGGAAATTGTTTTTAATTATAATCCAATTAAACCGCACACTTTACACAAGTTCACATTTCAACTGAAGTACAACAATCAGCTAGATACAACACGGACATTGCAGCTTAACAGTTAACATCACAGAGAAACTTTTGTAAACCGGACATGCTCGCCAGATACAAACTCCCAGACGAGATAGACTCGCTCACAGCTAGTCCCAAATGGGCACCGCCAGTCAAACTTCGGCAGCACGGATGTTTCACGACACGACCGAACAGCCTCTCTCTCTTCCCCCCTTAAATCTGATATACAGATAGATAGAAGGAATCGGTGAACAGAGCAATTAAGCAGCAATGATTGGTTCTCATTAAGCCCCGTCTGGGCATTTGTCTTGCGCCAAAATCCGTCGGCGGTCTGCATTTTATCAACGGATTGAGTGCAAGGCAAAACTTGCTTGCGCCTACAGAGTTCGTGGTAAACACTCAACCACTTGAGTGTTCTCGGGAGTGTGGTAGCCTTGCATCTTTTGGCTTGTTTTCATCCCTATATTGAGTTTGTATGTCAATAAACATGTTTTGTGCAGATGTTAGAACAAATTTTGATGTTTTGTAAGTTCTGCAGTTTCACAAATGTTTTAAATAGTGTAGCGTACTAGGTTTGATGTTACACGTGCATGAAATAGTTGGCTGAGTAAGTGAATATAGAGGGGATGATGCCACAGATATATGGAAGGAAACCTTGCACGTTTTACTGACTATACGTTTTGTAAATGTGGTTGGATAATACCACGAGTAGGTGGTCAAAATGATGATACCAGCAATCGGAAGATGTACGGAAATGGTTATTGACGTGTGGGTGGTAATTTTACTGTCAAGTTCAACATATACAATAAATATCAACGTGTCTGTATTGAAATCAGGTCATATATTAAATTATTTTGATCTCAAACATATACATAACTTGGCCAAAATGTTTTTGAATTTATTACAATGTAAATTCAACCCGTTTAAGGTATTTACAACCTGATGTCCTAGGAAAGTAAAGGAAATCGCAGAACAATTTTAAGTGCTGCCGTACGTCAGTTGATCTCCTAAAGCCTCTAGGCGGCATATACAGTAGAACCTCTCTATTAGGACCTTCTGTGGGACCAGTGTTAGGTGGTCTGAATAGAGAGGTGGTCTCTGTACAGAGGTTCGCTTTGGTAGCTTTATGAAGGTTTGGGAGCGTGAAAAGTGGTCTTATTATAGAGGTGGTATCTATAGAGAGGTGGTGTTAATTGGCGGTTGTACTGTATGTGTAAACAATAACCTTTGGTGCATCAAATGACACGCACCAATAAATTTCTAATTAATTTTATCAAAAACTGAATACCAAATTACGTGGTTTTATAGCATTGTGCTGACATGACGCCGCAGCTGTCACAGTATTTGTTGCATTCCTCTCTGATCAAACCACAACAACAAGGAAATATTTGCGCTGTATTTAAATGATAATACAACATGTAAAGTGGGCGCTTTCAGTGATGGAATAATAATGCGGTAATCATTTCTGGGAACCCTGTTGGACACAGTGTTTTGACAATGCGTTTTTTCAAAAGATATTACATGTATCGATTGTGCTGTTGTTACATACTGGACGTTTCGAGTACGTTACTTCGAGTACGTTATGACTTTATTTGTTTAAAGATTTAATCATTCTTAGTTCAAATGTATAGTCGATATAAGCTATATATAAAATCAAGTATTAATATTTTATAATATGCCGGGAAACAGTGGAAGTTGAAATATATATGTGACACTTATCGCAATAAAATAACACATTAAAACTACAAGTTTTTATTCAAATTAACTACAAATGTTTTCGAAATCACTACAGGTACGATTAAATTTAACGTGTTGATGAATACACATTATTTGAGGGACTTGTGAGAACAAGTCTTTTAAAGAGTTATAATCACCCCCACCCCCACCCCCTTTCCCATATTGCTGGACCCAATGACTACAACCTAGTGTAAGCAGATAAGCAAACAACCTCTTCTAGACGCAAACAATCTCACAATATGTAGATTTTAAAACACCTTTGGTCAGTTGAAGCTGGCTATTTTCTACTCATTGACCGTTTGCACCTCAGGGGGTGGGGGTGGGGGTCTCTTCAATAGGTTGGGTGTGCATGGATGTGCCACCGGATAGAGGCACCTTTTTGCGCCACCCATTAGACTTTTGGGTCGTAACCCCAGTGGCGTAGCAACTGTAACATGATGTTGCATTATTTACTCAGATATTAACTCAGATTTTATAACCCGTAAAATTAATGAGTGTATACAATGATATGTATGGATGAACACATATTACCACTGATTGACCAATTCTAAGTATACAAGTATAGGACAGATAGTAACTGAAATAACAGCTAAAAGACTATATTTATGGTGGTTGTTTTCCATTAGCAAAACAAACGCCACTGAAAAATCTATATGTTGATATCACTCAGTGGCTTGTTTTAGTTGGTTTTGTTAGAGAGGTGGTCTCTTTTAAAGTATAGACGTTTTTACAGAGCTCTGTTTATAAAAATAAATTCAAATTTTGGAGCCGAAAAAATTGTCTCAATACGAAGAAGGTCTTCTAAAGATGTAAGCCATCTATATTGGCAATATGAATTTGGAAGTGGTGTTACCTGGAAGGCGTGTGCGTGTGCGTTATGACTAGAAATTGTAAATATTAATTTTGGCATGACAATTTTATAGACAAGTAGATTTCTATAAACAAATATTGCAATAAAACAATAAATATTAATTTGTACTTGAAATTATATAGATTTTTTCCCAGTCATGATGCGTTTTTTAGCGAAATAGTTAAATTAGAAGTACATTAAATGTAGATTTATGTTATAAAAAATCGTAGAGACCTTAGTAGTCTGCATCAGGTGACTTCCTTGGCTAAATGATCTGTGACAAATAGTGCAGTAGTTGGCCTCTAGGAGACACTTGAGACCTACTGTGCTAAAGCTTGGGCAGGTAGTCGACCCACTACCTGCCCTAACAAACAAAATGGTAAATACAGTTCAAATTGTTTTCTTCATACATTCCGATAGCAAACTTTCTTAATATATTTTTTTGTCAACATATATTCCCCAAATGCAACAAACTATAAAAAAAATCCTGGGGGCTTCGCTACGGCATCTTTTTGTTTTTTTCCAAAATGTACAGCAAAAAATACTGCCTACGCCACTGTTAGCGCTGTATTTAAATGATAATACAACATGCAAAGTTATTCATTTCAGTGATGAATAATAATGGGGTGATAATTTCTGGGAACCCTGTTGGACACAGCGTTTTGACAATGCGTTTTTTTTAAAAAGATATTGCATGTAGTGTGCTGTTGTTACATACTGAACGTTACGAGTACGTTACTTTGAGTACGTTATGACTATATTTATTTAAAGATTTAATCATTCTTAGTTCAAACTGTATAGTCGGTATAAGCTATATATAAAATCAACTATTATATTTTTATAATATGCCGGGAAACAGTGGAAGTTGAAATATATATGTGACACTTATCACGATAAAATAACACATTAAAACTACAGGTTTTTATTCAACTTAATTACAAATATTTTCGAAATCACGACAGGTACGATTAAAGTTGTGTGTATGACAATAAACACATTATTTGAGGGACTTGTGAGAACAAGTCTTTTAAAGAGTTATAATCACCCCCCCACCCCACCCCCCCCTTTCCCATATTGCTGGACCCAATGACTACAACCTAGTGTAATCAGGTAAGCAAACAACCTCTTCTAGACGCAAACAATCTCACAATATGCAGATTTTAAAACACCTGTGGTCAGTTGAAGCTGGCTATTTTCCACTCTTTGACCGTTTGCACCTCGGGGGGGGGGGTGGGGGGGTCTCTTCAATAGGTTGGGTGGGCATGGATGTGCCACCGGATAGGGGCACCTTTTTGCGCCACCCATTAGCCTTTTGGGTCGTAATTTCCCCATCCAATATATTTTTTTTGTTATAATTTCACATCCATTATATATATATTTTTTTTTTTTCAAAATTCTGTATATATTTAGGTCACATATTTGATATTTTCATGCCGGTATTGACAAATCGTTATATCATTAGGTAATAAAATTTTCTTTCCTTCAATTCACATCATCCCAACCTGGGGCCCTGCCGACTATTAGCCAGATCCAGATCCAGATCCATCCTTCAGTAAAATTATGACTGAGCATTATCAAAAAAATAAATATGAGCCGCTTATGGCATTATATTTTTGGGAACTAGCTCAGAGCTTCATTACAGTTGAACCTCCAATTAAGACCACCTCTCTATTGAGACCACCTCTGTAATAAGACCACTTTCTTTTCACGGTCGAAAAACCTTCATAAAGTTATCAAAACAAACCTCTGTATAGAGACCACCTCTCTATTGAGATCACCTAGTACTGGTCCCAAAGGTGGTCCTAATAGAAAGGTTCTACTGTATATTTTTGGGTGTGATATCTTTGGTGGTGGCACCGATTTCATACCCCAGGTGGCACACGCATACCATTTTTAAGGGTAAGTCCCAACCACTCACCACCCACCCACCCCACAAGTTTGCCCTTGCGTAGATTCAAAGCAATGATTCATGTTGGGAAGAATCATCATTCTATAGATTACAAATCTAAGTATCTTCATGAATATATCACTGATTCACCAAAGCTGCGTGCAAAATGTCAAGTTGCACATACGTCATGGTCGAGGGTCATTAGGTTACAAGTCGCCACGTCAACGAGTCGTGGGTGTGGTTTACAAATGGACGAGTGAAGTGAGCACTCTAGATGAGAGGCGACAGCCGGACCGTTTTGCACGACACTTGTCGGGTTTAATAAAATCCCCGGATCAAAAAAGCAGTGGAATGGTTGTCGCTTGATTTATGGGTTTATGAATTGTTCTTTAGCAGTTTTTGTTGTTGTTTGTGGGATGTTTCTGTGAAGTGGTTTGTTTGATTATGATTCTGGTGGTGTTCTGTAAATGGTTAAGAATTAAAATGGTGAAGATTTCTTTTTAACCAGAAGAGGTGTTTGCTGAAGGTGTCCAAGATTCATTTGGGAAGAAATGGTATGTTCAATTAATAAATAGAGATATAACGAAATACTAAATAAATACTACAAACCTTCATAGTGTCTTTTTCATTTTCCTCTCTATTTCTACTAACATATTCAAGAATGATTGCTTCGTGATTTTCACAAACAAATTACAGAGTATCACCTGTTGTGTATGTCCCGTCCCGTGCTTCCGTGGCCGAGTGGATAGGGAGTTGGACTCGTGACCCGAAGGTCGTGGGTTCGATTCCCGGTCTGTTCTGATGGTGGGTGTTGAGCAAACCTACCTCTAACAGGTTGCACACTGCTCCGTGGCACCTACACGTTAAATAGGTACAGGTCAGGCGAGTGAACGCAAATGTGAGTGATTAGCACTTCTGCGCTAGCTGTATGCTCCCCGGGGAGTTGAGAAGGATATAGTGTGACAAGGATGCCAATGACTTGGTGTAAATATGTAAAGCCGCTAGAGCACGATAACAGTGAATTGCGACTATAAATAACCACATTTACATTTACATTTACTTGTATTAGCATACAATCAAATGCCTGGCTGGATGAAGATGGTTACTTTTCCCCAAAGTTCGTTACATATGATCATTAGTTGAGTATAGATGGGATATTTCAACTTGAACATTTGATGTTTGATCACCATCACCATCTAGAAATATTAGACCTGGGGACCCTAAGTGTTATTCGTCAGTCCAATAAATAAAATTTAGAAAAAAAATATCTGCCGTGTTTATTTTCATGTTCAGCAATACGATCCATATATATATATATAAATATTCTAATCTAATGACGAAAACTTTTTATTCGATATTTCTATGGAGATGATGATCACGAGTAAGGGAGCCACCATTGGAACATCTGAGAGGGGGTGGCAGGATTTTTAAAACAAATATTTTACTTCTGAAAATTTAGAAAATAAATATTGTATTGCTAGTGGAATAGCAAATGAATATTTTACTTTGGGTCATAGAAAAAAATCGTTTCATTCTCTATGGCCCCCCAAAATGATTTTGGATTAAAGTGGTAGAAAAAAAATATAAGTGTTGCATGAGGAAATGGTTTTAAAAATGTGCAAACAATTGCTTTTTGATGGCTTTTTATCCCACTGTTGCTCTATCAGACGATAGAAGTTCTAAGAATGTTTAGATAACATACAGTGAGTTACTATAATAGATTTCACCCCTATCTGCCGGACAACGGCCATCGGTGAACTGTCATCACTTTATTTTTTGACTGAATAGGTAATACATATTATCGTCTTCATTGATACAATTCATGAGTAGCCTACACTCTTAAATTACTCTCATTATATTAAAATATCCACGTAACTAATTTCACTATTAAAAGAGTTAAGCGAGGGGCACATTCCACCGCAAGGTGGGTCTACAGCCTGTCTACTGCCAAAAACGTATTGAAAACGTGATGATCCGTGAGTATGCAGTGCGGCAAACGTACGTTTTTTCAAGGCCGTACGGTGGCCGCAGAAGAAGTTTGGCTTGCCAAACTTTTTCTACGACCACCCTACGTCATGGTCTGACCGTAAGGAGGCAGTGCGGTGACCGTACGTTAAACACAGATGATTTACCCGCACGTTGTCGGCACAGACACAGTACTGGGGCCGTGCGTTGCCTGTACCATGAACGTGCGGATCCCGTACTTTTGTAATCACATGGTGCGTAGGACGTAAGTTATACGCGAGTGCATCGCACGTTCTATGCAAGTTGATCTCCCGGCCACCTCAATAAAAACCTCTCTCTGTGCGGACGCACTCATAACGCACGGAGCCCGTGCGAATGTGCCCACATCTGTACTTTTGTCAATGCTTGTGGAAAACGCCGTAGACGCCGCAGACCTCAACACGCCTTGCGGCGACCACCGCCGCAAGGTGGAATGTGCCCCTCGCTTAAGAATGTAATCCATTTCTTAGTTCTTTTAAAATATATCGAACTTTGTGCGTGTCGTTAAGCATTAAAGTTTGACCCACTTTTAATAACTAAATAACATTATTAAGGGTTGTGGTGGGGGTGGGGGTGAGGGTAGGTGGTTGGCATGGCCCTATTGGCATTTAATTAAATCGCCTCTAAAGGAGACGACTCCCAAAAAAACATAAATGTATTGTTATTATTGTTATTATGCTTAGATCGGAGCTGTACTAGCAATAAAAAAAATAATGTTCACAAAACAGTTTAGGCGTACAGATTCGAATGCAAAATACTGAGTAAACAGTCAATAGGTTGACATGGATACATCAATAATTTTAATTTTATCAAAATGTTGTTAATGAAACACAATTTTAAGCTATTTCTAGTACACCAGTACCTAATACTATAAATTTAGATTCTATACATAACGATCTCTAACCCAGCCTTTAGGAAACTTCTCATATATACTGTCATGTACAGTATAGCTTATGAGTCTAAATTAGACTAATAAGCTTGGTTCAGTCCATCAATATAGCATCCTTGGTCTAATCACTACCGCAAGGTTTATCATATTAAGATGCCATAAGCTATGTTAGTCTAGATGGTAGGATATAAGTCTGTGTAGATGAGTGTAGAGCTCAGATAATAAATAGTAACCAAGCCCTTTCCATGGTCTTTCTACTTCCTTATGTCTCAGAGTAAAACCACTCATGACAATACTTCAAGCTCAGATAAATATAAGCATACAGTACCAAGTAAATCAGGGCTTTAGCGCTTGGGGTGTAGCGATCTCCAATATATTTGGTTAGTATGGATGTGCCAATTTCATAATTTTTATAGGTCACCTTTTCCATCCTCTTGATATATCATTTGGTCCTGTTTTCATATATTTGATATATCATTGGGTCCATATTTTGACAAATTATCATATTATTTGGTCTTGATTTTAAGACAACACTATGTTTTAGGGTCTTATCTCTAGCGATAACTATATCATAGGGCATTGACATCGAAATATTGCATATTATTGCGTATTTTCATGTTTCATCACGCTGAGTATCATCATTAAAGAAGAAATATATCATCGCTCAAGAGTATCTTATACATTCCAAATACACCAGCCTGAGAAGTGCAAAAAGCCCTGTCACAATGCAAACTGCTGTAAGGCAAGGAAGCCATGGGTGCATTGTATATTTCTGTAGTATGTTATGGATGAACTTTGGGCATAAAAAGACATATTTGATGAGTGTATGAATATGTTTTTACAGCATTTTATTTTCAAGCACCCTTGTCCTCACGACACTTGCCCACGTCCTGACAGCACCACCATCCATCCTGAAATCACCCTGACAGCATCCCCATACACACAACATCCAAGATCAAGCCAAGGCGTCATTCATTGAAAGGCAGGTTTTTGACTATGTAAGCATTGCAGGGTGGCCATCCTTTGTAATAGCCAGTGAAAATCAAAGGCATTGTGATTGTTTCCCTAGCATTGGCTATAAGTATTCTTTTTTAGAGAGTACACACTACAAACACATAAATAATGTTAACTCACTAACTACACAGCAAACATAAGCATCAAGTATGATTCATTGGCGGAGGTTTTCAGAACAATATAACAACAGCTGATGATGAAAAGAAAGTCAAGACACCAACCATCCAAAAATATAGGCCACTCCGCAATGTCCGACAATGTTTTGACACCGACCACCCACTTCCTGATAGTATCTGCCAACATCCCCCCATCCCCAGACCACTAATCAACAACAAATACATATTACGTAGTTCGGGACTTCATCACTGGTCTACACCATCCACTCCCACCCATCGTTCTGATAGCGCCCACCCTTGCCCTAAAAAAGCTCAGCCCCAAATCTGACACCGATCGCCAAGTCCTGATAGCATGCTTCCCATCCTGACAGCACCCATGACTAAGTCTTGATAGCACACACCAGTACTAACATTACCAACCTCTCATCCTGCTTGAAGCCACATACACATTGGCATAGCCCAGATATAGACACCTTTTGATACTTACACAATACACATATATAGTCCTTTTAATACTTAGGTTCAGTCCATTACGTCCAACCATTATAGTAATAAATTATATTAATCTTGCGAGCATCCATACCCCTGATTACTATAGTGTGACTACAGTCACTTCATGTACATGTGTGTACAATTAGGTCTCCGCCAAGTGATTTTAATCACAGCTAAGGAAGGAAAAATTAGTGTTTATGTACAATGCCTTCCATGGACATAGGAAAGGGATATATTGAGTAAAGTGTATGAAATGAGTACAGAACTCTTTTTCTCCAGCACCCACTCTTGTGCAAATTGTGGGTATGGGTGATGCTTTGTAACGTTGGCACTGACCACGTTTGTTAGTTAGCGCATACAAATAAATAATAAAAAATATTGGCACACTTCATTATACTGACAACTTGGCACCTTCCAAGTATCAAGTATGACATGGAGGAAGAGTATTTTGGAACAACCTTTTCGACTGAAGGTAAATTGAAATAGAGAAGTTCTTATACTACAATATAGAATCTTTTGCAATGAGCAACAAGTCAAGCAACAGATCAAGGTATGGATTTCTGAGGCTGGATATAGTATACTTGACGCAGACAGATAACTACCTGGATTAACCCCGACTTGAAGCTCTTATAAGTATACCTCAAGTAAGTCATTGATCACTGAAAATGCTCTTGGCATATAATATGCAAACGCTATGGGATGAAAAATTAATGTCTATGGTAATGGGAACATAATGCTCTCCATGGCACAGATATTCTCACACACTTCAGTAGAACATCCCTATTAAGACTGCCCAAGGACTGGCGTCAAGTGGTTTAATATAGGGGTGGTCTCTTTAGGGACGTTTGCATTGGTCTTTTTATGAAGACTTGGGAATGTTATAAATCATCTTATAATAGAGGTGGTGTATTTATAGAGGTGGTATTGATTGAAGGTTCTAATGTACACATAGCCCAAATGGGAAAGCGGTGGTAATCCCTAGTATTTGAACCCATGTGACGCCTTTGGCGTCTCTAGGACATCACACTACTCCACATGACGCTGTCATGGCTGCCGCTGTCTGCTACTTTTGTTAAAAAAACGCTAATTAACAACCATCAAAGCCATTTTGACGATGAAAAACATATTCGTGCAAAACTACACAGTACCATGAACGATCTCCTGTAGTCAGATGGCGTCCAGCTAGTCAGGTTAAAGAGGAGATAGCCGAACAAAGTCCAAAAATTAGCGTATTAATATATAGGATGCAGATTAATACATAAAAAATATTTTTTCTGATTGATATGAACACAATTGGTTTGCAAAACTCATCAATAACGCAAATCATGTCAATTTTCACTTGAAACGTTGATGAACCTGTTTCAGGTTGGTATTGGTTCTCAGATAAGAGGACTGTTTGAAATGGTTACACGTGATGAGTATTAGCAACTATTTTAATATTTTAGGCGACAAAACTTTGACCGCTAGGGAGGGTGGGGGAGTAAAATTTTCAAGGGGGGGGGGGGTGGAAGGGGGCGGAAAATGAAAAAAAAGCACATGATTGCTGCTCTGGGTCGGGTGGGAAAATAAAAAAAAGTGTAGGGAGGAAAATATTTAAAAAAAACTGCTCATTTCTAAGGAGATGGAGGAACAAAATAAAAATTCAATCCAAAAATTGTATTATAAAAATAATTTGTATTAAAAAGAATGTGTTTGTGTTGATTGAATTAAAATTTCAGCTTTTTAAAAATATTTGTTATTATGACAGTGTATTTGTCTATCCACGTATAAAGACCCCTGGGGATATTATCGCAAGTGGGCTTCAGGTTCCGAGTTTCTTTTCCCACCAACAAACCTGACTTTATTTTGGCACGGTTATTTCACCCAAAGTAACTTTCCTGGGCGCATATCATATTTCATTGCATACAGTTTATTATGAAAGAAAGTTCAATCATATGTGTAGCCTACATGTAGATCTGCTTTCATTAATAATGACATTATCACTGACACTATCTAACTCGTGCACGTTTTGCCGTGATTCTGGGTGCCAAATTGGTTC
>CM032669.1:8842568-8856119 GCA_019095985.1 Streblospio benedicti
ATATTCAAATATCATCAGTGATATTGAGAACTGAATAAGTATTTTATGATCCATTGTATATTTTTCCGTACAGAGAATACGCTCCGAGTAACCTTTTAACAGCCCGCTGCTTGGGATGATGGTAACATTCTGGTCTCACAACCTTCGGGTCATGAGTTCGAGTCCCGTCAGGACCTCTTGATATAGTCAAATGGAAGCTATGTCTTCAGCTATGTCAATAGTGGGTAGGAGCTTGCTTGCCATAGCAGAGAGCGTAGAATTGAAAAAGTATTGCCCACACTCCAAGGAAAAACTACATACCCCCCAACACAATATTACTATCTATATTATTCATGGTCCTACTGTTATAATATTGTGTCGTGTATACGTGTATTAACATTCTAAAGACATCTTCAATACACACATATAAATGTTTTTCACAAATCTACAACATTTTGTGTAAATCTAGCGGTAAAAACACTTGCTCATTTCCCCTCACCTACTACCTTCTTTTTTTTTGGTAGGTAACTGCTGAAATCTACACTCAATTTACAATTGAGCCAGTCAAGGTTAAAACCTTTGCCTGGACATTATATTTCAAGGACTGTGGTGAACCTCACATAATACAAATCATAAACAAATGATTATCAGGTGAATTGCTTTCCATTTCCATATGTTTTTTGTTGTTATATAGATAACTCTATCATCGTATCTCACGTCTATATACGCAGTATATCTGTGTGAACAAGGACCTGTAAAGGTAGTGTGAGTGATCAAGCCGTGAAAATCGACGATCAGACCACTACAGATAATTTCACTTTAAATAAAATATTTTTAACGCAAGCTTGCCAATAATCTCATTTAGGTGGCTTCCATTTAGCCCAGGGTGTGTGTCAAACCAATGAAACTATTGTGTTATGATCTTAACTTTGTTTGAAAAGTTCAGCCTTCCCCTCAAAATTACTACGAATTTGGCGTAAACAATGTTCATATTACGCTACAATACAAAACAAATACTTAGGTCCAACAAACGCTTTAACATTAGCTGTAAAGTGTAGTGACGTACCACGCAGTCGCACATGCGCAGTCGCATTGAATGTCTTCTGACACAAATAATCGTGCACAAGTCACAGTGCAAGCACTTTGGCACGATCTCCACACTTTATGAAGAGATTTACTTCCAAAAATGTCAAGCGGCTGTGTTGACCTTTTTATTTGTTGTTGGGGGAAATTAGTGGAAATATTTTCATCTATTTATATACACTTATTGCCAGCGACGTTGAGTAAACACGACATTGTCATGTTTAGATTTACCAACTAAAAATGTTTACAACTATAAATACATTGTAGCTTCATTTCGTGCCTGTGAAAAGAGTGGGTGGGCAGTTACCAAGACAATAATAATAACAATTCAGTATTTATTTGCAACCATACAATCAGTTGAACATATATACATAGTATTTAAATAGTATTCAGAGGACTACAGACCACTCCAGGTCATTGGCTTCCTTTTCACACCCTGTATATCCTTTTCAACTCACTGGGGGCATACAGCACATCGTAGCTATTGAAGCGCAGACGTGCTATTTACTTGCAAGACCTGTACCTATTTAACGTGTAGGTGCCACGAAGCAGTGTGCAACCTGTTGAGGTCAGTTTGCTCAACACTCCCCCACCAGACCCGACCGGGAACCCACGACCTTCTGGTCACGAGTCGAACTCCCTATCCACTCGGCCACGGAAGCACTAGATTATGGCATCAAAGGGTAATACGCTTATTTTGGCCCCCCTGTGCGGTAAACTAACGTGGCATCATCTGCAGAGGTGAAGTGGGGAGGGCCGGGTATTAACTCACTAACATGGTTATAGATGATCAGGACGTTGTTGGGGTGTTGGAGGGTTCTATCCACTCACAGGACGGGGGTTGGGTGCCATCAGGACTGGATGGTTCTGTTAAGCCTGGCTGGGTGTGGTCTCTGGGTGCTTGTCCCGGATGTAACTGCCAATATTTTGGTGGGCTTTATGTGTGGTTTTTACTAACAACAGAAATATGAAATGCGACTGGATTTGCCGTTATTGATTTTTCTGCCCCAAGTGTATGTACTAGTCAAAATTAACAATGACAATATAACTGGGAACACTAGTGTCAAACGTTTGATAAATACATATCCTATCACCTTGCTCTCCTCTCGGCGTCTCAGCAAGATGACATACCAATGAGTTATTGTGTTATTCCCAGACAGGTCAGTATCACTGATGAACCTAAATGATACGTATGCTAGTTACAGACTGCTATTATTTTTAACGTCCATAATGATCATTATAAACTAGAGAATACACAGAAATGCGCAGGCCGTTAAGACGAGTGTCGCCTCCGTCATTCGGGAGAACGCGTCACTCGTAACATGTAACAAAGCTCATTAGCATGTGACACAGTTAGGAATATCGCAATAGTTAATTCTGTGACCTAACCGAACTCGGGCGAGAAATCGTAGTAGGAGTAAGAGGAAGATGAGGATGATACGGAGGATGAGCAGCATCACTAGCAGCAGCAGCAGCAGCAGCAGCAGCGGCGGCGGCGGCGGCAGCAGCGGCAGCGGCAGTAGCAGCAGCAGCAGCAGCAGCAACAACAACAACAGCAGCAGCAGCAGCAAGACATACGTAGTTGCACCCAACATACAAGTGGTCCTCAATGGTTCAGTGGTTAGCGCATACGACATGAAAACGGGATTTGCCTAAGTCGCATGTTCGCGCCCCGGTCATCGCAGACACAGTGTCACCAAAACATTTAAATCGTGCGTCTGCCACTGAGTTGCTGATCTCCACCGAGCGCGTCGCCACAGTACAGTGTTACTACTAGACGGTCGCGACGTCAAGCGTTAGGTTCGGAAGCCTTGTTAGGCCCCCATTTCACATGGCCGATCCTAGCTCCACATCTTCCAGAAGACGCCCGTTTTGTCATTTCGGGGTGGATTGTGCGTGATCTGGCCTCAAATGAGGAGTGATTTGGCTGGTTCGGCAGGGAATGGGCCGTTTTGGGCGGTTTATGGATGAATCTTTCTTACTTCGGCTTGTGTGCTCCAAACCACACCATCGCAATGCTTTTCGGGGCTGTCTGGGGGGCTTTCTATACTATTTGCAACATCCTTAGGTCTTTTTGCTGAACTGTGGCCTCGTCTGCTGCAGTGGGAAGATGTATGGTGACAGATGAAACCGTAAGTGCCGCCACCACCGTTACAATCGGAAGCAACAGAAGCATAGAAAGGAAGTATCTTTTTCAACAGCACGATGCTCCAATACTAGTGGGATCTACCTGGAAAAAATGGCTCACTTCTGCCAGTTTCGGGCGCAAAAAGTGTTATCACTTCTCTGGAGAAGTGATTTTGACTTTTTTCGGCCTGTGGGCTCCCGTTTTGGATTATTGAGTGGTTGATCTCTATCAACGTTTTGGTTTTCTGCTTCATCTGGAGAACTAACTTGTTCATCGTTAGGTTTCTCTGCTACCAGTGGGTTTGCTGCCAATTTTCATAAAGACGTTCCAGTTTTATGTTGTGCTGGTTCCAAATGCTCCCATTAGCTTGCCTTTTGATCCAGTCCATCTGAAAGGTCACAGACCGTAATTACAGACGATCCCGAAAGCTTTAGCTACAGAATACATTGTTGTTTGTGTCCCAAGGATTATACTCAAACACGTATTCACGATGATTAGGCAACGAATAATGGCAACAATGGTAGCCGTTGCACTTATCTTGCTGTAGCTCAACAACAACACTAGGAAGAGGATAGAAGAGAGAGAATAATACAAGCGACTGTAGAAGATGAAGATGATAAGGCTTCAGAAGGCGGCCTTGAAGATGTTTATGTTGATGCTGGCCAGCAGAGACTACCATATACTCAGATGAGATTTTGGGTACGGCTCTGGGTCAGTCATGCTGCTGTTTAGAAGATAAACACGCGTTGAAAGACCGATGCTGGTGGGATTTCATGGTTTGATAGCCACAAAGAGGGACGGCGCCACTATTTTCGGCAGCCGATCAACACGTACATGCTTCTTCTATATCGGCCATTTTCCTTCACCTACATCGTTCCTGACGGCCTGTGCGACTCGGTGACTTTGGCATGCTTCGTCTTCAGACTCTTGCATAACAAATAATGATATATTCACGCCGATCCACCCCGCAATGACAGATCGGGCGTCTTTTGGAGGATCTAGAGCTAGGATCGGCCATGTGAAATGGGGGGTTTAAAAGGTGTGCCCCGTGTAGAGCAGTAGAGGAGAGCCACCCCTCAGCAAGTAAAAGAACTCACCTAGTTTGAAAACAATAGCTAGTGTGATCCTTCCATTCCCGAGGCTCTGTTACCTAACTAACCTGCCCTGGAGGTCCATGTACCAACAACACGTGGCCTCCATCTGCACATATGATGACAAAGCCCTGCAGATTAACATACAGATACAGATGGTGGCTGGCAGAGATTTCCCGTCCGTTCTAAGGTCAGCATCGGGATTGTGATCGCGACCTAAACACAGAACCCCGGCCCAAGTTAAACACGTGATGAACAATCTGGTGTGAAGAGACAACTGCCCCCTGAATCTGCTGGTGAAGCTGCCACAAGACTGCCAGGTAAGACAAAACCAGTGTATGGTCCTTGCAAAACAAAACCCGCTATTTTTGTCACAAATAATACCAATGACACGTCCACTGCGATAACTTTTATTTTCACGAAGCCAGTTCATTGTAGGCTTCACAAATAAAAAAAAACACAAAAAAATCCAACCTTGCAATACTGACAAAACACAGAGGCTTACGTCCTCTCAAGAAACATCTCATCTCACCTAACAGCGTAAAGAGGGGATACAAAAAAATCGCCGGCGACAACTACCGCTGAGCAGACTACTTTTCGCCGTGCAACCTTCCGCTTTTCGGCGGTGGCGGCGGCGGTGGCGGCGGTATACCTGTAAAAGACGCAGGCCACAGTGACAGAGGGGAGCGAGTGGCCTAACGTAGCTGCTACACGCCGCCGATATTACAGGTAACTATAGCTGCAGCGAGCACGTCGCAGCTGCTCACATTGCCAGTCGCCTTGGCACGTATTGCAGGAGGCAGACGATCGTATGCAGCACACAGCAGTATATGGCAGAGGGGCACACGATTTTCATATATATTTGGAATAGGATATGATGATTATGCTGCAGTCGTATCATACGGGTAATGTAAGATGCTGTTCTTTAGTAGTTGCTATGCAATGGCTAGTTTCTGCTTGGATTTGCACATGCACAGTCAGAATTGGCTGCAGTAAGCGGGTTCTGTGTGTAAGGACACGTCTTTTGGGAGTAGTAGTGTGCATGGATCAGGTAGGGTGAACAAAGAGAGCATGCGGAAAGTGATGTCTTGCTTATGTTATGTTAACATCTTGGAAAACAAAGTTAATATTTCAGATTGCGTCTCGTGTTATGTTAGATCTTCAAGCATCAATTCAACTGCTTTGTATGAGTGGTTATCATTGTTATGCCACTGTCGTGATTGTTTAGTACAATGCTACTAGATCAAAGATATTTCATGATATTCCATTATTTTAAGCGTTTGTTCGCTTTTGGCAAACTACATTTTTATAAAGCACGGAAACATAATTTCCTATTATATTAAGGCATTAACAATTTCGTGAGCACGAATTTAAAAGTATAATTTATTTTATTTCCTGAATAGTGAATTCACTGACACCTCTAGATGATTGCAAAAACATAACTAGATTGGTGAAATTGTACACTACTCTGATACGGATATTAAAATTCGTCCGAAAAATAAAGGGTCGCATGTCATCGTCAGATCTTACGCAGTTGATAAAGAAAATGGACCGTGCTAATGATACAGACGTGAAACTGACGGCGATGTCATGGTTTCTTGAGCTGGCATTTACAGTAATCAAATGGATATTACGATGTACACAACAACAACCAACTATTGTACGGTACACCCCCAATTTCACATAGACGATGGTAGTTCCAGATGCTCAAGAAGACGCCAGAATCTTAGTGTCATTTCGAGGTAGTTTGTGGGTGCTCTGGCCTCAACTTTGGGAGTGATCTGGCTGGTTAGGTTGGGAATGGCGCACGCCTGGCTGGTTCTGTGTCTTATTTGCTTAACGATGGGATTATCTACTGCTTTGGGAGGATGATAGTTGGCAAATTGAATCGTAACTGCCGCCTCCGCCGTTACAGTCTGAAGCAATGGAAGCATGAAACAGAAGCATCTGTTCCAACAGTTCTGTTGTTCACGATGCTCCATGATTAATGCTGTCTTCCTGGAGGAAATGGCACACTTCTGTCTAGTTCTGGCGCAAAAAGTGTTATCACTTCTCTGGAGAAGTGTGTTTGATTTGTTTTCGGCCTGTAGGTTCCCGTTATGGATTATTGAGTTGTTGATTTGCTTTTCTAGGTCGTCTGGAGGGCTAACTTGATCATCGTTAGATCTTTCTGCTTTTGAAGGTGGTTTGCTGGCGATGATCATAGAAATATTCCCGTGTTATGGTGTGATATTTCCGAATGGCCCCATAAGCCTACCTTTTCATCCAGTCCATCTGAATAGGCACAGACTGTTATTTTAAACGGTCCCATACATTTCGGCCACAAAATATGCACACGAGGCAGCATTTTTGCTATCATTTCCAGCATCTTGAGCATCTGGAGGTATCATTGAAATTGAAATCGTTTGAAATTGAGGGGTGATTTAATTAAGGCAAGACCATTAAAATTGAAGCAATGGAATGTACGAATTTTAAACTCTGTTACAGTGTTTTTTAAACGCACTCCGTCAATATGTGGGACATCCAGTGCTCTAGCTGGAGGACTTACTACGATAAATTAATGAAGAAGCTACGCTTTCCTGTGGAATGTGTTATTGCTATAAATCTACCTGTAACTGACATACGCTTAGTGAAGCTCTTCAAAAGAAACAGATATTTAATTACTTACTGATGACATAACGGGCTGTAGTTCGCAGGAAATGATGCGACAAATTCAGCATAAGAATCTGTTGAATAACAACGTAGGAAAGTGCTACTGTCTTCATTAATCAGACACAACAATTGCTTACGGAGAGTTCATTGAATTGAACAAACACGTACCTTGAGCGCTGTTCCCAGCAGAGTCGCATAATAACAGTATCCATGTTATTAGCATTTTTCTTGGTAAAATTTTATTATTGGCACTGAGCAGACTAAGGAAATGTAAGTGGATTGATATAGAAGCTGTGAAAATGATTTGCAGTCGTATTATGATATGTAATACTTGTGCATGTTTAGATCTTATTTAACCTATATCACTCATGCAAATGAAGCACGAGAGATAAGAAATGCACTTCTTTCCTCCCAGCAATGTGTGACTTTAAGTGTTATTGTGATTTTTATGATTTTTGCAAACTAGCAGAATTTTATAATATTAATGTTCTTTGTACACATGACAAAACAAATAACGTAGGCACCCCCTCCTCCGTATGTGTGTGCACAATGTTGCAAACAATTCGTAGCTGGCTCATTGACTATATTGTTTAATACTAATAGGTAGCAAAACTGGTTTTAAAAGTCTGAAAAGGCTCATTAGAATTTGAGTCGAAAATGACGTCACCATATTAAATTTATCACATCTAATTAATAGCGTGAGCAAAGATTCGCTGATGGTTTATTGTTATGTTGAAATATGTGACAAACGTGGATATCATATTATACGTCTGCTTCCAAACTATGCAAGCCTGGAGACTGTCAGGGCCGACAGAAGGTGAGATTTGACGACTCAATTAGCAACGCCCCACCCTCACCCCCCAGTCCTCAACTCTTTTTTTCAAAACCCCCTGACGGCCTTGACTGTGAAAAACGTAATCAGACATTCCACTGTCTGGATAACTATACACCGCTCCCTAATGGTGTTCAAGATGATATTAATTAGCGGGTCTGGGCACTGTTTTCCTAGAAGCTGTACTTTTGCTGTCTATAGACTCACCTCTTTGTACGTTTAATCGAGGCGGTGACTTTATAACTCCATAATATAAATGAAATTCCCGCGACGACATGCAAGCAGCTCGCTGGTCGCTGCTCGCTGTGTAACTATGAGCGTGTTGTGTGTTGCAGTGGCTCCCGTCCCAGCACAGCGTCCACCATACTGCGGCTAATCACCTCGCCCAAGGCCGCCGCCGCCGCCCGGGCCGCTGCCGGCGGCTGCTGCTCCCGCGGCCCGCGCTGGCTGCCCGCGCCACTCGCAGGCTGCTTCACCAGGTACCTCGCCTTATAATCACCCCTCAATGTGGCCTTCGCTTCACCAGGTAACCCACCTCGTAATAACCCGCCACTGCAGCCTTCGCTCAAGGGTCGTTTAGGTGACTGTCCCCTCTCGTCTCCACCGCACTCTAAATATCAGATGTTAAATTGACCTCTGAAATGTTTCACAAGACATTGGATTATAATAATTTATTAATTTATGTGACCTAATTCTTAAGTTTCTAATTTTGATTTTCCCAAGTTTGTGGATACAATTATATTCTCTCTCTCTCTCTCTCTCTCTCTCTCTCTCTTCTATGGCAAGCAAGCTCCTACTCTATGTCAATATAGTGGGTAGGAGCTTGCTTGCCATAGAAGAGAGAGAGAGAGAGAGAGAGAGAGAGAATATAATTCCTAATTTAATCTTTATATCGTCTTTGGTTATACGTAGAGTATTCAAACCAGTAGGATAGATACATGTACTTCTATTTGTGTTTTATAAGCATAGAAAAGTGCAAACTGACAGTCGGCACATCTTTAGCAATGTTTGGATTGATCACTTGACCTCATTCACATCCTGAGATGAACAAGCCTGCGATTGGTCAGAATTTTTGATAAGAATAGTTATGTGTCAGAGGTCTCCTCAGTCATATGATACTCAGAGTGCCACCACGACGCGTCAACATGCAAATAGTCAACACAGACTTGTTATGGCCAAGCGATGCAAGTTTACCATCTAAATGTACATGCGCCGAGGGAAAAAAAACTCCAGCGTGTATGGGTTTATCAATACAGCAAGTGGTTTTATCACTCGATGACATGTGATTCAATGACGGGCGAGTGCTGATATAACTCCCAATGTTCTGCCATTAGCATTCGTTTCCAATGTATTCAATAACCATTTTATAGAAAGTGTGAACTCGTGTACATAATTAGCTCAATTTTATAACACTTGCTTCTTTCCATTAACAACCCCTCCCCCTCCACATGCTTACACATCACGCAAACAGGAGGGAACTACTTACCGAGAGTAATCACACGCACTACTTCCCAATTAGTTGCTGCTATAGTGTCACCCGTTTTATTACCTCCATTTTTCGTGGTGAGAAGGACAGAGCAACTATGAATTGTGCGAAAATGCTAGGTCTTTTTAGTGTAAGATACAAGTTAGTGACATAATTGCATGCGGTCGTCTACAGGTGTATATCTGTTAAGCTAGGGGCACAACTGGCCATGCAGACGTTTTGGCTGCAATGCTTTTTTTTCGGGTTTGCGGTGTCTATATTACTACGCCGTTTTCCCCATGCAGTGACACATATATAGGCACATGTGGCACTGACTCTGGAAGTTACAAGTGCGTCTGCAGTGGGTTGTATTGAGCTGGCCGTGAGGTCAACATGGGTCGAATGTGCGTCTATGCACTGTGTGATTCCTAAAGCATGACATTCGTACGTTTGCTTGCACAGCCAAAGTAAAGCACTGTGTGTTTGGTAGGGGGGTATAATATTTTAGTCTGTATTGGATGTTAAAAGCTGCAAGAAAAGAGTCGCATTCCACTGATTTTTACACCTCTAATTATTATATAGTGGTACCGTCCCGATGTGTTCAAGTCCTGGGTACACACCACACCACGGGTTTCCTCACTCAAATTTAGGGACATCCTCGAAAGTAATTTGCTTATAAATTGAAAACTAATGATTCAAAAATAGTTTTTGAAACACCGTTGTAAAAAAGTTATCCACGCCCTTTCCAATGGTGTATCATACAACCTAGTCTTTCTTTCAAAAGATCTTTTATCTCATAGTTTTTATTTCTATAATTACAAAGATTGGCTTAAAAGATTTTTCGAAAACATATTTGGAAAGAGCTCCCCAGGAGATTTCTTATGAGTTAAACCAGAAACTGTAAGGAATGAAAAAAAACAAGCTGTGAATAATAGATATATACATAAGATCTCAATGTAAAAAAGAGAAGTATGACAGCATTTACTATTTACAGGATATTATTATTATTGGTATGATGGCCATATTTGTAGTGTCCACATTCCAAGGATTAATGCCATGCCCTTTCACAGAATACTGATATCTGTATTATACAATTTCACATTATCAGGTTTTTGGCATATAAACAATTTGATATAGAATTACATAGTAAATTAATTCTAAAATTAAATAGGTTACCTTGAAATTCTGAAATATTTTTGTATCATGAAATTAGTAGAGTAAAATAATGTAACAATCCTATAAAGCATAGGCCACAACAGGTCGCATGGCTAATCTACTGCCAGTCTACTGCCAAAAACTTATGGAGATCGTAAAGATCAGTGCATGTTCAGTGCGACAAACGTTGGCAGTACAGTGGCCTCAGAAGACGTTTGTTGATCTCACGCCCACCGTAATAAATCCAAATAAATCCAAATAAATCCAAATAAATCCCACTGCCGGCGAACACACAAGGTACCATGTGCCCATAGCTTCACGTGGCAAACGACGCACCCCTGAAAAAACGTGCGAGTAGAATGTCCGCAAGGCCGGTTGTGCCCATAGCTTAATCTAGGTGAAAGAGGATAGTAAAGTCAATGCCTCCTACAAGGTTTTCCTAGAAAAAAAACAACCTGAAATCAGAATCCTACCTAAATGACATGTACGTGTCCAATGCCATGTGCAATGACATAAATAACAAGAGGTTTTTAAATTCAGCTAATGCCATGGTATGTTGCAGAATATTAAACATCACAGTATTCTTCATAATGCATTCACATGATTTCAAAACCTTTCCGTGGTGGGCTTTAACTAAATTTAGCCAATAAAAACTTCCTGTTAGTGATACGTGACCAAAATAGGCATGAACTTTGTTCGGAAACATCAAAACTTAGATGGCAGAGGACAGTGGTAGCGTATTACAATTACTAAGATGAATGTACCGACTCCCATTGTGTTTCTGTGGTTTGATACCCTATTCTCTTTGAATAAGAATAGTGTTTGTATATCAAATATAGTACACGCAGCTCCCAGGCCATGCTGTACTCATTCATTGTAGCTGCACATTGTCGGTCTCCCTGCTGTCATCATGCTCCAGTGTCAGTGATAATCCTGGTGTAGACGACACTAGCCAAACAAACCGGAATTATTAATTGTGCTCCTCAATCTTAGTGCTTTGCTTTCAGAAAATATACGGGTGTAGTTGTGAGGTCATGGTATTAAAAATGATGGGATCACGAGTATTGTCGTGGATAGTTTTATGACGCTAGTGTTACTAGCGCTACAATGAGACTTTGTCGTCATTGGAAAAGTCAAAATCTCATAAACCTTGAAATTCACTTAACATTGATAAAAAAACAGGCATTCTTAATACATCCTGCATAGAGGTATCATTCCATTAATCATCTTTTTCTTTTTTTTTTTTTTTTTTTTTCTTTTTTTCTTTTTTGGGGGGGGGGGTGATAGGCCTACATAGTTCAGTATTTTTTCCTAATATCTGCTTTTTGAAACACATCGACGTTTGACTAGTACTTAAAGCGTTGTTAACTCTGCATTTAGACACTGTTACACGAACAGAAGTAGTATTCAGGTAATCATCTTATTTTTCTTTTTTTTTTTTTTTTTTTTTTTTTTTTTTGGTGGGGGGGTGATAGGCCTACATAGTTCAGTTATTTTTGCCAATATCTGCTTTTTGAAGCACACCGAGGTCTGATTAGTACTCAGAGCGGTGTTAACTCCACCTTTAGGTACTGTTACATGACGCACAGCCATGATTAGAAGCCGCCACATCCTCCTGTGGCTATTGTGATGAGACTTTCCAATCACTGGCCAAATCACAGCACTCTACACGTCCCTGTACGTATGCCGCTGCTAATGAAGTCATTACGCCCTGGTAAACAACGCCAGCTCAATACGCCCAGGCTATAATTAGCGTCCAGTCCGGATAACCATCCATCTTGGCCGAGAGCCGGGCACAGACCCGCGGGTGCTGCATCAATGGAGATAAACATCCGTCAGTGGGTGCGTCCAACAGGCAAGGGGCGCATAGGCAGATCCAGGGGGCGCAGGGGGCGCACGCACCCCCCCTTTCCAACCGAAATACTTCATTTTCATAGGGTTTTTCATGATTTTTTTTATTTTTTTTTTATTTGAATCACTTTCTACAATTAAAAACAAAACATTATTAGCACTATGAAATTAAAACAAAACATACAGTAAGTGCACTCATTTCGTTATCATTTTAGTAAAGAGAATACATTATTTATACAAAAAAGTAATATTTTCATGTCTAAATTTCTTACAATCATAAAATATGATGACAAATATTTCTTAATGCTGGCTACTATATTTTCTGTTCTTAAAACCTTTTTGTAGAATTTACAATTGGAATTTTCTTTGAAAATAGCAAATGCAATGATTGGTGAAATAAAATTATGTGCAAATATCTTATCTGTAACTGTGTACTCTATATAACCACATACAATTGTCAATGAAATCCCTTAAGTAGTGCGCACGTCCCCCCCCCCCTTTCCTTAAGTGCGACCCCCCCCCCCTTTCCAAAAACCTGGATCTGCCATTGAAATGGACAGGGGCCTGAAAACAAGGGGTTTCTCCGCAATATTATGAGCTGAGCCTTGGTGAGCGCTCTCAGCTGCTACTCACTAATACACTGATCAGCAGCCGGAAGTGGCCAGCCTAAGATCCTCGCAGCCACAAGCTATGAATAGACGCGTCCCTTATGGTTCCATCTATATATATTGTACTGGTAGGTGTGACCATTCAACAGAGTTCCAATAGGTGATTAGCAAGAGCCGTGAGATTTAATTAGCTCATACTTTGAGGGCTATGCATGCTTTCAAAATCATTTTGTTCAGTGTGTGTGGGGTGGTCTTCAGGGGGTGTGGGGGTTGGGGTGGGTCTTCAATAGGTTGGTTGGGTATGGACGTGCCATATAGGAGTACCAATAGGATTGGGGTACCTTTTTGTGAGTCCATTATATTTTGGGGTCACAATTTTTTAAAATTCTATATATTTTGTGGTCACATATTTTAATGCAAATATTGACAAATCATTATATTATTATGTACTTGTGTCCCTGCGAAGCTGCACAAACAAGTTTTATTTCTGTTCCAATAAAAGGCTTCCAAGAATCACATTGCACTTTGTCCAAATAAAACATATGACTATACAACTTCCTTCATGACGTCAGATGTTTTCCAGTGGCATTTGCATGGCATGTGTTTAATTTATTAGAAAATACCATTTTAGTTGAAAGGCCTAGATTTTCCAATAATCAAATATCTCTTTTCACGCTAAATAGAAGATGCCAAGTTGCACTAGTTGT
>CM032669.1:8856219-8873872 GCA_019095985.1 Streblospio benedicti
GCCGTTTTAAAATATAACATAACGAAATAGTAATGTAATATCGGCTGTCCTATCCGCGGACACCAACATCATTTTATTGCGTTGCTTCAGAAATTAATTAAAAATATTCACTTTAATTTGAAAGTGCCCAAAATTTAATCACTTTGGTGTTGTTGCCCCACACCTCTTAGTTGTGTAAAGTTTGAACTAAATCTGCTCATCGGCAAATGCTCCAGCCTGTCAGGAGACATACATAGTTAGAAACGAAACGATCACTAGGCTTTTGCTTCACCTGCTGAAGCGACGCAATAACGTTGAGAGAAAGAGAAACCGGTCCCGTCGTCAAATTTGCCATTAAATCTTTTCTTCTGGTATTGGCGCACCTTGTCAAATTTGAGCATATTTTTAAAATGAAGGGCCAAATGGTTTGATTTCCTTATACTTGAAAATGTTGAGGTCTTCATAATTCTCTTTAATCATATCACATTCCATATAACAAACGTTTGACCTATATGAAGGGCATAGACCTAGAACTTTCGCTTTTATTCAATAATAGCTGTTTACCCGGCGTTGCTCGGGTTGAAACCGATTCATTTGGTTTGAAATGTGACATTATAACGACCACCAAGTTGTCCTGATTGTACATACACAATTTGGAGTGTGTACGTCTTGTGGTTAAAAAGCCTTTTGTGACGCAAAAAATCGCCTCTTCCTTTATATATATATATATATATATATATAGATATTTTCAGTGAAATCATATGGTGTGTACATGAGCAATGCATGCTTCAGGCTTTAAGCCAAAGTCGAGTTCATGCTCATGGGACAAAAAAAAACATAGACCCAATTGTTCTATGTAAATCACTGTCCAGTTCCATATTATGGGGATGTAGACTAAAATCTGCAATTTTGCCAATGTCCAAAGTGAAGGCATTTTCTTGCAATATAATTCCTTTAATGTCAGGGTCGGGAAAACACTGGGTGGGGGCCTAAGGTTTGTAGGACTCAAAAGTTCGAATTTAGTAGTGCGGGCGGGGAGGTGGGGGTCAAATATTCCAAATGATCGTGTATGACATCCTCCTGAAACCAGCATATAGGTTAGCACATGGAAATGGACGTCTGTGTCATAAAACCGAAAAGGACTTTGAGTCTAATTTTTAAAATCTTCCTGTGGTTGGGGAGCATCCTTCAGATATACAGATATTCCATACTTATTGATGCTGTCAACAACGAGCTTTCTCTGGGAAATGATGAACCTTTCAGGCTGCACCAGTTCTTTTGCGTGAGAACACGCCTCCATGCCCCTCTAGTGGCACTGTATACCAATTATCACTATATATCTACAAGAGCATTATGGCCATTTTCATTCAAAATCCCCAATAAAAACCCTATATGGGTTTTGGTGGCTGGAGAAGTCTTCTCATGTAATTGGACCTTGCCCCCCTTTCAAAATCCTAGGCCTGACCCCGGAGCTGGCTACAGTATACGCTTTTGAGTGTCTGTTATAACTATAACTTGAAAAGAACCGCTCATGCATGCCATTGGGGCTAGGTGTGGGGTTTCTTTGAAATACCAACCTTAAACCATATAGATTTCATTACAACGTACAAACGAAACGTTCTTTTAATGAGACCCCATCTTATGCCTCCCGCTCAAGTGGTTTACATGAAATCCCGTGAAAATACGGCGTCGACACTGTTGACTACAGGTGGTTTCAAATGTATTATATGGGCATACCATGTAGTGCATATGCGCTTGGTGATACACATATTGAAACATTCTATAGAATCTACGGAAACACACGAGGCCCATATGATGTCTGCCTGACAGGCATGAACTTGTAAAACTCTGTGTTTTGAAATGTAACCCCGCTACTTGCAGCGGTTTCCCCATGTCGATGTCCAAGCGGTGGACCACCCTGGAGACGGTGGGGCGCTGCATGTTTCTCTTCTCCGTGGCCTTCTTCATCATCGGCGTCCTCATCACTGTGTTCGGCTTCTCCAACACCGGCATCGACCCCTCGCACCAGGTCCCACTACAGGTAGGCGGCAAACTAAAGTGTAGGTTCATATCAGTGGTGTATTGTGACGATATTATGCCTTTTGTATTTCAATGCATAGAATTGATTTATTTCATGCATGAAATAGATTTTTATAAAAACTTCATTCTGATTGATGTTTCAGATTTTATAAACATATATCTGTCATCTTTGTCATAAGTGCCGATACCCAGAGTGGAAGACGTCTGCAGAGTACTTTCAAATCAACATGTTTTATCTTATTAGTATATCATTTCTCTTTTTGGTTCCAAACGATGTACATCACACTGCTTCGAAAATTATCACTAGATTACATTTACGAAAATTTATCTATTAGTATTCAAACTTGGTTTCAAACATTTTTACTATTGTCTTTACTCTTCAAACTGACAACATTAGCTATTATTCTTCTTTACTTTCAAACTGACAAGCGTAGCTATTGCAAACTCTTCAAACATTAACATTGCTTTTACTTTCAAATTTCATCAGACATATATACCGCCAATGAGGCCGATGAACTAACTACGAGTTATATGACTGACCTATGAGCTGTGTTTGGCCAGGTGCTGGGTCCGTCGTGCCTCACCATGACCGCCGTCATGTGGGTGGTCGGCTGCATCTTCTCACGGCTCTGGAACTTGGAGTGGAAGCGCCAGCAGCAGGCGCTGGAGCTCAGGGACAGGGTCCAGGTAGGTCATGCATTCATATAAATCTAATTATCATTTGACTTAGTCCTTTCCAGATTAGTATGGTACCAATGATAGCGTAATTTTCAATAATGATACACAGGCAAACTAGGACATGGTTTTTGTTTGAGTTTTCAATTTCGATGCATTACATTTTTATTTACCATACTGTCCATCGGTTCAACTCCTGTAGCCTGCTTGCATCGGAAATTATAGAACGACAATCATGCAATTGATTGAAACAGCGTTTGATAACTTTGAGTATTGTGCAAAATGAAATATATATATATATATATATATATACATATACAATCGTAGTTCCTGTTTAAAACCAGCGGGTGGCTACAAACAATTGCATTCTGGGGGAAATATAGACAAACAGTATCAGTCACAGAACTTTGGTTGATTGAGACTGCACCACGTGAGTAAAAATTGTTGTAACTATTTTGAGACACCTTTGACGATCTTACCCAAATATTTCATATGAGACAGCGAAAAATGTTCATGCATATGCAAAACAACCAAGTGCTTGGTTTGTTTGTCTATCTATTTCCCATGATTCTTAGTTATACGAAACTGGTGTACGTGTACCGTGTGTTCATTGTTCCATTTGCTCCCGTCTAGCTTCACGCCCTGGCCATGGACATCCTCAACAACCCCGTCATCTCTCCAGGCATGCTGCACGACCCACGCATGCGCAGGCAGCTGCTGCTCAAGCTGCGTGCTCAGAGGGCCATTGACCTGAGGTGAGCACCCTGCTCCTGCTCCTCTTTGATTTCATGTCACTTGCTACAGTGTCTGCACACTATTTCGGTCATGACTGTGATCCCGATGACTGGGATAGGATAGGGAATCATCATCACAGTGTACAGATGTCACAGTTTGATACATTGGATGTTTACCCACCCGATCTCAAGCCAGGGCGCAGTCTTGGTGGCAGTAGTGTGCAGCTGGGACCTCTGATGTCACTGTGTGTATGCTTATTGCCTTGTATTAATAGCCCCAGTTTATTAAATGCTATAATTTGAGGTAGCTGTTTTAGATCCTGTAATGTGTAGAAACAGAACTTTATCAACAAAGAAACGGGTTATGATTAATATTCTGATAACATGTGCGCGTGAACTTTTTAAATTTTTATGATTATGTCATTGAGATGAATTGTTTGATTTACAGAGCTCAGAGAGCATATGAATTAAGGTAGCTATCTCTTTTTGCTAATTCCTTCAGCTTATTTTGTTAAAATAGCAATATGTTGATGTAGTTAGAGTAGTAATGCAAATCCAAAGCTGGCATCAATAACCATTGCTTGCTTTCCCGTGTTTGTAATGCAAAACCTTTTAAACTTTACTACATTCCCAAGAGTGCTTATAGACTATAAAATCCAACTCCATGAGGGTGTCTGCTTGTGTCTGGCTTGGTCACGTGATAAGGATATCAGTCTGGTGGCCCGTTTAGTCTGCTGTGGACTGTGCTCATCACAAAAGAAAACTTTAAACAACAATCTTGTGTTTAAACAGTTTTCAATCGACGTTGACGTGCAATCATGAACTGTTTTGTTTGTTACAGATGTATTTGGTTCCTTTTTTGTTCGTTATTCATTTTACTTTGTTTCTTTGATTTTCATTTTTGATGTGAAAGTACGTGTATCTCGACATTTCCCTAAAGATAATCCTTCTTTTACGTACATTATAGCCTACAATAGAACTAGTATGTGGCATTTATAGTACTTTGTAGTATGTAAGAAGATGCCCTTGTATCTTCACCTGGATAGCTTGTTTGGCTCATCAGTGATTTTACATAACATGGATGACCACTCTAGATGTTGCACAATAATTACTGCTATTCTATTTGATTTCTTCATTTCACGTAATAATGAATGAAGTAGGGACTGATGTGATTAGGTTTCAAAGAACTCTGCTCAGTATAACGATCCACGGTTGCAATTAATAAGCTATAATTATGTTGAATAATCATATAAGAGAATGCGTAAACTACGGTAAACGCGTATTAACTACTATACTGACAAGAGACAGCATCAACATTGCAAACTACACATTTCTAAAAGCTACATGTTTATGCAGCACATTTATTGCCTACTTCAAAGACAAAGTGAGTCCACGTGAGATGTCTAAATCTGCTTGCATGGGTTATACGTAGAGACGGCTACATGTCAATTAGTAGACCACTTCCTAGTATAGGAATGTTTTCACATACAACTGTGTTAAGGAAAATATTGGCTTTATACTCTTTGTAGTAAGAGTTCATCTGGGTGTTTTCAAACTGAATTCACACAAGATCATAGGCACACACGTGTCTTTTACAGAAACTGGCTGCGAAGCATTCTTTGTTACTCACATTGATTATGGGTGGAGTTCGTTCATGAAAATGCAATAGCTCTGTAGCTGTGGTTAAAATGTATCATAAATGTATGTTCAAACATAAATGTGAATATTTATAAAATGTGCAGGCTTTAGTGCAGACTTTAGTGTGGGTTTCGTCCTGGTTGTCCATTAGCCATGCTTTGGTACACTTCAGTATCACCAAGTAAGCCGACTTCATGCTTAAATTTAGTGCTCAGCGGGCATAGGGCAGACAACCCAACTATTCTAGAGTTGGGCCCTTATTCTGTATCTTCGACCAGTCTTTGCCTTCCCCACGTGGATGCGTCAGGGAGTGGCCCATCCATAAGCACCCCGTCAGTCCATTCGTGAGGTAGATGATCGGTTAGTGTTATTAGAATGCACCCGTAGACTCTTCCACCGGAGAAGGCGGTTTCGAGCTGCGTGCTACACGCGCTTGTGCTTGCCATCCTCAGGGGAGTCGTATCCATGGACCCGGTAGGATCCGCCTAATGGTAGGGGCTGACACAGGACTCGTACAGGCAAGCAGTATTAGGAAGTAATTAAATTCAAGGAGAAATCCATGTGTTTAATACCTGTTATCAGTGATTACCTGAAAAGGCGTCAGGGGTAAAATACCTACACGTTTGGGGCCGTGACCAGGATATCAGGCTTTAGCCCAAGATGATTTCCTTGATATGGAAATAAACGAGCTTCTGCAAGGCTACGAGGGCCACGAGGGGAACCTGCAGTCCAGAAATCAACTGCTGTAGATCACGGGCAGGGTGCAACATAGGAGTTCACTCGTTGTCAGAGCCTGCCGGATTTAGATCCGGAAAGCGGATGGTTCAGGGCCGTAGCTACATGAGGCAAGGGAGGCCACTGCCTCCTATGTTTTTTGGGGAGATTTCTTTTTCTTTCTTTTTTTTGTCAAACCCTGAATGAAGCCTAAGTTTGGAATATTCCTAATACAGTTACTTTTCACTGGACACTATGAAAATAAGCCTACACTCCATACCTTTCTTTCTGATTGTATTTGTGACTCGCGGAGTGCAATGCGAGCCGAACAAAAAATAGCAGTTGTCTGCGGTACAGCGGACGCGTGTCCCGGGACGACGGTCCGGAGACCTTCGAACACTCACGCAATATAGTATAGTTAAACGACAATTTTGAGCATTGTAAATACTATAATATTGTTCATAAAACCGTTCATGGAATACAGATTCTAATACCAAATGCCGAATAAACAGTCATTAGATTGGAATAGATATTAGAATAGATATATCAATAATTGTAATTTTATCAAAATGTTGCACATAAAACACAATTTTAGGCTATGTCTCGTACGCCGATATCTGATACTACGAATTAATATTCTATACACAACGGTCCCAAACGTAACGTTTACAAAACGTTTAGTAATTAGATCTACACGTAAAAAATATAAGCTTTCTTTTAATGGTGGCACATAAATTTGTTTCGTGGTAAACCTCACTTTTAGCTTTGCCCCACTTGCCTCCTCGTTTGTTCAGCTTTCACCCCCTCACTTTTTTTTCAAAATAGCTCATGCAGTTCTTGATAATCTTATTCCTAAATCATTATTTTTAGTGTAATTTAAAATATTGCCAATGTAAAATCAAACAATTCTTACTGTATCATCCATAATAAATTGTCTAGCAATGCTTTATTCTAATGGTTTCAACATTATGTTTTGGTTTGATTTTTCTTTTAAATTTCCATACATTAGCAGATTTTATTTGTTTTACAATGTGTACAGTATTTAGTTTAGTACCCCCCCCCCAAAGAAACAACATGCTGACCTGAAATGAGCAAAATTCGCCTCCTCGCTTTTCAAACTCTGGCTACGGGCCTGATGGTTGCTCATCCATACCAGTCCGGAACTCCCACCTGGAATTGAAAAATGACACCTCCAAGACACTCTGGTCCTTAAGCTGGGAATGAATTGACCGAACACTGAGCCCTCGACTGCCAGCATCAGGACACTTTGGTCCTTAGAGGAACAAACAAGTACTGGGCTTGGGATTTTGCCACCCTGAAACCATGTAACTTTGTGGCCAGCCACAGGAACACTCGATGTTGAGTAAGTTGAGCCAGTAGGTGGGGAGATAGGCACCGTGTAACTTTACCATCTACCACTTGAGTAACCACCTTGCACGTCATGTTGTCTGAATGTATAACGCTCTGGCAGACATCGTATGGGCCTCGTGTGTTTCCGTAGATTCTATAGAATGTTTCATTATTATCATCATGTGTATATGCAATACATAATCTGCCCATATGATACATTTGAAACAGCCTGTAGTCAACAGTGTCGACTCCGTATTTTCACGGGATTTAATGTAATCTATGGTTTAATGTTGATATTTCAGAGAAACCCCATAGCTAGCCCCAATTGCACGCATGAGCGGTTCTTTTCAAGCTTCGTGCCGAACAGGCGTGGCTAGTGGCATTATTTTAAGTGTTGGTGAACGTAGCTCGAATTTGGTTTACTAAACTATACATTTCTAGGAAACAGTACAAGTGGAACTCACTTTTCTAGCATCTCAGATAAGACTGGTAGGCCCCACTATCATCTTTAGGCAGGTGTAGTTGAGGGGTAACTCCCATGCAGTCAGGCTTCCAGCCTACAAACGCAAAGACAGTTGTGAAACTTATGAGTGGGCCGTGAGCGTGAACTGAGTGAGTTCCCAACTTCCCTGTTAGTATTGATTTTGTGTGAGATGTTTTTCTAACCCTACTTTCTTTCAGACCAAGAGTTAGGGATCACTACTTTTTCTTTTCACCTGAAGCCCATTTCAGATCTCCAGTCCGCCGGTTGTGACTTATTGGAGCCTCTACCGATGGAGATGATCGACATAATAAGAACATCGCATGGATAACACATGGATATTCTGCGGGGTGAGTTTTCATTCCACAAGTAAGTCCCGTACAAGCGGACTTCCTTGTAAAGTGAAAACTGGGGGCGCGTGTGACAAAAGTCCTTGTTAGTGATAGGTCACTGGTGTGCAGCACTCTTAAAAAGACGGTCACAGTAGCTTGCCCTGTATAACTGCGCCAGTTAGGATTAGAACCTCCCACCTTGTCACACTTCAGTAGAGACCAGAACATGATTGGTTCTATAGTCTTTATAGTATAAGTTCGTCTGGATGTTTTCAAACTGAATTACTTTACAATTCACACAAGAGCCTTTACAGAAACTCTCTGCTTGTTTCTCACATTGATTATGGGTGGAGTTCATTCGTGTAGATGCCAATAATTCTGTAACTGTGGTTAAAACGTGTATTTACTATATGTTAAAACAGAAATTGTAAATATTCATAAAATATGCGAGCTTTAGTTCACGCTTTTATGGGTTTTGTGAGGGTTGTCCATTAATATAGAATATAGATCTACAAGTATGGGTTCTGGCTTGATTTTTGTTAAAGATGCTAGGGTGCAAGTTTGACATTAAATATGTGCGGCCGATGTGGGTGAAAACTTATCACCCACGCAGGGCTCTGCTGTATATGCATCATGGCATTTTAGTTTAGTGCACATGTATCAATAAGAGCGCAGTCTATTTTTGGATGCATATCTTAATACTGTGAAGGAATTCTGTCAATTAAGTGCTGTAGCTTATCATCACAGTGTCCCTCACTGCGTAGGCATTTACACCAGAACTCGTATCAAAGACGTGGGAATCAAGTGGCATCCGGCAATCGGAGCTGCAAATATCGAAATTGAACAACTTTATTACGTGGTCAATCTACAAGCGTACGAATCCATTCAATTATGGCATGGATATCTTATGAAATTTGAATGAGCGATGACGTCAATAAATTTATATAATACTTGTGGTAAGTTGAGAAACTCCTACAAGGCCTTCAGAAATGGATGTAGCATTTCCTATAGGCTGTTGTTCTTCATACATGCGGGTGTCATATCAAACGTGGGTTAGAATCAAACGGCTTCGTCATATTACCAGTCCATTTTAGGGTAGTGCATTTACAGTGTTCTCGGAAACGCAAAATGAGACACGAGGTTTACTTCTGGGAAACCCCATAATTTTGGAGACAATAGCGTCTGCCCCACGACGCAATGCACTAAGGCTGCTGCCTACAAGGGCGTCACTGTACAAATGCCACGTGATGAACGTATGTCTCAAGTTGAAACTCTCAACCCACGGTCAAAATACACATTATTGGTGAATGAAAGATACCTGAGGCATTCAGGTGGCTTCTCATAGCAACGGTGACGCATTTACAGAGTCGTGTGATTGCCTCCACGCGCCCCGGTGTGCGCCTGGGCTGAGGAGGATGATGAGAATTTGTCTGGAAGGCAGATTATCCTAGTGTATGGTGCGAGCAGACAGTCACAATGGCTGACATTTGACATTAAAGCACAGCTCTTGAAAGACGTGCTTATCAACCTGTTTGGGGCGCGATAGGAAATAGCAAGAAAGAGATGGTTTTATATTTGAGTTACGTATATCATCACCATGTGTGTGGTGCCATCTTGTTTGAAGCAAGGTAGTTGCATGTCCGCTTAAACTATCTTACATCAGACGTATGTGTGTTGTTTGTATTTGCTGCTACTAACTCGTACTTGTGTTGCAAATAATCACCATTTGCCCAACCATTTGAATCTGTTGTTTTCTGTCCTTTTAGCGCTCCCTATTGTCACACAATTAATTGAAATAAACGCACACAATGAGCCAGGTATAAACCTACAGCACTGTAATTCTATCGCCCAATTACGACAATCACAGTGTCAAATCACCGACAAGACATTGAAATATACATGGTGCATTTTACCAAGGTCTTAATAATTGCAAAATTATAATGGCAACAATAGTGATATTAACCACTTCAATTTAGCATCATTCCACGATTGTTATGTTGTTACTGTTGTTATTATAGCCGATGACATCATCACTCAATATTTGTGGAAAAAAACACCTTTTATATAACATGGAGGAAAACACGAGACGTGCGTCCGAATATTGCAATAATGATGTGACGGCGGCCAAATGTCAGCAAGTGTCGCCAACCTAGACATTCCCAGAAATCACTTTTACAGCTGGCTTTCTCTCGGCGTCTCGGGCTGTATACTGCCGATATACGAGGATGTAAGTGGACCTACAATGGTTCTCTCAGTGCCGCAGACGGCGTATAAAACATGAACATGTTCATAGCTGTTTCATGAGCACGTGTTACTCAGCAATGGCTCCATATTACATCCAGCTTCGCACAACTCACGGGTCAATGTAGTATGCATATTAATGGTAACAATGCTCATTATGTGTAATTTTCAATGCTTGGTATATCTATTTTGTATTTTAATGATGGTATACGTGAACTAGTAAACGATGGAGCCATAGCAATCTCCAGCAGTTTGTGCATGGGAATCATTTAGTGTGTGGCAGTAGCGAATAAATTGGCCATTGGGGCTCTTATAACCTTCTTATGTAATGCATGCATTTCACGTGAAAATATTTTTAGGGTGTCCCGGATTTTATCAGCATTGTTGCATGTAAATGGGTTTTTTACGGAAAGCACCAAAGCACCAATCACTGCTTGCTTGTTAACCGGTTTACTCCCAAAAGACAGTAAAGAAAATGTTGAATTGCTTTTGTTTTAAGTGCAGCACTCTGGAGAAATTGATCAGTAGCAATAAACTACAGGTATTACATAAGAAGGTTAAACAGCCCCAAAGACCAACCAATGCTTGCTGGTTAACCTAGGGCTAATATTTGGTTTAACATATATATTTATTTAGCAATTGTCCAGAAAGCACATTATATTAAGGACTTTTGCTATATAAGGGCTTTTTTGCCATATAAGGGCTAAAAATTTTACTCTCAACAGCCAATAGCCAGACGGAACTGACCATTTCAAATGAAAATCAGGTGTTACATAAGAAAGTTAATTCAATGACCACGCTATGTACTACTGCTACAGACTAAATGGTTTCCATGCACAAACACAGACAATTATTGGGCTGTTGGAACCATTGTTGGAACCACTTATGACAGCGGTTCCTTTCATTGTACATTATTTGTCGACAGACTGTGATGTAATTTGTTTGATGGTAAACTGGGACGATAGGTTTGTAATTCAGATCTTTTTTTGCCTTGTATATTCCACTGAATGATAAATTTACATTATTGAATTATAAATTCCCACATGCACACACATTTAATTTTGTCATGAGTACGAACAAAGTCATGGCTTGTGACAAAATGTTGCAACTCGTGAAAAAGGGCCCCACTTTGAATTACAGCCCGGGGCTTCAACAAACCTTAATCGTGCTGTGGATAGCATGCAAGTACATTTACATGAATATTCATCGTATGTTTTAATACGTGATATATAAGTGTGTTTCCCAGTGCTTGCAGATACATTTTCAAACTTCTCTCTCTCTCTCTAAAACATATTTTTAGCAAGCATATTTCTACCATTGATAGATTTAGCTGAGGACAGGGTTTGCAACCCTATATTTCCATTTGAATACATGTATATTAATTACATGATAACAAAAACCTATAGAAACACAACTTTCAATCCAATTTATAACTTGAGGCAAGCTTACGAACTGGCATCATTACTTCTTCCGGAAGGATTATATCACAAAGTACAATGTCTGTGATGACACGGTCCTCTCTGCCCACATAATCACAACTCCATTATAGGGTACGATTCCTTTTACAGGAGTGGCTCGTATTACACCGCCCACTGGTGGGTTGCAACAGTTTTTTAAACTTTTATTCTTAGAACCCTACAAATCATACAGATTTAGAAGGATGTGGGAAAACAATCTGAAATTATATGCTACAATAGTGGTTATGACTATTGTATGTTTGCTTATAACTTTGGATGATGTTGATATTTTTATACTGACTGAAATACATTATTCTTGTGTGTTTATCTTGCAAGAACTCAAAACAATGCCATTTGTCACTAGATGGTCTTTTGTCTTCTTTTACACACTTCATTTTTTATTTGTTAATCAAGACTAATGGCCATTGCGTTTTGTAGGATCCTATAAAAGACTGAAATAAATCCAAGCGATATACTCTAAGTAGTATTAATGAATGAGCTAGGAAGACGATATAAATGCCTAACTCAAACGCACTGGGTTTTTTACGTATTTTGAGTAGCTGTGCAGGAGCCAGCTATCATTTGTTACTAGCTATCATTTATCAGTTTGATTTAGTTATTTAAATGCATGATCATGTGACTTTGTAAGGTAGAGTGTGTGAAAAGTGTCATCACATGTGTTTGGGTACGATACAAGTTACATCATGTCCGTAGAAAACGACTTGTCATTCTCTACACACATGATGTAACTCGAACCATACCCAAACATATATGATAGTTAGGAACTCAATTTCTGCCACCTGGCTTGGGTATTATCTATTCATATAAATCTTATGTAACACACAGCCGGGCCGGACTATGACAATGTCATTATAATATTAGCCCTTATTCATACTAGTGTACGGTCCAATAAGCACTGCGCCTGTCTACTTGCAGCTCCAATGACGGCACATCGCGACGGTCCTCCCGCGCCATGAGCACGGACTCCAAGGTGCCGGGCTCGGCAGCGGGGCGTCGCCACAGCAGCGTGCAGTACGACCGCCTGCTGCAGAAAGAGCTGGACGCGGCAGCAGGTGCCGCCAGGAAGGCCTCGTCCGTGTCCGCCTGCACCGACACCATGGATGGCGAGAAGCACGGCTTCGACCTGCCCGGCATTCAGATCAGTCGCTTCGAAACCCTCGATCTCTCTGACGGCAGGGCCAGCATTTGCTCTGCTGGTGGAAAGGGTTCCAAGCGCTATATCATCATACACAGTGACGTAGCGAGTGATTTTTCTAGACTTAGCTGTCCTTCAGACTACTCTCTAGCGGGTAGCAGGAGTTCTAGAAGTCGTAGTTCTAGAGCGTCAAGTAATGTGAGTTCTAGACTTTGGGACTTTTCCCCTCGGGAGTCTGAGTGGGATGCCGATGTGTCGCTTGGGAGCAGGGAATCTCAGATGAGTGTGGTGAAACAAGACTGGGGCGGCGGGCCGTCAGACCCTCAAGATTGTCTGCTGTCGCCAAATGCACCTCGTAAAATGTCGGTTGTCACGTTCGACATTGGCAGCCCATCGTTTAGACGCCACTCCAGTCCCGCTTATGCCATGAGAAGGAAAGACAGTGGTTCAGAGTGTACGTGCACTGGAAAGGGTCCTGATTGTGGGCCATCTGTTTTAAAAAATGGACATAGGGAATCTTGCCAAAGTATTCGCAACGGTAATGGACACGATGAAATGAGGCTTTCATCTATACGGAAAAAAAGCGCAGACCAGTCAATATACTCTCTTCGTATTGATGAAGATGATGGAGAAGAAATGGAAGAAACTACACCGCTAACAGGAAATATAGGTCAACAGACATCCCCCGAGACTGCTGTTATTATTCCCACACAGCGACCCCCTTTGAAGAGGAATAATACGGATGACTCTGAGGTAGAGCGCAGAGTCGCACGGCTTTTTCGAGAGATCGAACTCAGTACTACAGAAAGTGTGGATGAGTCAAAAATAAACAGTTTTTCAAGTGATTTTGACTGCAAAAAGATAGAGACAAAAGAGATACAAACACAGACATCATTAGAGAAGAAAAGTCCACCAGCATTAGTTCATACAGTTCATACAGTACCAAATATACTGTCTGCTGAAAGAGACAGGCAGAATTCTGCCGCCAGTGCTGGCTCGTGCAGTGATAACATGAAGGAATCGTTTGAAACAACTGACGACAATAATATAGATGAGAACAGGGTGAAAAAATGTGGCAAAGAGAAGAAATCCAAGATTGCAGCCATATCAAGTGCCTTGGCAAACCTAGGCATTCATCGGTCGCATGGAGGGGCGGAGAAAAAGCATAAAAACATTCCTAAGCGATTGCTTCTCGCGGGCATCAGTGGCAGTTTTAATGAAGCAGAACTCGAGGCCGGCATCTGTGGCAAGTCTCCTCCTCCCAAGTACGAGGACATTATGAATAAAAATATATAGTGTCTATGAGTGTGTCATTGTCCATTGCAGTATTGTAAACGATGTAATATCTTATTTGTATTTCATCTAGCATATACTTGATCATATCCATTGTCAGATGCAGGATTATCTTAAACAAACCTGGAACCTGGTCAGAATAACCAATGTCTAGCTAGATTGTTTAGCATGCCACTGACATCATGTGTGCCAAACATATGTGGAGTTATGTTAGAATTGTAAATATGCATCCATCTGGCAGCATTATCTGCAACCTATATACATGTGTATGTAATGACAACGATTTACTGATACAATTTTGTAAAGGCTTCAACATTTGATAGCTTCTAACTGCTGAACCCATAGTGCTCTATTACTTATACATTCTATATCTCTATATTGATGAATACTTTATTCTTATACACAATATACGCTATTTTTGTATTCACTTTTATATGTAGACGTATATTATCGTATCTCTGATGGACCATTAGTAATAATACTGCCCCCTCTATTGAAACTTGCATTTTGCCAATGCCTTTCACAGGTTGCGCTTAATTAACTCACCGTCCTGTAAAATGTTATGCATTTGTCTTTATAAGACTGTTTAAAATCATGACCGTGTATCTTAAATAATCTTTGCTGCTCAGTAAACAGCATCACAATTTGATACAAGTTCTTTCTTTATATAACAACCATGCTTGAAACTATTCTTCTGTGTATTGTGTTGGACCGTAACATAGTATCATCGTACATTTTCACCGGCTGTAACTTACGAAAATTGTCACCACACACCTGAAAATAGTCTACAATGTAGCTGCCCTCAAATGTTAACACCATAACTTGAAAACATGCTGAAGAATTATAATTGTCGTTTTGACCAAAACCGCTGCCACCATTCTTGCCCAAGAGATGCAAATGTCAATAATATAATGATGCCGATGTAAGTTCTAAACAGAAATGTATTTCATTTACTCCTTAACTCGTGAGTTCTTTATCAATTGTGATGTCTTTTAATGTATGAGCCGGATATTCAGAACAGGTTGTATTACAACTCCTTATACAATATGTGGTCTTTGTTTGATATTACCGACATGTATATCAGTAATAGCATGATCGTATTACGAGTTTTGTATAACAATAAATTATCTCTAGAGAATATAGCCATGTCAATAGGAAGTTGGTAAGGTTTTTGTTAGTAAAGTTCTTGTGCTTCTTAAATGAATGGCAGACTACATTGAGAACGCTGTAAAACAGTGTAAAATACCACATCACCAACTTGGTCGCTTTCGTTTCAGTAGATATCTCACAGAATACAGTCCTCTATCTCTAACGTCTACGTCATACACTTTAAAAGATGTCTGTTCGCTTCATGTAAACCATATCTCGTGAAGACAGTGTAATTTTAGTAAATTTATTATAAATCAGATCTGTACAATAAATCGTGCGATTTTGTTACATAGTTTTGTTAATTTGTCAGCAATAAATACACACAAAGAAACAAAAACAACACTCTCACACAATCCAAACAGACGTAAGTGCGCCCGTAAACAAGACTGCGCCTACTTTTTTCTTACTTACGCCCAAACGACATCAGCCACACCTTTCATGTTTTCCACCATTTTGAAGCCTTTCACATGACAATAGATGGCTCTCTCTTGTTATTCACGCCGGTCGTGGGCGAGTGCATTATGCTATGAGTCTGTGACGTGAGAGCTTTGAATGGTTGTGACTCACAGCGGGCCATGTCTTACGTGGGAGCCGACGTCGGCAGAATTTATTAACCACGCGGGAGAACGTAAATGCAACATTGGTGGTGACTTCCGGAGACCTTGTGTTGCAGTTAGCAAACGTGCTGGTATTTTAGGTTATGGAGTGTAGGTTGAACGGTAGATATTAATCTATATCATTGTGTTTTATACACAACACTATTCTACTCACTGCCTTTATTTCCAAAACTCAAAACACCTCAAAACAATAATAATATATAAAACTAGTTTTCGAGATCCTTAGTCTCCTTTTCAATAACAACTAATGAAATTAAATTAATGAACTTATATATCAATAACTATGTCAAATTTACATAAATTCCCTCAAGCATTTTACATTATTAAATTTCTTTTTTGTATTTAACACTCTATATAAATCTATCTTCTTTAAGCTAAAACTATATTGTTAAATTCATTACAATTGAAACATCTATACAATAAGGTTTAAAAACAAAACATGTTTTTAAACCTTGTTTTAAACCTTATTGTATAGTTTTATATATTATTATTTTTGTTTTGAGGTGTTTTGAGTTTTGGAAATAAAGGCAGAGAGTAGAATAGTGTTGTGTATAAAATGAGACCTCATGCTGCATACCAGGTACATTCGATTTTACAATATATTATTATAGCTTAAAGACATTGGATCTTTGGAAATTCGTGCTAATTTTCAAGTTTTACTACTGGTGACCTGTCACTCTCCCCACTAAGGATAAGAATAAGGACAAGGATTAATTTATTTCGTACTTCCATCCATACTCAATAGTGAATTATATACATATATACAGAACGTACAAATTTACGTGAAATATGTTTGCTAAAGCAATTTAATTACATTATATACTCGCTTCTTTCAATATAAAAGACAACGGTGATTGGAAATGCAAATAGGACGAGTTTAAAATACAACTGACTAGAATATTATCACAATCTTCCCATCTAGTATATAGGTTAAAAATGCATGTTCTCAACAAAACATGAAAGCAATCAGCATTAATATTCACAAACAATTGTGAAACACTACATCTCCAACAAATGTCTAAAAGGTGTGTCAAAGGCAGCTCTGAATA
Organism: Streblospio benedicti; assembly: GCA_019095985.1. NCBI lineage: Eukaryota > Metazoa > Annelida > Polychaeta > Spionida > Spionidae > Streblospio > Streblospio benedicti. The sequence continues at coordinate 8,873,125 of CM032669.1, forward strand.
GCACTTTTATCAAAAGAAGACCACAGCGAGCTACAGTATAAGTTGGTGTGGTGCAATATGATTTAAATAATAAACATTTGATGTCATTCGTGCAGCCTCTGATAGGCAAGCTTTACTGTACCCTTGACCTTTTTGGACGGTTTCATCACATACATGTCATGTTTTCCCATTTTGATAGTGATATTTACACACCTTATACATTTTTCTTTTAATTTCTAATTATATACAAATGACATTTTATTGTATTACATTCAATTGTAAAAACACTGCAATACATAAGTATCATACAGTCCACATTGTAGCATGTCTTGCAATATCCGGTCACAACTGTATAAATAGTCAAATATAAAATTAACATATTTGTATTTGTGATAATGCGTTAACGTTCTATTCAAGATTACCAACACTGTTAGTTTCACAAAATACAAATGTATTATGTAGCACACGAGTTATGCGATGACTTTCACAGAACCTGCACACGTCATATGTTTTACCCTGCTTTATTCAGCTCCAAATGCCACAAAGTTCACCTCTCAGCACTCTGCCAAACGCTCTAATTGAGACTGGAGAAGGAGCACCATCAAAGGGCCCCGTGGGCTGTGATCTTAGTGCTTGCTTATAGTCATATGTTTACACATTATGACGTGACATGCATCTTTCAATTACGTCAGTGTGTCTGCCCTTGTTACACCGACACGTTGGTATCATTAGTTTCGGTCTCAATCACGAAAAGCTGGCTGGTAACAAT
>CM032669.1:8873972-8954198 GCA_019095985.1 Streblospio benedicti
TATTTGAGGGTGACAGTATCGTGTCACCAGGTGATGGAATAGTGTTATCTATTGTAGGGTGACACAATGTGTTACCTTCCTGACTAGATATTAAATATTCTGTATATTTGGCCTACAGCACTAGGTCTCATTATGACAGTATGACTATTGACAATATATCTATAGAGGCTGTCACAATTGTATTTTCCCTTCACCTTTCACCTTTGCACTTGATATATGTTTGACATGAGCGGTTTTTGTAATAATAGAAATAAAACCTATTTTATACAAGGTCTTTTGATAGACTAGAATGATACAATTTTAATATGTAAATTGGATGCTTTTATTAGAGATTGTTATTTTAAAAAATACATGGATTGAGTCTATTAAAAAGTAGGGGATTTTAATTAATGATTATTTTAATGTAAATCAATGTGTCTCATAGGTTTTGTAACCAGCTAATGATTTTATTTAGAATTGCTATATTTTATGATTTATCATATCAGGTAAATAATAACTAAACTACCACTAGAGGGTTTGACACTAACTTTTTTTCAGTTGCAGGTCAAGTGGTGTGCCAAATCTATGTGACCTGGTCTAATCTTTATGTGCCCTGAAATTTTTTAGCTAAACCGCAGACGATAAAACCAATAAAATCAAGTCAAAAAAATTATTTAACTATCAGATCAACATAAATACTTCTTTTATAAAATATAAGTGTCAGCATATGGAATACCAACAATGTGGGTATGACTATCGACTAATAAAGTTGGCTTAAATATAAGAACTTGTATATTTTATGGCATGCAGGAGCCCAAGATTTGATGTGTACTGTTTTAGATTGTATGTGCCTAGGACACCAGGGCACTAGCTAACGTCAAGCCGTGTGTGTTTGCAATCACTTTCTTTGCAAAACACATAGCTGATTTAGACATGCCATACTTAATACTTTAAATAGTCAAATCCAGTTGCTTAAACCATGTTTTTTCACCACTCTACAATTTTCTATTAAGTAAGTTTCATGTCCATGTGTATTTTTCTGAATTTGAAACTATAAACAATGATGGCAAAAGAATTTAATTAACATTGATTGCATGTACGTAGGTTTTTACCACTCTACAATCTCCTATTGAGTTTTTTATATCTGTGTGTAGTTTTCTGGGTTTGAAAATGTAAAAATAGATTGATAAACAAATGGAATGAAATTTGGCATTTTTGTGGTTTTTAAATCCTCAAACAAATCTCATTTAGATTCATTTAAGTCATTGAACAGTTTGCGGATGAATAAAAATGGGGTACTGGGAAGTGATCAAATATCAACTTTACATTTTACCATTCTAATTTCCAATTTACAACAGACTCCAATGTTTTACATTAGAAATTATATTGTGAAAGCTCCAGTATAGTTTACAATGCAGCTTGATCCTGGTAACATTTTCATGAGGTGGGAACTTTTTGCAATGTGAGAACATTTCGTGGCAGTGGGACTATTATCTGTGTTAAAACAGTGTAGTAAGTAAAATTGAATTTTTATTTTGAGGTGTACAAAGTAGCTTTTTTATTTTGTCTTTAATGATAACCATTGAAACGATCACAGTCGCTCGATGAAAATATAACAAATTACTTGTGTAAATGGTGCCATGCTCATTTTTGAGTTACTAGGCAATTTGTGAAGCATCCTCAGGAATGGATTTTACATTGAGATATAAAGTACCTTCTAAAGTACTCTTTTAAAACATATTCTTTGCAATACGTTTGTATTTCTGTAACAAACATTTTAAGAAATACTGATTCAATAAAGGTGTGTATCCATTTAATTAAGAGAACTATTTAGGGTTGTGTGCTATTATAACTTCAAAAATGAGACTAAATACCAAGAAACATGAATATGTTGTCAAAATATAACTGCTATTGATTTATTATATTCTGGAACATTACATACTTCTCCATCAACAACCCAAAAACAATCATATTGGAAAGAAGAGAGACTTGAGAAGAGAACCTCTTAATGTATCATACTTGGAAATCAATGTCCAGTTGATTTTTGTTATGTGGTATAAAGCAGTGGGTCTCATGATTCAATTGTGTTCATGCACTGAATGCAGCTGGCCCGACTCAACATTCATTGTCCCGAATATAAAGCCGTGAAGAGCTTCCTTTCCAGCTTGTGTTCTCCACTCTACCCTCTGTTTCACCCCCTTTTTACTTTTTACTATTCATTAATTGAAAATCAAAAAAACAAACAATTGTAAATGAACTGTATTGTATTTTATTTATTGAGATGAGGTAACCGTAAACCATTGTGATTTTCTTTCAATCCCATCTCTTTGTCCATTATATGTATGAATGTATGTATGAACATATTCCTTTTTCATTGAGTTTTCACCAAACTTGTACGGTAATGTAACCAGTTTCTGGCCCCTAAAAATTACTGTTATGTCATAGAATCCAAATGCAAACAAAATCGTAAAAATCCTTTTGAGTGTATGAAGAGACCACTAAAACTGATATATATGAATTTGATTCTGTATGAAATAGCATTTACAGTTTTGAATCAAGCCCCTGACCATGGTGTTGAACCGTGACCCCACCCCAGAAGTTACTAGTGGAACAATAATGGATCATTTTTCATTGATTTTTTTGCATTAATAACAATTAGTGACACTAAGGGAAAAATCATAAATAATGATACCGGAAGGGTCGTCCATTTTTAGGGGCGCGAGGAAAAAGTTAACCGACCACCCCATCAACATTTTAAAAAGTTGAGTGACCCCCCCACGCTCCGCTAAAGAAAAAGTCCTCTATATAGTCGTTGCATTGCTAAAAGAAAATTTTTGAAAAAAAAACATACCGTAGCGTGATAAAAAATTTCAGCGACCCCACCCCCAAAGGGAATCAGAAAAGTTGGACAACCCCCCCACCTTTTTGGACGACACCACCGGTATCATTTTTAAAGCCGAGCTTCGCAGAAGTCTTGAGCTTTATAGCCGTCGTAGGCATTCCATTGTGTTCCCTCTCCACCGCCTACTACGTTTACTATAAGCACATCCGCGCTGAAATTAGTGCCCAATTTGAATATTATCAATGAAACTGAAAGCGGCCGACAATCCTGAGACAATCGCCTATGTTAATGAGCTGGGAAAACGTCGTAGCCATCAAAATTAATACGCTGAGTTATTTAAAGCATTAGCAACAGCGGGTAAAACCGCCATTAATGCGCTTACAGTTATAAAAAATAATCGTTTTACCCACTCTGCAATGTGCAGACAGATTTGTAGTAAGTGATGCATGTTGATGTTATTTCTTCTGCCTATGCATGTTAAATATTATTCAAAATGAAACAAATGTTCTTGATTTAAGATCAATGATTTGGAAATGCTGATAAAATATTACAGCCGTCTTATGGTGTGTGAATAAATAAAATATGAAAAACATTACTTAAACCATTGTACTTTATTTCACTATAAGTCATGGTTACTCAGCATAAACGTGAGCACTGGAGTTATTTTTAAAATATTATTTATTGAAACTGTTCATCATCATGGTCAAAATTTACCGCAAAAATATTGGCCCATCAAGTACAGAATTGACCCATTGATTTGCCTTACCAAGGGGCCAATTGTCCCACTACAAGTTTAGACCAACAAGAACTCTGCTTTATTATGTCCTGACACAGTTATGTACACAGATAAGGAGTATTTTTAGAGAAAATGAAATGATTGTGCTAGACTAGTATTTGCCTTATGACTCACCATAAGCTGGAAAAAGACAAATAGGATGGGTTATAAAGTGTTATGCAGTGCTGACTATCATCAAGGGGATGAATTTGTATTTAGTCATCTATCTAGGGGTAGACAATGTGTTGCTAACTGTTTTATATTTCTACTGACTGCATTTGAAGAAAATTTTACTATGCACTCCCAGCCGCATAACATTCTCAAGCTCGGCTTTTCAGGACTCTCAGTCCTTTGATTTATGATCGTTCCCTAACAATACTTAATTTGTAAAAGCTTAAGTGAAGTTGCATTGTATTTTGTAAAGGTCTATTTCTATTTGACTTTATGTTCGATAGAAGATTAAAGTGAGATTATATGTGCCCTCATATAGTATCTAAATAGTTAGTGTAATAGTTCTACATTTTTATTTCTTTATCAGTCAATGGCCACCAACAATGTCTATGATTTGGCGTATTTAATTTGCCAGGTAACACATTGCACAGGGTGTAGAGTGCATTATGATTTTCGACGTAACAAGTGGGTTGTACTAAGTAGACCAAGATTATAGTATATCCAGACTAGATATAGTACTCAGGAGATGTATACAATTTGAAAATTAAAATTAAATTTTTCATTCCTCATGGTAAACATTATTAGTAATACTAATATTGCCAGTAATACCAACTATACACGCAAGCTATGGTAATGCAGTTGGTGTGTTGCATAGACTTACGTCATGCGTGACTTTTTATTGTAAACTTTAATAAATTTTTCTGGTTGTTTTTCTGTGGCTATTTTTTACTTATGGTAAAAATACGTGTCAAATCAATGATTAGACCAAAATATATTAAATCAGTTTTAATAATTCAATTGGAATAATGTTAAAGTGGGTTTCTGTTAAAAAGTCTACCTGCTTTTCTCTCAGAAATAACTTTAAAATTCAAATTTTAAATATAATTTTTATCGATTTTGAACACTGCAGGCTCAGGAACCTGTAGAGTTCGAAAATGATAAAATTTATATTTAGAATTTAAATTTCAGAGTTATTTCTGAGAGAAAAGCAGGTACATACATTAAAATGATAGAATCATTGGAAATCAATGGTTTGAATAATTTAAATTGGTCATTGAGTTCATTTATTTTTTAGTTTTAAATTATACTAGCTAAAGCCTAAACTAGTATATTATTTTCATAGGCCTTTGTACATGTACATCGTTGATAACTACCACCTGGGGTACCACGATCGTACATAAATATTTCATTGAGACAGCGATTAGAAAACTGGTGTATGCGAACGATGGACGTGCAAATGTCGATCCATTCGTTTTGTGTGCAAATAACATGACATAAGGCAATATAAAGGGTCAAGATAAAGAGCGCACTCCCATTTAACACACTAGATCACTAACCCAAATGTAACAATAACTCTGCTACCACTTCACTGGATATATGTATATATCAAGACTGAATGAACTTTATTCTATAGTTAGTATGCGTGGTGTTATTTATTTACTTACAGTTACCTATTTATTTGAATTAGACTGAAAAATATATGATTTACAATCGAAGATATCAATAAGCTCCCAAACCGGAGGTACATACAAGAAAAAAAAACATAGGTTTATTTATTTATTGATTGATTTATTGTTTTAAACATAACTAGTTGTTACATTGCAATAAATTGAAAACTGGGTAAAAATAGAATGATAAATAAATAAATATATACTATACTAAAATAAATAAATATAAGTAATGATATAGAATATAAATGCATACTATACTTTTTTACTAATTACTATTTACTAGTCCAAAAGAGAATTAAAACGTTCAGTCAAATCCATGGGGTCCACGACGTTAACACATATGTTTCTTCAAATGCTTCATCATGGTGAAACCTTTCACTCGGTCTCGGCAGCCAAAGAGCTTCTTCAGCTTGGGGCATCCTGCGGTCTTGAAGTATCGTTTGTCGCATTTGTCTTGCAGCTTGTTCTTTTTTATTATTTTCCACATCTTTTTTACCACTTGGGCCCGTGTAGCTTTCTCCATGCCCACAACGGCGCAGAGCGTTGGAGACAATTTTTTGCAATCATGAATACTGGTGTTGGGAGTGCATCCTTTTTTGGCCTTGCTGCTTTTCCTCCTGGACCTCGACCTTGATCTAGAACAGAACAGACAACAACATTAAAAAGGTGCAAAAGTTTATTTAAATCACATTATTTAATCACATTTATTTAAAGCAAACCATATCTTACTAAAACAGAACAAATTATAAAGAAAAACAGAAAGGAAAGTTTATGTAAATCTAAGGAAAAAAAATGTTTACCCGCTCCTAGACTTGGACTTTCCGCATGCTGGTTTTCTTGACCTTCTGGATCTTGAACGAGAAGTGCCTTTGGATCTGCTTCTTGTCTTGCGAGCTCTTTTAGGTCCACCCCTTCGTGGCCTACTTGCCGACCTCTTCCTTTTACACAGAGGTGGCATCTTGGAGATAATGACTTGATATTGTTGATGTTGACTGAATGTTGTCTTTTCCTGTCGTTCAGATTCAGATATTCTCAGAAGGTAAACGCTCAACTAGGGCATTTAACGTTTCACGTTTATCATAATTACGTTATACGTACGCACAATAAAAAGCTTGAAATCGCAGTCCGTGCGTCTCACAAAAAACATGTGTTGGGGCATGATGCAGTCACGTTCATGAGGCGCTATTATGAAACCAAGTGTGTGTGTAGGTATTGACATTTGTATGTGTTGAAGAAAAACGTTTGTCTGACATCCACACAAAGTGTCAGTACTGTAGTAAGCACCCAATGCTTTGATAAAGTAGCTTCAATCCCGCCTTACACTAGAGCGATCATGGGCAAACCAGTGCAACGCATCTTCACGCATTATGTTACGTCGTCAACTTGGGCGTATTGTGGCGGCATCGAACGTAGTAAAAATGCATGGTACGACAAGTTGCTGAGGCAAACAAAGTGTTACTTATATGTGCAAACGTTCTGCGATCCATAGAAGCAGCATGACTATTTGAAGCAAACTTTAACCAAACTGAATATTCGTCCAAAAATTTTGAACATGTTCAAAAATTCCCGACGAATTTTGCTAGTTCGCCAGTGCACGTAGAGCTATTGGTCGTTCACATATATTTCGGTATACGAGAAATATTGTATTTTTGCTTCACATGTCCAACATCCAGCATTCATTGGTATTCCTGCTAAAACTATGTTTTACAACCTAATATGCCCAAACAACCTACGTAACAAAAGGTTTCTCACAACTGTATGTAAGGAGAAAACATTTCTGAATAGGCAATATTTCACCAACCGTCATGGCGTCCTTTGTTTACGTTTTACACAGTTCACGTTTTTCTAGTCTAGCTAGGGAGCGCTGATTTTGTCATCTAATATTCAAACTAATTTTTTTTTTGTTTGTTTTAATGTGACTACTGGTGATTATAGGTAATCATTCAATGCTTGATACATTTACAAACACTAAACATAATTATTGGGGCCTAAATAAGCAGTGAGAACAAAATAATACGTTTTACAAAGTGATGACTTTCTTGACTCAAGATCAAAACAACGTATGCTCCTCAACCAATTCGTGCGTTAAACATGAAATCGAACGTAAATATCATAGAGTACGTTATAAAATCGATATGCATTTTTCTGCAGTACATGTTTACAAGGAAAACTCCCGTAGTAAAAATAAACGTGTAAATAACAAAAGTTTCACAATGGTCGAAGATTTGTATTGCATGCCTAATCATAGGGTGAAACTTGTAGATTCTGGATAACTACTCTTTATTACTGTGGTAAGTTTCAGAAATTAGTAAACTCGATTATACCGAAAAATATGTGAACGACCAGTATAGTACGTAGCAGGTGGAATTCGCTATAGAGTAAAGCGGGTTTAAAACCCGGTGTCATTTTGGGACATACTATGTGAAACTATGCGTCAGAAAGTGATAGAAAGGCATTATAAATTATAGATACATGATTGTGACTAGCAGTGTTGAAAAGAGAAGAGGTTTGCCGTTATGTGGGTATTTAGTATGTTTACTGACAGTACTTATTTTATGATCTAGTAAGTGTTAACATTGTGAAAAATGTGACATTCTCCCAAAGGAGGTTGTTTTAAGGGGCGGACCATTACTTAGTTGGGGGGGGGGGGGCAAGTAAATCTTTTTCAAACAAACAATTTTTTTTCACATGGCCATATATTCAAGCTTTTTTTTCACACAATGACGCTGACAAGCTTTTTTTTTTTCAATCAGTACTCTAATATCATTTTTTTGCATACAAAATGGACGACGCCTTCTCAAATTTTAATTAATTTGTATTTATTACTAGTGTATTAAAACAGCGTGGAATGTATTGAAAACACTACTAATATTTATATGTCAATGTTTGAGACTATGCAAGGTGGCCGCCATATTGAAACATTAATAAGTGCTCAATCTATTTATATTTTCAGCATTGGTATTGTAATTAAGCCAGATAAAGAATTAAGCCAGATAAAGGATGGACAGTCCACCCAACACGCTCCCCAGCCTCCCAGGCCCACTACATAAGATGAAGCTGGGAGAGCTTCAAGAGTTTCTACCCTTGTTGATCAGCAAATCATCTGGCGTAGACAAGATCCAGTACAGGACTGAAAAAGCAAAGCCCAAATGGTGGCCTCAAGATCTGGCATGGGCCGACCCAAGGATTGTTCCTAGAGCAACCAGAAGTGTTGATCCACGAGCTATGAGTAAAAGGTTCTTGGCATTGCTGCGAACAGCTGTAAAAAACTGTTACGTATTTCACAATGCTGAGCATCTTCTCAAACCTTCATTATCAGCAGTTCAAGGCAAGACAACAATATCCAAGGAATTGAACACTGTACAAAAGTCAAAGTCAACGGAACTTGGTGCACACGTAGCAGGGATGCCACCAAGTCCTGTAGAAGTACCACAGCCTTTTATGAAACTCTACCTCTGCTTTTTCTGTGACATTGAATTCAAGAAAAAATCTGAATTGCAACAACACCAACTAGAATGTCAGAAAAATGCTACAAGTTCATCAAACAATAAAGATGCTACGAAAGTTTTCCAAGCTGCGAAAACTAATGAACACCAAATACGAAATCAATGCCAAACACTAGCGTCAATAAAAAATGAAGATGTTTTTCCTGGTGAGGACGATATCTATCCACAAACAATTTCTAAAACAAGATTCATTGAGTTCTTTGGATTAATTCCTCTGGCTAAAGCTGAGAAACTGCTCAAACAACGGAGAAAAGAGAAAAATGTGCCATTAGATTGTGAAGTGATTGAGATTCTAGATGACGATGAAGTGTGTATAAAATCGCCGCCAACTCCACACACTCCGCCAACTCCACACACTCCTAAGTCTTTAATCTCTCAGTTGAGCCGAAGGAGGCTCGTAGAGCAGGTTACTCTGTTAGAAAAGGATACTTATGAGGAGAGTGAGATCAGTCACGCCTACCAGCCACGTAAAATGTCAGCTGTTCTCAAAATTGACTACTGTTCTCCTCTTGGCAGTAGGCTCAGCAAGTACATGGAACAGAGTGCTAGCGAGCAGCATCAAGGTGCTCGTGATGATGATAGTGATGATGAAAAAAAGCATTATGAATCGTATTGCAGCACTGCCAAAAAGAGTAAAGAAGATGGTATGCATCAAAAGCTGCGCAATAGACCTAACCAGTTTCCTATAACATTCAAAAAGTCCAAGAAACATTGTCGAAATATATGTCACGTGTACAAGTTCACAGCTAGAGCTAGACGAGAGTGGTTTAAAACGAAAGAGGCTGGCATGGACAAGCGCGCACGGAAATTGAGACGAGCTTATTTTAGAGATAAATGCTCTGTGGCTTTAGATAAGTTGGACCCAGAATTTATCAAGAGATGGACATCAAGCAGTTTCTACCAAGAAATGAATCATTTGTATCAGAGCCAGAATAATGCGCTGGTGAGTAATGATGCTGTCAGGATGAACCCTGTACGAGATATTCACGCCAATCTGCCGAACAACACTATTATCGTTACAGGCACTGGAGCTGTGGTATATAAAACGCCATCTCCTACAGTTCATAATGGCGTTGGTGCCTCCTCTCCTCATCTCACCACACCTTCATCTCTTGAACAGCCAAGGCCTATGCCCAACCTTTTAATTCCAAACACTGCAAATTTAAGTCCTAGTCAACATAGTGCTATGCTAGCTGCACGTATGAGGAGCCACTGGCAACCTTCATATTCAAAACCACAGGCTGCAAAACGAACAGGCGTTGTATCAATTACTAGATCACTGGGTCAATCTGACATCTCAAATGTTCAATTTCATGATGCTGTCAGGCGGATGATGGGGATGAACCCTGTACGAGATGTTCAGGCCAATCTTCTGCAACAGACTGAACCAAGTTATATTGATCTTAGGGATGATGATGATGATGGTGTATCAATATCATCAACTGACAGCAATGACTCAGATTCTGGGAAACGCAAGCCCAACAGTGAAAACATGCCGCAGGTTGCATCTGGATCAAAGCGTGCACGTGTAAAACCTGGAGCGAGAACCCCACCGCAAGCATCTCAGCCTATGTTTCTATTTAAATGCCACCTCTGCCATGCAGAGATTACATGTAGGGATGATTTTGCTGCTCAGATTCAACTGCATTTTCAACAGCAACATGCTGTTACGAACATAAACCTCATTGAGCATGTTGATCCTAGTGGGCAAAAAGTTGTGAGTATTGTGGAAGAGTCTGTGATCTGTCTGGATTGATCAAAGTCGGGTAATTGCATTGGTTAGTTAAAATTCTGTAGCTATAATCACAAAATTTCCCACTGTCAAATTTGTGAAAGTGTTTGTATGTGATACTGTTATTATATGTATGAAGCCAAAACTATTTCAAACGAAAGATTGTTTCAAGGTGTTTAAGTAAATTGGTTAATTGAAAAAAAAAGTGCAAATATTTAGCATTTCTTTCCTGCTGTGGCTATAATAAATTCCAATACATTACTTCGGTATCATTTATATGTACTTTTTAGGATGATTGGTTCATAATCAAAATAGTTTCAATTTTTCATAAACTAACTTGTTGGAACGTTTATTTTGTATTTGATGATTTAATATTGTATTCAATATTTTCTTTTCTGTTTTGTACTATGTCAGTATTCCTAAATATGTCTTTGGGCCAATTAATATCTATTTGGAGTAACTGAAAAGCTCGCAGACCTTGAAATATTTGATTTTAAAATTAACACGATTCTTCAATATTTAGATTGAAAAAAATCTGTTGTGTCTGTTATTTACTCATCGGTATCATTCAATATTTTCTGACTGAAAATAAGAGCTTGTTGTGCTCTATCGGGAGGAAAATTAAATGTCTGAGATTGTATGTTTGAAGTTATGCTTCAGTAAATCAAAATCACAATTCAATTGAGTTAAGTTTAAATCTAAATTTGGCCCTTATTATTAGTATTAGATGTGTTACGATGATGATTTTAAAAATCTCCCAAGTGTTTTTTTGTTTTTTGATATTGGTTTACCATTTGCCTTTGTTTATATTACAATTTGTTCATTAATGAGTTAATTATTCCTTGGACAAATTTTACATTTAGCTTATGGTCATATTTATGCTTCAATAATATAGTTATGTTAACCAACGTTATATATAACACTAGTTGATGTTTTAAGTTTATCATTTAGTAATGTAAATACTTCAAATAAAAATATTGTAATATAGAAAATGTCAATGTTGAAAATGAATCGAAATAAATTAACACTATTCACATTTGAAGTTTCAATAAACCATATACATTTTTACCTCACCTGTCAGATCACATTTTGGCCGTCGACTTGTTCGGCCGTATGTCAACAATTAATATTTGCACAATTGTTTCTTTATTTTTCATTCAATTTTCATCAATTTTACTCACAACTTGTATGCCTAATTGATTTTCATTCCATGGTTGAATCATGCCCTTGTGGAAAATTAACCCCGCCCAGGGGTCCATCAAATATTTTAGCATAAATTGAGCTGAATCTTTTTTTTTTTTTTTCAATTTTGACCAAATTTATACGTGGTGTATTTGTTTATATGATCATCATTCCATAGTTGAATCATACCCCTGGGTCCATCAAAATTTGTAAGCATAAACCATAGCTGGGTTATTTTTCATTCGATTTTCTCCAAATTTACACACAATGTGTATGCCTATGTGAAAAACATGTAAAATATGCAAATACGCGGCCTAGTCTTGTCAGACAAGTGAACCTCTCTTATGTTTTGTAATCCACAGCTCATAAGTAATACTCTGAAGATCGGATGGGCTTGATATTTGAATATACACCCAGGGGCGTATAAATGAGAACTTTTTCCATCACCAAAGATCCAAAAAGTAGCATTTTTCAAATAAAAGCCCACGGACTTTCATGCACAGGTGTACACAGAAAGTGTTGATTGCATGCAAAGAATGCTTCATGTAATTATAATTATATTATGGATACTAAAAACTGTTTGGTAACATATTGAATTTTTAAGTCATAAATGTAAAAATAAACTTTCCTACTCAATTGTATATTTATACCCGGATTGAGAGACATGCTCGCAGTACAAGGAAGATGTCATTGACATTCAAAGAATTTTTGAAGGAACTTCTTCATTCATGGTATAATATGTACAATGTATATCATTTCAGTGTGAAATTTGCCTTTGCTTTACGAGAAAGTAGATCATAAAGTATTTGGCATATTCAGAATATTTGTGTTAATGTTTAAAATACAGAATACAGAAGAAATACATTAGCATCACTGCCACCAATAAACATACTGTACGTAAAAAATGAATGCCATAAACGCGTAAAAATCGACATTTGTGCAAACATTTCTTTCTCTACGAATGAAACAAACATTTTTTGTCCTTTCTAATTGAGAACAAACATTTTTCTTCCCATGTGTGCGGTGAACAAACAATTTTTTCCGTATTTTACTCGCGCACCCCCCAAACTAAGTAAAGGTCCACCCCTAAATTCATATATTATTCACAAATAAAAATAACTAACTGTCCATTAAGCTTGACGTTTATAAATAAATCCACCATCTCACACAGCTTGATGACAAATAATTGAAAGATTACACCAAATTCTTAATATCTTAATATTCTTCATATTTTTTAATTGACATCCACAAATGAACAGGAAAAGAACAAAAAATACATAATATTGAAAGTCGAACATGATATCACCATGGCAATTCAGGTTTGATATTAATTTGGTATATTGCGGGAAAAAATATCAGGATCAAGTGTTTCACAGCAGCAAATGGGCATTCTTAGTACACCAATGAACTAATTACAGTCTTTTTTTCAATGATGAGACTAGATGACAGCTAACAATGTCATCTCTTTCTCTCAAATTTATCCGCAGCCGTTATTAGCAACGTCCTGTGTTTGACTCTCCTTTTCTGTCTTCTTCTCATCGCTAACAATCTCTGTAAGCTCCACGGCTTTCTTTTCGCCTTCATCATTTTTCACATCATCATCTTCCTCTTCCTTCTTTACTTCGTTGTATGACTTCTGCTTCTTGCTAGCCCGAATACAGTGACTGGCAAAGGCTATGACAATGGCGACAATGGCGACAATGGCGACAACAGCCACGATCAAGAGGACTCTGTCGGTAGAGATGTCATCGTCGTCGTTGGATGGTTGGGATGTAGTGACAGAGTCCTCCCACGAAGGTGTGGAGTTCCATAGTGCTTCCATGGACGACATTTCTGAATACGAAAGTACAAACCGTCAAGTTTAGCTGCAGTCTTAAATGATCATATACGTGATTTTTTTCTTTTTAGATATTCGTATGGCTAAATAGCAGTTCTTTTTACGTCAGCAATGTGATATCGTGTAGATAATTTCCTTTGTCTTGTGCTTGCTTGATAATAACGTCATTACTAATTTTAGCTGTTTGATCACGCAGGTCTATTGTGTTATAAAAATGCTTAATTGCTGAGTAAAGTTCCAATATCAGCATTAAATTGATATAAACCAGACTAAAACAGTATCATAAAGATCACATGACAATTATTATCTATCAGCATGATGATAGCACTTGAGAGGTGAAATCAAATGAATTATCACCGAATAAAGCGTCTATTTCATATTTTAATTAGGCTTATATCTTATATCCTATTCTTACACGTTTCCACCGAATAAAGCGTCTATTCCATATTTTGATTATGCTTATATCTTATATCCGATTTTTACACGTTTCCCACGCTAAAATCGTAGGCGGCAGCCATTTAATGGGGGGGGGGGTCTAACTTACTCAAGAAGTGGATAGAATTTATATACGCTTTGCCTATGACGGATTCAAAGTGTGGATTTTTGTAATGGGAGAAATCCCTTTACGGCAGACATTGCCAACAACATTATTTTATTCATTAAATCATTTGAGATGTCGCTACTTCGGTAAAGTGGCTTTTCAGTCATATGTGCTGTCTATTGTCCAAAGGTCCTCACATTCATCTTCCATGATAGCAAGGATCTATGTCAAAGACTTCGTCGACACACCATCAGGCGCTCAGAGGGCGAAGGTATACATAAAACAGTACAACATTGATGTACTTACAACAATCAAATGTTTACTGTCTATCCAACCAACCAACCGTAGCACTCGTATGGTGGAGTGACTGGACGCTATGGGGCCTGTTTCACTAAGCTGTTTACGTTTACAGCACCAAAAACGTAATTTTTCAGTTTCACTAAACATTTCTAAGTTTATCGGAAACGAACTACGATGACACATATCGTTAAAATCTGACGATGCTCGTTGATTTTTCTCACTCGTAAATGGCTGTGAGAACCGTAAAACAAGCGCCGTAAGTCACTGATCGAAAATAATAAAAACATCTCCCGTGTGCGGTGCACGTCTGTCCTGCGTGTCTATTTTTCATGCCAGAGGACACATCGTAGAGGACATAGAACGTGACCAATGCTAGATCTTTTGCCTACGACACAACAGGACTTGCTGACAGTGTGGCCGCACATTTTTTCAGCTCTGCGTTGGCTAGTTGATTTACGCATGGAGTGACAAGGGATCATTCACAAATCACGTATTTTTGGGCATTTCTGCCACCCCACCCCCCTCCGGTCATTGTGCGTCATAACTCCTGCCCACCCCCCCCCCACCCCCCAACTATGAGGCGTCATTTTACAGACTTGTGCCACCCCCCCCCCCCCCGCCACATACAAGTGGAAACTATGCAGCATCGCATAGATTAACATGCTATGGAAAAGAAAACAGAAAAAATACCATATTCACACCATTTCTCACTCTTGATGTCTGCACCC
Source organism: Streblospio benedicti (assembly GCA_019095985.1). NCBI lineage: Eukaryota > Metazoa > Annelida > Polychaeta > Spionida > Spionidae > Streblospio > Streblospio benedicti. The sequence goes on from CM032669.1 coordinate 8,889,017, forward strand.
CTCCCCCTCTAGCCCACGATGACATCATTTCACTCTGGACCCCCCATTTTCCGCACTGAACCCTCCCTGGTGGTCAAGATCTCGATAAGATCTGAGGTACGGCAGTAGACTAGCGTGTAGCCTGATATGTCCTAGGCATTATTCACATCACTTAAAATGTGCACAAGCCCACATATCTTGGCAAACTCTAAAGAACGTAGGGGGCGCACATTTAGTGCAGGGCGCAAGTCTAGTTCCGGCATTGCTTTATAGAATTATAGGCATTTCAAACAGCCCTCAACACCCACCCCCACCCCCTCTCACCCACAGCCACCACCTATATAATACCCACTCAAAACCAATCTCGTTTTCAAACATCTTTTAATCACAAGTTGTTGTTTTTTGGTTAAAAAGCAAAACTCAACCTAGGGGAGTAACATCGAATATGTGTGCAGTGTGAAAGAGATTCCCACACACCGACAATGGTTTGGAAGTCAAGAATGGTATGTTCATGTGATATCCAGGGTCTGATATCGTTAAAAGTACTGTATATTGTAGCCGTAACGCCTACGGGGTTTACTGTTCTTACGGACATCAAAAAGGGGTTCGTGAAACACCCGTAAATACAATCAGATCGTACACGTAATCACATCCGTAATCGTTACTCGTACTCGTTGACGTAAAATGATAGTGAAACAGGCCCCTGGTCATGATGGCCCCTACTTAACTGCTGCCATGGGACGAATGGTGGCCAACAAATGGTTCTATAAACCCTCAACTGAAACCCGTTTAGTCTAGCATTGGGGATATCAAAGCCTCCCATCACACTATATTTACAATGTGCACATGGGTTTTGTACATTTTAGATTTACTCCCATGCACAATTGTAATCATTATTATTTTCTGTTATTTGAAAGAACTATGTTTGATGGCACATCCAAACAGCTTGGGAAAACGGGATGTTGCTATGGACATGGGTTTCTGGTATGCACCCATTCTATCTTTATTTTTGTTTAAGGATTTGTATGTAATAGGGGCGCCCCTAATCATCAGGGAAATATACATTTCTGGGCAGCTTACATTTGTTTGTGAGTTAACCTATCTAGGTTTTTTTCACACAGACGCTTGAACATTTCAAATACGGTTTACACTAATCAAAAAAATTTTGCAAACAATTTAATAAATACCTTGGAAATTCTGTTATTGATCAAATGTAGCTACACACTTATATGATAACTTTTTCAAATATGCATTCAAAAATTATCCAAATATATACACAAGTATTCTATATCATAAAGGAATGAAACAAATGCAACAATAAAATATTTATCTATTGTGTTGGGGCTATTTTTTACATTGGTAGATTTTAACGCCCACCTCGTAATAATCATCATTATTTTCTGGCATTGCATTCTTTTCTTCCAATGCGCATGGCATACACAATAACTATGTACTGGCAGGTGCGATTTCAGGCAAATGCAGGTTTTTGCTATATAACTTTTCAAAAGCATTCAACACATGGCAATGTTAAAAAAGGAATTTCATGGGTTTCGTAAAATCAAATGCGTAAAGTATCGATGATTTTTGGACATGTAACCACAAACACGTATCTATTACCTACAGTGAAGTTTTAAGTTTGGTGGGGAGGAGCAGGATGTCGGGGAAAGTGTACCAGAAAATGATTCCATCTGGATCTGCCTGTGAAGGCAGCCATGAGGCAATGAGCATTTATTACCCTGCAAAAAAAAAAGAAAACACACCATGTGAGCATAAAAATATTGCAAATGATTGTACTTGCAAAATGAGTTACGATTGCATTTTACCTTCCCAGAACCTTGGACATTCATACGCCAAAGCGAAACACTAATTGCAAAAATCGGTTGCTTGTAGAATGCCATTCAACTTTTTTGTAAAAGATTTTGTTGCTATGAACTATATTCAGAATCTAACAACATGATTCTCTTTGCCAAGCATTGATGGAGAAATCAAAAGTCACAAAAAGTGCCTGTAATAGACTGGGCTCCGGGTCATAAAAGCGAAAGCAGTTCTCTATAGTTGTGGCCAAATTCGTCCCTGGTAATATCTATTCTTAAACTAAAGACACTAAAATCCATAATATGATGTTACTTGGTTGCAAAATGCGTTAACGCAAAATGCAACCAACCCCTTTTGATAAAAGAAATAGTCATTTACATTGGGGTTTTGGTATGCACACGAAATTCATGAAATACCGTAAGTGCCCTCCTTTCTTTAAAAAAGTATGGATTTGCCATTACTTTGTACATTACATTACGTGTACATATGCCGATACAAGGGCAATGCTGTTTGCATTGTGATTAAAAGTTGGCCTGAACGTAACTGAAAGTGTGTACAGGTGTAAAAAAAAGTATACATGAACGCTCATAGTTACCAGGTGTTTTATTGAATACTATACCAGTTGTGAAAAGACAACACAAAGAACATATTCACACCACCACACAGTTAAAGTCATAGTGTATGCAAAAAAGCAATGGCGTGAACAGAGTTCAAGCTGGACAATGTATAATTACCCGTTGTTATTAAATATGCATAACATGAAGAATAAACACGCTCATTTGGCACGTTTGCATTGAACCGTCTAAAGTAAAGACCTATTCAGATGGTCATTTATGTTTCTAGCAGTGTAGAGTCATTTGAATTTGCCTCTCACGTTTATGAACTAACACTATCAGTCTAGGGTGTGTACGATAATCACGATCAAGATACGTGTAAGTCTGATACATCAAAAGTTAATACGCGTGTAAATTTACCCAACGATCACGTCGATTGTCAACATAATACTGGTCAAACGAAATGTCACTGGTTAATCGAAATGCCACCGTGCAACTGTATCACAGTCATAGTCTAGGTTTTAATGAGTATACAGTAGAACATCCAATTAAGACCACCCCTCTATTGAGACCACCTCTATAATAAGACCACTTTTCAGTCCCAATCCTTCATAAAGCTACCAAAACAAACCTCTGTATAGAGACCACCTCTCTATTGAGACCACCTTACACTGGTCCCAAATGTGGTCCTAATAGAGGGGTTCTGTTGTACTTTCTTTCAATAACATCTAATAGTAACAAACATTTAATCCAATCAGCTCATACATATCATTACGCATTCAAGCTGTGAGCTACCTGACCCATGGTCATTTTCTTCTGAGAACTCCCATTGCTCATACTGCTACTGCTGCCCTTGTTTTTGTTCTGTAACACTATCGCCAGCGTGGAAAGTCGTCCTTTACCTTTTTTGTCGGGCACTTTTTGAATGATGTCTGGCATTTTTGCCGGCTTGCAAAACGATGTGGTACTCTGCTGGGTCAAGATGTCCATGATGGAGGGAATTGCATTTCTACTTCGATGCACACGCTGCCCCAACTCCGGCGATCCATCATCATCAGATATTCGAGAGCTATTAACGAAGTTTGTGGGGTGGTATCCGTGAACGGGGTTCAGTTTAGAGCCAAGGTTGAGCAAGGTCACTGCTGTGTCCACGGAACGTGCCGTGTCGGGCATATCCGAGTCGTCCTCCCCGGGAGAAGTCTTACGCTTCTTTTTCTTCTGGCGTTTGATCACTGTGATTTTGGTGACGCTTCTGTTGGGGTGACTGCTTGCCTGGCTTGATGTAAGGTTGTTTGGGTGAGTGCTTGCTTGGCTGGTTGCGTGGGTATGGATGGTGGAGAGAAGACTGGAGCGACTCTCTACTGTTGTTGCCAATTCAGTCGAGTTGTCCCCTTGAATAGATGGAAAATAAGACTTCACACATGTACATATTATACTGATTGTATCAATATACTTTCTTTGGAAATGTCATGTTTTATACTGCGAGTAGAATCCTCTTATTTTTTCAGCATTGGTCCAATGATATAAAACAGAATCAATCACACTAAGTAACATGTTTGTGCAATGCACTTTAATGGCATGTTGTACTTGAATTTGCGTGGAATAATAGGATTGGGCTACAAACTCAAAAGCTATGAAGTCTTGCATTCAAATATAAATCTGGTAACATTCATCATCCTCACTATTGAAGTTCATATGTGCATGGGTCATTAATGCTGAATACAACTCATTAGTTTTATGTCAAACATCCAGGGGCAAGGTTTAGGATTTATCAGAGCGAATGGAAAGCTGTCAGATCAAATATACAAATATTTGCTCACTGAATGTTTATATTTGTTTTTACAGACCAAGAGCTCCATTTGTATTTGTTCATGTTCTATCTTCCACAATGACAGCACCAATATTTCTATATAAATACATGAGAAGTATGGGCCCGTTGCACGTGGGAAAAAAAGCAGAGTGCACTCCCAACTTATTTGTAACAGTGTATTTTGTTATGGCTCAAGTAACAGATTAAACGTCTAGGGTATGGTCAAATTAACACTGCGAATTTAGTGAAATTTTACAATTATTTAAAACACAAATAAAATACCTGATACAAATGTCTAAATAAATTAAATAGAAAATACTTTTTTACAAGAATTGCTGTGAATGTTCTGACACAATCTGACACTTTGAAATTACTGTCCACTCCCAAAAGTTTCCAATCCACAAAATATCCACTCAGTTGCTTGCTTTGCAAAGTCTAATCCAATTCCCCCCAGCGGCTTTCAGCTGGTTGCAAAATGATATCTCCAAAACAATGCTCTGTGAGCTTTATCAAGCTTCAAAGTTCCAAAAACAAAGTTTTTTGAAACAAATGCTTCTCAGAACGATAATTTACAAATTCAAACTTAATGACAAGGATGCATGAAATATCAACTTGATGGCAAAGATGCATGAAATATCCGTAAACTGAACAAATCAAACTCTTCAAACTAATTCACAAACTGAAACTCAAACTAATGCTATCTATTAAATTGCGAGCTGCCTTTACATATATACCCTAAGGTCTAGAACAATTCAGGGGACAATCACATTATTCTTAACAAATTATGTAATGCAGCGGATTCCACATTCTAGAACAATTGTTATTCTTAACAAATTATGTAATGCATTGAGAACATTCCACATTCTAGAGTGTAAACAAATTAATCCATAAACCTTTGTTTCTGGAAACCTCCGGCGTACCAGATAGTACATGCATACTACTAACATCAATAATACATCAATAATATTGATTTACCAATCAACACCTTTGGTAACATGATGTAAGCATAACTATACAATTAACTTTTATTTAAACAACCCTAAACACCACCCCCCTCCTGTGAGCAGAAGAAAGTTTTTCCAAAACTTTCTTTTCAAAAAATATCTAATTTTAACAATATTTACAATTACAATACTGTTTCATAATTATAAATGTTACACCGTTTAGATTAAAAACATATCATACATAATCAAACTCAAACATTGCATGAAAATGTCTTTAACATTACATCACAGACATAAAAATCAACTAAATACTTTTACTATTTGTCTACACAAATAAATTTCAATTATACAATGTCAATGTCAAGGAATTCAATATCAAAATTCAATATAGCATTAACACTCTTCTATGTAACTCCATCTAAGCAATTTGTTAATAATAATTTAAATAAACAAACATTGCTCAATAGCATATTCAATGTTATATTAATCATATTCAAATACATGTTAATGTCCATGAATCTTTGATACAATTCAACAATAAAATCCATAGTAATGTTCCAAGATTTGTAGTTCACAATACTATATTTGTTATCTTCTGAGGTGCACACTTTTAACTGGTCACCACTTTTAAGAATACAATGATGTAGTTTGAATTACCAAATTTTAATACTGTTAAGACCAAAATCTGAAGGAATAATAAAATCAGTCAAAAAGAGCTTTTGGTTTATCAAAAGTTTTAAATGTAATGGTTTTGAAAAGGATAATCTACCACTATCATGAATCTCATTTTAAATAAAACAAAAATGATCGAACGCTGTCTTGAAAATCAAATGAGTCATCTGTCTGTTGATGATCTGACATGATGATATCAACATTTTACTCAAACGAACTAGGATGAAGACAAGCCCTCATCATAAGAATCACATGTTCTCAGGTATAGTGGAAACTGGGCCCCTGAGATGAATAACTGGACTGGACGTGCCCTCATGAAACAAATCCAAAGATTTCCCAGGTGAACTGGAAGGACAGGATTGTGCCCTCATTAAACAAATCCAAATATTTCCCAAGATGAACTGGAAGGACAGGATTGGCCCTCATTAATCAAATCCAAATATTTCCCAGGCAGTGGAAGGACACTGGCCCTCATCACAGGATTGCCCTCATTAATCAAATAAAGGGAAATTTTGAGCCCTGGCATAAAGGAAGACAAATAAAATTGGGATGACTCAAACCAAAGACTGCCCTAGATGGATAGGGGTCAGATGTCCATGAAGGTTCTTCAAATGGGAGGGTTTTGGATGGTCTGATTTTTTGCCCAATGTCTTGACAAGCCAATTCTACAAAAATCAAAACATCACAATGGGCCATGAAAATTTCTTTCTGATCAGTCTTGTTTATGCCCAAATGACCTGATAAAACATTCTCATCCAGCTTTAGATGGATTCGGATGAATCCTGATTTCCTCTTCCAACAATTTTAAGGTTCTTCATCAAACACCATGGGTCTCATAATCAAACGTTCTGGACGGGGTTTGCCAACCATAATTTAAAGTTCTGGGTCTTTTTGTTGTTCACAAAATTTTTCAACAACATCCTTCCTTTTCATGGCAGCTCATCAATGACTCAGAATTTTTCTCAGAGAGGTTTCGACATGAGAATTTTCCTTGTCTTTTAATTTCAAACTCATGGATCGTGTCACAGCACAAACAGGATAAATTCCAGGAACTTCCTTTCAATTGGATCAACATGTGATTCCAGAAAGGATTTTCAGTCACAATAGGATCTTAAACACTTTCTTGCCTGCAAGATCATTGCCAAGAAATAACCTGTATACCATCACAATCCATTTTTTCTCTAACACCCATTGTTACATGTCCTGACACAAGATCAGTGGACAAGTACAACTTATGAAGGGTGCAATACTATAATCATCTTCAAACAGACCCATAACAAAGTGCACCTAAACCAGTGTCTGTTTCATTTGTGAATGGCAAAACATCTGCCAAAATTACAGACTGGAGTGCCCCAGTGTCTCTCAAATATTTAATTGGTTTAGCATCCTTCATATCACTTGAAAGTGAAACAAAACCATCATGAATGAATGGCTCAAAACTCTCCATATTTGGTTTGTTCAATTTTTCTTAACAAATCCACAAAGTACTAGATCAACATTTTGTTCCAAATGGGGCTTGGCTCATTCTCCAAAGTACAAAAGTTTGAGTTACTCATCCTCCAAATCACAAAATGAGTTTGATTAAACTCTTCCAAATCCAAAAAATGATTCTGAGCCAAAAGCCTCCTCAATCCACTAACAAACTAGACTCTTGGTAGGTTTACAAACAGAGTTAGACTCTTTAACAAATTATTTTTGCATTTTCAAAATTGGATACAGTTCCAAATTTAGAAACAAAGTTTACAGTAGTTCTACCTGTAATTTTTCTTTGTTCCTTATTTTTCAATACAGGACAGTCCAAATTTCATATGACCTGGCTCTTTACAATAATAACAAACCATGTTTTAGCTGTCTGACCAGGTTCTGACTTTTGGCTTGGTGTTATAACTTGAGGTCTTATTTTCTGACTGACTCTTGTTTTTTTGCTACTATTTTGCTTGAAATTTCAGAAGAATTAGGATTCTTATTTGTAATGATTTTGAGGTTTGCCAGAAAATAAATTTGTGTGTCAAAGCATAGTCATCATAGTCTAGCTGCACTATCCAATGTGTCTGCACTCTGTTCATCTATATATGTTTTTTCACATCAGGTGTATGCATCTTTTTAAATTCTTCAATCAAAACTAGCTGGCGCAATTTATCAAAAATTTTCCTCAATCTTTTTTAAATTACACCAGCGATCAAACAACTGTTCATGGTTCTGGCAAACTCAACATAAGTTTGGTCATTTCTTTTTTTCCCAATTTCTGAACTTCTGGCGATATGCCTCAGGCACCAATTCATACCCTTTACAAATCAAGGTCTTCACTGTATCATAGTTTGAAGCCTGATCAACCGAAAGTTATTGTAAAAATTTCCCTACAGATAGAACACTCTGTAAGAGCATAGTCCAATTTTCCTTAGGCCAATTCAGATTTTTGCTACTTTTTCAAAGTGCAAAAAAGTACTAGTCAACAGCCTTGTCTTGAAATGGGGGTACCAGTCTAATATGTTTGGTTACATCAAATTTCTTTTTCTAAGGCCTCAAATTTGTCACAGATCTTGTTTTTAATCTAAGTTTTTCAAGTTCTAGCTTTTTCTTTTCTAGTGCCAGTTATTTCCAATTTTTCCCCTATCTGCTGCTTGTTTTTTCCCTTTCTAATCTTTCCTGCATTTCTAATTTTTTTTAGCTCAAATTCCCTCTCTTCCTTTCTTTTCTCTTTCTTTTCCTGGTTCTAATTTTTTTAAATAGTAACATTTTTTCAGTTTCATAAAATTTCTTCTTCCGACAATATTTCATCTTCTATCAATTTTTCTACAACTATGTTTTGATTTCTGATTTTTTTATGGATTTCTTACATCATAATTCAGATACTCAGCTAATGCAAACAGCTTATCTTTGTTTAAGATTTGAATTCTGTTGCATCAGGATTTTTCCTATAAATTTGTTTAGGGTCAAATGTTGCCATGTTAATACGACTTCACTACAACCACCAAATTCCACAACCTCAATCAAATAACTCTAAAAATAAATTTTGCACAGAGTTCAAAATAATCCCTGTACACACTCAGATTCAGAATCCCGGACGGAGCCCCCAATTTTGTTATGGCTCAAGTAACAGATTAGAAACGTCTAGGGGTATGGTCAAATTAACACTGCAATTTAGTGGTTAAATTTTACAATTATTTATTTTTTTATAACACAAAATAAAATACCTGATACAAATGTCTAAATAAATTAAATAGAAAAATACTTTTTTTACACAAGATTGCTGTGAATGTTCTGACACAATCTGACACTTGAAATTACTGTCCACTCCCAAAGTTTCCACTCCACAAAATATCCACTCCAGAAATGCGCTTTGCAAAGTCTAATCCAATTCAAAAGTTTCCCAGCGGCTTTCAGCTCGTCTGGCACAAATGAATGATATCTCCAAAACAATGCTCTGTGAGCTTTATCAAGTCTTCAAAGTTCCAATAACAAAGTTTTCAAACAAAATGCTTCTCAGCGATAATTTACAAATTCAAACTTAATGACAAGGATCTAAATATCAACTTGATGGCAAAAGTGCATGAATTCAAAATTGCTGGCAAAGATGAACAAATCAAACTCTTCAAACTAATTCACAAACTGAAACTCCAAACTAATACTATCTATTAAATTGCGAGCTGCCTTAACATTGCAAGTCCTTGAATGAGTTCATCGTGTTGGTAATTAAATAAATTTATTATTTTCATCTTTCACACCACTAAAGATTTATTACCGTTTGACAGTTATTTAAACCATGATCTGACATGCACAGTAGTGTTTTTGAAAATGTCTGCAGAAGCAGACGAAACTGTCAAACGGTAAATAATCTTTAGTGTTGTGAAAGATGAAAATAATAGATTTATGCAACATTGCAAGGTTATAACAAGTCCTTGAAAACTATCCGCTTGCAAAATGTTAGTTTTTTTATGAGGTACACGCAAAAATACCTGACAGCGAGATTTTTGGTATTGACGAGGAGGAGGCGGTCGGGTCGATTGGTGGCAGCCGCCCGCGGATCTTGTACAGCGCCATCTCTTGGTCTTTGGCTTGTTTAATCTGAAAGGACGTGCAATATTCTATATTTGCGCTATATCTTCAAATGCGGTATTTAATCTCCTGGATAGAGTGGAACAACTATTTGTTGACTTGTAGAAATTAATTCGACAATTTTTGGTTTGTGTTATTATGCTATTGAATGTTTATAAGCACATCCCACACCCCACACCCATTCTATTAGTCGTAATCACGCAATCAAGACAAAGCTTTAGACTTGTAAAATTGTCAATGTTCTGACCTTCTCTGGACCTTGTCTGGATTTTTTTTATTCGTTTCTAGTTGTGTTCGTCGGGAGCTAGTCCCAATCAATTACTGGCTAAAAAGTCGGCATAGATGTAAGATTTGAGCTCTGAAGATTTGAGCAAATACAGAAATATTGGAGACGTACACCATTCTAACTTTTTTGTCGGTGCTCTTTCGACCAAGACCAGAAATTAAAATATTTGTTTGAAACCATATCAGGACCACGTCTGGTGTTAGTTTTAGGCTATTCTTGTTGATCATGACCATGTCGTGACCTGGTGTTGAGACAGTCACGACAATGAAAATTTGACAAGTCTTTTCCAGACACTAATTTTAGTCCACTACATTTGGGATTTTAGCAATTGTTTTGTTTTCAGACACTTGTTCTGAAAATTATTGGAAGTCATTAAAAGTAAAAGTGTCTGAGCAAGCTAGAAAGATATGCGCGCTTATAGGAAATTTCAGCATTTTCAAACTTTAAATTTGCAAATATACTCATTTTGATCAGGTAAAGCCAAATTAATATGCAAGAGCAATTTGCATAGTTAGGACAGCCACTGACCTAAATCAGTGAAGGAAAGCTTTCCTTGTATCCAAATACAATGGTGATCGTGCAACACCATTGACGCTTACGCATTGATTGGATGTGAAATCTTCACCTCATATAGAGATTATTTAAATGTATCCAAAAGCATAGCTGTTCCAATCATTGTCCATATGCCTTTACTAAAATAGCTTACAATGTAAACATCTGAAAATGTTGAAAATGTTAAAAATTCCTATAAGCGTGAGCATCTTTCCAAATTATGTAGAAACACAAAAATTGTGTAGGTGTGCGTGTAGGTGTGCATTTTAGTGTAAATCATTTCCAATAATTGTCACAGTAAGAATCTAGCAGTCGGCTTCCATATTAGACAATTATCTCAATGTCACAGTAAGTGTCTAAGGGAAAATGTTACTGTAGTAGTGGACTAAAATTGGTGCAAGGACAATGATGTGATTACAACTAATGGAATGCAGATTTTTTTTCTGTAATGCACATGAGTATGCCGTGACGTAGTCTTTAACATCCATGACTTTTCTAAGTATTGACTTGTTGTTCCCCGCATATAGAACGCAGGCGTAATAAGCAGCATTCTTTATATTCTAAGAACGACAAAAAAAATATCGTTCATTTGAGCGAACATTGGTACATTTCCGTGGGAGGTGGTAATTATCTTTGCACTGACAAAAACACCGGTGATTCTGTTTATGTCCTGCATATAATCTGATTGCAAGCGCATTATAGAAACAAGCATGACTGTGAAATCAGATTATCAAGCTGCTGCATTGGATTGTGTCACACAGAAATAGAAGAGGACTAGTGACAAGAGACACCCTCTGTAAGACGAGTGGGCACGACTTAGTTTACACCGAATCAGGCTTATAGCAACGCTCTAAATACTCGACACCATTGCGCTTGTTTTTCACATTGGCGAAACGTGACCAGGGATTCTTTAATGTCTAATGCCGTGAGCCCACCAAGCAATCAAACCCTCTGTTCTCATGGCACTTTAGATAGGACTCTGGGTTCTGTTCAACCTTTAGTTTCAGGCAGGTTAACAGTAAAAACCAGTGTCATCTAATAAAAGAATCTAATTGAAATATAAAATGGCCAAGTTCAGTTTTATCTAGCTATCTAAAAAATTCTATGTATTTGGTATACAGCGCTTGGTTTCACTTTGTTTTTGAATTTTCTTTTGCATATTTTCTTTTATAGCTTTTTATGCTGCGTGATATCCTAATAGTAATGTTTCTGTTTGATTTTGTTTAGCAATTGCTGAATGTTGAATTTTTATCAGGATATCACACAGCATAAAAGACAATTCAAAGACAAAACTAGCTATATCAAACTCTAGCAATAAGTATCATTTCTTGGTCATTATTCTTTCATAGCCATAAGATCTGTTATATTTCAACTGTGGGTTACACATGCGATCGACAATCACGTTATCCCATGTGCACAGCAATCACCATTCCCAGCCCTTCGTTTACAACAAGCATTTTCATTTGAGCTATTTTCTTTCCAGGCCCTTCGGAACATCTAAATCTTTGTCTGCGCTAGTAACGAAGCAAATTGAAGCCGTGCCGTGAAAGAGGGTGTTACTCACCTGCACCCTCCTCTCTTTCGCGCCGATGATGGCCCATTGTTCGGCGGACAGGAAGTTCTGCGAGTCGAACTGCTTGGTGCTGGCGTTGCCCTGCTCCACGAGCAGCAGGGCCACGTCGTGCAGGCCGAGCCGCCGCGCGTAGATGTAGGGCGTGAGACCATGCGCGTCACACACGTCCACCTGCGGGAAACAGCGTAGATGTAAATGTAAATTGTGCTGGTTTATAGTCATGATTCTAGTGCTCTAGCGACTTTACAATTAAAAATTCTATGTATTTGGTACACAGCGCTTGGTCTCATTTCGTTTTGGAATGTTCTTTTTTATGCTGTGTGAATATGTTCTCAAAAAATTTAATTTTGAATTTTTTAAATTTTATTTATTTATAAAGAAATTTAAATATTCAAAATTAAATCATTGAGAACATATTCACACAGCATAAAAAGAACATTCCAAAACAAAATGACTTTACATATTACACCAGGTTTCATCCTTGTCACACTATATCTTTCTAAACTCCCTGGGGAGCATACAGCACATCGCTACCGTAGCGCAGACGTGCTAATCACTCACCTGTACCTATTTAACGTGTAGGTACTCCACGGATCAGTGTGCAGCCTTTAGAGGTAGGTTTGCTCAACACCCACCATCAAACCCGACCGGGAATCGAACTCCTGTACCTTCTGGTCACAAGTCCAACCCCGTAACCACTCGGCCACAGAAGCACACAAGCATCAACATCATGCATAGATTGATATAATAGGGGACATCCATGGTTTTTACTTTCAATGCCCCAATTCATCTAGCCGTTCCCACGAGCCCTCAACACCAGTTTTCCGCTGTCTCAATGAAATATTTATATACGATCGTCTGGTGTCTCAAAATAGTCCAACCCCTTTAACCGCACTGCTGCAGTCTCAAAATCAAAGCAAGCATCACCATCAGCATAGAAATGATAGATAAAGACTGATACTGTTTGTCTATTTTGTTCCCCAGCATGCAATTGTTTGTAGCCACCTGCTGGTTTTAGACAGGAACTACGATTAGAAGAGTATGCCGATTCTCCAATATCTGAGTCTCCCACACACAAGAAAACTAACAAGTCCACCATAAATGCCCATAAATTAGCAGCAGATAATTTTGACGATTCCGAAAGCCCTGCAAAACGGCAGGGACTGAGGTCATAATATGCAGCGTAAATATTGAACACTGAAATCTAATAACATTTTGTACGTAAAGACGGTTTACACAGCGTTCTTTACTTTTGATTTCTCTAGGACTTTATGAAGTGACCACTTGATTACGCTGTGTACAAAACCTTGCTGATTTATCGTGTCCTTAGCCTTGGTGGCCTTCTGGAGTCGGTCTTTGGCACATTTTGTAAATTGCTTGTCAACACAAATCTCAATTTCTTTGCGTGCGTAGAATCAGTTTATGAGAGTGGAGTGTGTGTCTGCAAATGATGACATTTTGATTGCGTCAGGTGGCCTACTTCGGGAACATCAAACATTGTTGTGAAATGCAAATAGATAATGATATCCTATATACTTATATCGGCCCTTGATATATTGCTGTCTGCAATGTTGTAGTTGTCGCTATGGGTGGAGGTGACATGGTTGTCATTGTGCCCTAATTTACATTTGCGAGCACCAATTTTCCATCTAATAGTTAGGTATTACGGCCACTTAGCTACTTCGGCTATGTGTACATTAGAATCTTCAATAAGACCACCTCTATAAGTACATCATTTCTATAATAGTTACCGCACCAAGCCTTCTTAAAATAACATTACATGTACATACCTACATTAAGCCCTACTGCAGTGTGCAATTATATGTACCTAGATGGCTTCTATATCTTGTCTATGACTCTGAAATGTATAAGTATGTCAACTAGGGTAGGCTCAGTCTTAATCAGCGTGTAATTTCGTGTTTTGGGGTTATATGGCTGGGAATGCTATCAGGACTTGGTCAGGTCCTTTCAGGACAGGGTTGGATACTGTCAGAATGGAGGGACAGTGGTGGGTAAGTCTCAGCACTTGGACGGTTGGTGTCAGAATGGGGAGTTGACGTTGTTACAGGAGTGGTAGGGTGTGGAGGTCAAGGTGGCTGTTAGAATAGTGGTACAGTGGCGGTAGGGGGTTAGGACAGTAGACCCCAGCTATGCAAGCAATATTTGTTGTTGAATAATGAACGGGGGTGTCGTGGGGGTATTTACTTCAGAAATAGTGCATGAGACTTGATTGACCGTTATTGATTTTTCATCCTCGCGGGTATAAACTAGTGTAACTTACTTTTACATCATACCAATACTAATGCGAAGACAAATGCTAATATCCAGAGCACCCACACGCTCCTCAAGACGTGAGGACCACAGTTGTGGTGTTGTTCAATAACGCTTAGTTTGAAAATAGTTAATGTCGAATGTTTGTTCAAATGTTCAATGTTTGTTCAATGTTCTATGATTAGTTTGAAATCATGTATAAGTTTAAATCCAAAGAAGAGGGGGATTGTGGTGTTGTTCAGTAACGCCTGGTGGCTAGACTACCTGCTAATGTTTATTTGTACCGCGACACGCTTCTAAATAAAGCTTCTCGTTCTGGATTTGGAAATGAATAGCGTGTTGTGTTTCATTCTTTCTAAGTGATTAATCTATTAAATATAATAACTGTGTGACCACAGTGTGCACTTACTGACAGCCTGAACTTGTTCATGATGCGTATGAGGATGCGCACCACGTCCAGGTGGCCGTTGCGCGTGGCGTGGTGGAGCGGCGTCATGCCGTCCGCGTCCTGCCGGTGCAGGTTGATGTTGCCCATCGCTGCGTCTAGGATCTGCTGCACCTGCAACACGGGGTGACCTCCTCAACACGGGAACTTAAAACCGGCTTTACACTATAGCGAATTCCTCTACGTAGCTCTAAGTGCAATGTCGAACTGGCAAATTCGTCGGGAAATTTTGAACATGTTTGAACGAACATTTGAACGAACATTCAGTTTGGTTAAAGTTCACTACAAATAGTTATGCTGCGTCTGGGGATCACAGAACGTTTGCACATATAAGTAACACTTCGTTTGCCTCAGCAACTTGTCGTACCATGCATTTTTACTACGTTCAATGCCGCCACAATACGCCCAAGTTGACGACGTGACATAATACGTGAAGATGCGTTGCACGGGTTCGCCCATGATCGCTCTAGTGTAAAGCGGGTTTAAAGGCGAACATATGCGAATCTGTGCAACGTATGAATACGATTTTGTCCAGGTTGTGTACATGGGCGTATTGAAGCGGCATTGAACGCAGTAAAAATGCTTGTTACACTGAGTTGCTGAGCCAACCGAAGTGTTGTTAATTTGTGTGAATGTTCTACAATTCATAGACGTAGCACAACTATTTGTAACGAACCTAAACTAACCAGTCCATTCGTCAACAAACTTTGAACACGTTCAAAATTTCCTGACGAATTTGTCAGTTCAGCACGTAGAGCTACGTAGGTTGAATTCGCTAAAGTGTAAACCCTGCTTAAAGCACGATTTAAGCTTATATGTGGAGACTTCGCACATAAATGTCGCATTTTCAAATCGCACGATTGTTGTAGATGTACTTTTTATAAGTGTTGCAATTTCAAATCACACGATTGTTGTAGATATGTTTTTCATAGGTGTCTCATTTTTAAATTGCAAGATTGTTAAAGATGCATTTTTATAGTTGTCTCATTTTCAAATCGGACGATTGTTATAGATACATTTTTATAGGTGTCTCATTTTCAAACCGCAACATTGTCGTAGGTATATGTTAATGAAAGACGTGTGTGTCTAGGTATTGGGGACATTTAAATGCCTACTTTCACTTAAGTCCATACTACTTGCCATTCTGCGGGGAATGTGTAAACTACTGGCAAGAGTATATATTAAGGATACCGGCATTTGCGTCCCATGGCCAGTATTTATTTACCAAATGCTGGAAGTTCTACAACTCCACTATTTGAAAATGTCTTTAATACAATCAAATAGAATCAAATGTCAATATTGCGTAACAGGCTTGATCCACAACATTGATGATTTAAGATCATTGAGATCATAAGTCGCCTGTTTTCAAAACGCTCCAAAAGAATGATAGACATACGAACATTCAGAGAACAACTCATTAATGTTGAAATGTCATTGATGCTGACATTACATACATGTATACATGTATGGATTTCACGTTATGAAGTTTGATTTTGGTATCAGAAATACATTAATTACAGTTTATGTTTTCAAGCACAGTTTTATATGTGAATAATGCAAATTCAATGATCGAGACTCATGATAAACGCACATGATAATGCACATTATATTATGAATAATTTATGATAGGAAACGTCCCTAAATATGGCCAATGTTCATAATATGGCCATTCTCCAATACTTAGTGCATTATGCCAGCATGTCCTTAAACCCGCTTTAAACATAAGCAATCGTAGGCGAACCCGCGCAACGCATCTTTCAAGTCGACAATTTGGGCGTATTGAGGCGACATTGACGTATATAGTAGTAAGGGAACGATCACAAATAATGATACCGGAGGGGGGGGGGTCGTCAAAAAGGTGGTTGGGTCGTCCAACTTTTCTGATTCCTTTTGGGGGTTGCTGAACTTTTTTTATCACGCTACGGTATATATTTTTCCAATATTTTCTTTTAGCAATGCAATGACTATATAGAGGACTTTTTCTTTAGCGGGTGGGGGAGGGTGGTCGTTAAACTTTTTAAGATGTTGATGGGGGGGGGTGTGGTTAACTTTTTCTTCAAACCCAAAAATGGACGACCCCCCCCCGGTTACGTTTT
The DNA here is from genome assembly GCA_019095985.1 of Streblospio benedicti. NCBI lineage: Eukaryota > Metazoa > Annelida > Polychaeta > Spionida > Spionidae > Streblospio > Streblospio benedicti. Next base: position 8,906,070 of record CM032669.1, read on the forward strand.
TATGATCGTTCCCTAAAAATGCATTGTGCAACGAGCTGCTGAGCAAAACGATGGTACCGGTACTTATAATTTTGACAGTTTAGCAATCACCAGACCCAGAATAAGTATTTGTAGCGAACTTTAACCAAACTGTATATTCGCCCAAAAGATTTTTGACATGCTCACAATTTCAAGGCAAATTAGCCCGTTCACCACCACACACAGACCTACGTAGGTGGAATTCGCTAATGTGCAAAGCAGGTTTTAAAGCATTAGTTTGTTTGTTTTCACACTACTGTAGTCAACTGTAAAATGTAAATGTAAATGTTGTTGTTTGTAGTTGCAATTCACTGTTATCGTGCTCTAGCGACTTAACATATACACCAGGTCATTGGCAGCATCCTTGTCACACTATATCCTTCTCAACTCCCTGGGAAACATACAGCACATCGCTACCGTAGCGCAGACGTGCTAATCACTCACATTAGCGGTCACTCGCCTGACCTGTACCTATTTAACGTGTAGGTACCACGGAGCAGTGTGCAACCTGTTAGATAAATGTAAATATAAATGTGGCGGTTTATAGTCCTGATCCCAGTCTGGCTCTCATGACTTAACAATTTACACCAGGTCATTGGCACACGTATTGATCATCATTTGATCATTTCTCACATACTTGCATCGGCAGCACATTCAGCGCACAATGCTAATCACTCACACACTCACTCACACACTCTTTCAACCCAATGACCTATACCTAATTAACGTGTAGATGCCACGGAGCAGTGTGCAACTGCTTTTAGGGATGAGTTTGCTCAACACCCACCACCAGACCCGACTGGGAATCGAACCCGCGACCTTCTTGTCACGAGTCCAACTCCCTATCCACTCGGCCAGACGAATTTCGAGACGAATTTGCCAGTTTGTTAGTGCACATAGAGCTACGTAAGCAGAATTCGCTGATGTGCAAAGCAGGTTTTAAAGTTTTCAAACTTCTCTGTCTCACACACGTCTTTTTTAGCAAGCATATTTCTACCAACATAGATATAGCTGAAGACAGGTTTTACAACCTGTCTTCAGCTATATCTATCGTTAGTAGAAATATGGTTGCTAAAAGACGTGTGCGAGACAGAGAAGTTTTCAATTACAATTGGCTGTCTTCAGCTATATCTACCAATGGTAGAAATATGCTTGCTAAAAAGACGTGTGTGAGAGAGAGAAGTTTGAAAATGTATCCCTAACCACTGGGAAACACTATAGGCTTTAAACTGTTTGTTTATTGTCACACTACTAGCACACGTGCGTCGCGTTGTGTACCTGCGTGGGTCGGCCGAGCAGACACGCCCACGTGAGCACGTCTCGCTGCTGGTGGTCGAGGCCCTCGCACGGCGCGCCGCGGTACAGCAGGTACCGCACCATGCGGCGACGCTTCTCCTCGTCCTGGGCGTACAGCGCAGCCACCAACAGGTTCTGACCTGACAAACACACCACCAGGAACATCAATTGCAATTTAGTTTGATGGGGTTTCTTTTATCTTGGATGTAATAGACATACATACATATTTATTTATTTTAAACAGGATAATAGTCCAATTAAATACATTGAGCTTTCAACAGGTAGTTCTGTCTTGTTCACAATTGTGAACAAGGACTACCTGTTGAAAGCTCAGTGTATTTAATTGGACTGTTATCCTGTTTGAAATAAATAAATAAATATGTATGTCCATTTGCAATTTCTTTGATTTTAGACAACACAGATGGTCTCATTGTTGGTTTTTACTTGTTTTCCGTGTGTTTGGAGATAAAATTATGAATTTAGAATTTCAAAATAGAAGAGTAATTTCAGGTAATTTATTAAGAACTATAGTTATTATGAGACCATCAAGAGGAGAGAACCCGGTATTTATGTATAGAAAATAGGATTAAACATAGTTAGTCTAGTTCTAGATATGCGCAATTCTTAAAATGTAGGCATGCTTCCCCATACTGGCATTTATGCCTGTATAATTATTTTGGTGAATTATGTATTGATTTTTATGGCATGCATGTTTGTATAATTATATGGTGGATACATTATGTTTTGATTTTCAATATGTGTGACTATTTCGAATTACTTACTACAAACTTGCAATTGTGAGATTGTTTTCCATACATCTTGCCTAAATTATTGATAATGCTGTTTACTTCATGGATATTTTGCAAATTTATACACTAATGCACGAAAATACTTATGATTGATAGTTAATGATTTCGGATGTTATAATATATAAGTATGTAAAATTGTAACATCATATCACTAAGCAAGCAGAACTTTATTTAAGACGAAAATATCAACCACTTTTTAAAGAGTGCATTATTTAATGCACTTAAACATAGTCAAATAGAAGCTGTGTGTTCAGCTATATCAATACAGTGGTAGGAGCTTGCTTGTCATAGCAGTGAGAGTAGAATTGAATTCACAAGCAAACCGGGGAAATATATATATACAGTTGGTCATACCATGAAAATCCAGCCCACCCCTTTCATACGTTATGCGCGCACGTGCACCAGACATACAATTTACAAATTGTAATTTACAAAACAAGTAAACAGTGATCATGCAGTAAGGGATGATGAACACCAGTGTTCCACTTAGGGGGAGGGGGGATTTCGGTCAAGTTTTGGATGTTCCACTCTTTTGTGGGTGTAAAATTTTATATCTTGCGCTAAAACTTTTCATACCAGAATTCCACTATTTACTATTTAAATGTGGCATTAAAAATATACACAGCAGATTTCACACATTCATTAATATTATAATTTACATTCCTGATATATAATAAATATTATTTTATGGCATATATAAGTAATATTTGAATAAATATCACGAAACACGGTGTAGATATTCTTTGATTATGTCACACATCTGATATTTTCACTTATGGGGGGAGGGTGGGGTCAAGAAAAAGAGAACACTGTTCCACTTTTGCGGAGCAGGACAAAAAGTGCGTCCATATGACATAGACGTGTGTACTAATGGAACATGTAAGCACACCACCAAGAAAATCATTTGCAATTTGTTTAATTTCAGACAACACAGATGGTCTCATAATAACTATGGTTCTTAATAAATTATCTGAAATTACTCTTCCATTTTGAAATTTTAGATTCATAATTTTATCTCCAAACACACAGAAAAACAAGTAAAAACCACCATGAAAATCAATTCTACTCTCACTGGAATGGAAAATTAATTGATCCGTCTGAAGCTAATGTATTGAGAATAATGATAATGATCATGGGATTAGTATTTGACAAGAGGAGAGAACCCAGTGTTTATCTATAGAAAATAGGATTGAAAATAATTAGTCTAGTTCTAGATATACGCAATGCTTAAAATGTAGGGATGCTTCCCTATACTAGCATGCTTGTATAAATATTTGGGTGCATTATGTTATGATTTTCAATATGTGTGATTATTTAGAAATACTTATTAAAATTTGCGATTGTGAGATTGTTTTCCATACATTTTGCTTAAATCATAGATAACGCCATTTACTTCATTACTTTTTTGCAAATACACTAATGTACGAAAATATTTATGATTGATAGGATTGATAGGATTTCGTATATTATAGTATATAATTCTGTAAAGACGTCTCACCAGATCACAAATCAAAACAGAACTCAACAGAGCACTTAAGCTCAATTAACACTTTTGTAGAGTGCATTATTCTAATGCACTTAACGTAGTCAAATGGAAGCTGTGTCTTCAGCTACATCAATCCAGTGGCAGGAGCTTGCTTGCCATAGCAGCGAGAGTAGAATTGAATTCACAAGCAAACCGGCAAAATATATATATATATAGTTGTTTATACCATGAAAATCCAGCCCACCCCTTTCATACGTTATGTGTGCACGTGCACCAGACATACAATTTACAAATTGTAATTTACAAAACAAGCAAACAATATTCATGGAGTAAATGATTATGTTGTGCGTCCACATGACATAGACGTGTGTACTAATGAAACATGTAAGCACTGAAAGATACTAATTTAGCCCAGACTGATTACTACTCTCGCCATGACGTGGAGCAGCAACAATGACTGCGTCTATGACGTGCGCAATTCACGTCATTTTCTTGTCTGTTCCATGAGCTCAATGTTTCTAAATTGCACAGGTCAAGAATGTATCCACCTGTACCTGGTACATTTACTAATTGCTTGTCTGTGGGGCATTGGGCACTAGATCGAAGTGGCTGACTGCAGAGAACGCATTTAATAGTCAATTTGACCTCAGTGTCTTAGATGTGCATCGAGAATATACAATGTTGTGAGTTAAGACCACTCCCATAGCATACACGAATCTCATGTGCATAGACCACCTTTTGAAGTCACCCAAACTCTGATGCCTGTACCCGGCCACCTGTACCTACCAAACACGCCTGCCTCTCTGAATTGACTACTTTTGCCTTAAAAAGAACTATAGTTCTTAATGAATGACCAGAAATTACTCTTCTATTTTGAAATTTTAAATTCATAATTTTATCTCCAAACACACAGAAAAACAAGTAAAAACCACCATGAAAATCAATTCTACTCTCACTGGAATGGAAAATTACTTGATCCGTCTGAAGCTAATGTATTGAGAATAATGCCAATGATCATGGGATTAGTAATTGACAAGAGAGAACCCAGTGTTTATCTATAGAAAATAGGATTGAAAATAATTAGTCTAGTTCTAGATATACGCAATGCTTAAAATATAGGAATGCTTCCCTATACTAGCATGCTTGTATAAATATTTGGGTGCATTATGTTATGATTTTCAATATGTGTGATTATTTAGAAATACTTATTAAAATTTGCGATTGTGAGATTGTTTTCCATACATTTTGCTTAAATCATAGATAACGCCGTTTACTTCATTACTTTTTTGCAAATACACTAATGTACGAAAATATTTATGATTGATAGGATTGATAGGATTTTGGATATTATAATACATAATTCTGTAAAGATGTATCACCAGATCACAAATCAAAACAGAACTCAACAGAGCACTTAAGCTCAATTAACACTTTTGTAGAGTGCATTATTCTAATGCACTTAACATAGTCAAATGGAAGCTGTGTCTTCAGCTATATCAATACAGTGGTAGGAGCTTGCTTGCCATAGCAGTGAGAGTAGAATTGAATTCACTAGCAAACTGGGGGAAAATATATATACGATTGTTCATACCATGAAATTCCAGCCCACCCCTTTCATTGTCGGTGAACGGTGCCGTTATGTGCTCACGTGCACCAGACATACAATTTACAAATTGTAATTTGCAAAACAAGCAAACAGTGTTCATGCAGGAAATGATTATGTTGTGCGTCCATATGACATAGACGTGTGTACTAATGAAACATGTACGCACTGAAAGATACTAATTTAGCCCAGACTGATTACTACTCTCACCATGACGTGGAGCAGCAACAATGACTGAGTCTATGACATGCGCAAGCCACGGCATTTTCTTGTCTGTTCCATGAGCTCAATGCTTCTAAATTGTGCAGGTCAAGAATGTATCCACCTGTACCTGGTACATTTACTAATTGCTTGTCTGTGGGGCATTGGGCACTAGATCGAAGTGGCTGACTGCAGAGAACGCATTTAATAGTCAATTTGACCTCAGTGTCTTAGATGTGCATCGAGAATATACAATGTTGTGAGTTAAGACAACTCCCATAGCATACACGAATCTCATGTGCATAGACCACCTTTTGAAGTCACCCAAACTCTGATGCCTGTACCCGGCCACCTGTACCTACCAAACACGCCTGCCTCTCTGATTTGACTACTTTGGCCTTAAAAAGAACTATAGTTCTTAATAAATGACCAGAAATTACTCTTCTATTTTGAAATTTTAAATTCATAATTTTATCTCCAAACACACAGAAAAACAAGTAAAAACCACCATGAAAATCAATTCTACTCTCATTGGAATGGAAAATTACTTGATCCGTCTGAAGCTAATGTATTGAGAATAATGCCAATGACCATGGGATTATTAATTGACAAGAGGAGAGAACCCAGTGTTTATCTATAGAAAATAGGATTGAAAATAATTAGTCTAGTACTAGATATACTCAATGCTTAAAATGTAGGAATGCTTCCATACACTAGCATGCTTGTATAAATATTTGGGTGCATTATGTTTTGATTTTCAATATGTGTGATTATTTCGAAATACTTATTAAAATTTGCAATTGTGAGATTGTTTTCCATACATTTTGCTTAAATTATAAATAACGCTGTTTACTTCATTGATTTTTTTGCAAATACACTAATGTACGAAAATACTTATGATTGATAGGACATGCATGATTTCAGATATTATAATATATATTTCTGTAAAGATGTATCACCAGATCACAAATCAAAACATAACTTAACATAAGACATTAGAACTCAATCAACACTTTTGTAGAGTGCATTATTCTAATGCACTTAAACATAGTCAAATGAAAGCTGTGTCTTCAGCTACATCAATCCAGTGGTAGGAGCTTGCTTGCCATAGCAGTTAGAGTAGAATTGAATTCACAAGCTGTGTCTTCGATATGCGCAAGCCACGTCAAACTCTGATGGCTGTAACAGGCCACCTGTACCTACCAAACACGCCTGCCTCTCTGATTTGACTACTTTGGCCTTTAAAAGAACTATAGTTCTTAATAAATTACCTGAAATCACTCTTCTATTTTGAAATTTTAAATTCATAATTTTATCTCCAAACACACAGAAAAACAAGTAAAAACCACCATGAAAATCAATTCTACTCTCACTGGAATGGAAATTTACTTGATCCGTCTGAAGCTAATGTATTGAGAATAATGCCAATGATCATGGGATTAGTAATTGACAAGAGGAGAGAACCCAGTGTTTATCTATAGAAAATAGGATTGAAAATAATTAGTCTAGTTCTAGATGTGCGCAATTCTTAAAATGTAGGCATGCTTCCCTATACTAGCATGCTTGTATAAGTATTTGGGTGCACTATGTTATGATATTATATGGAATGCATGTTTATATTGTTGGTGGGTACATTATGTTTTGATTTTCAATATGTGTGATTATTTCGAATTACTTACTACAAACTTTCGATTGAGAGATTGTTTTCCATACATCTTGCCTAAATTATTGATAATGCTGTTTAAATACTTCATTGATTTTTTGCAAATACACTAATGCACGAAAATACTTATGATTGATAGTTAATGATTTTGGATGTTATAATATATAAGTATGTAAAATTGTAACATCATATCACTAAGCAAGCAGAAAACTTAGCATTTAAGACGAAAAATATCAACATTTTTTATAGAGTGCATTATTCTAATGCACTTAAATATAGTCAAATGGAAGCTGTGTCTTCAGCTATATCAATACAGTGGAAGGAGCTTGCTTGTCATAGCAGTGAGAGTAGAATTGAATTCACAAGCAAACTGGGGGGAAATATATATATACAGCTTTTTATACCATGAAAATCCAGCCCACCCCTTTCATACTCTGTGAACGGTGCCGTTATGTGCGCATGTGCACCAGACATACAATTTACAAATTGTAATTTACAAAACAAGTAAACAGTGTTCATGTAATAAATGATGATGTTGTGCGTCCATATGACATAGACGTGTGTACTAATGAAACATGTAAGCACACCACCAGGAAAATCATTTGCAATTTGTTTGATTTTAGACAACACAGATGGTCTCATGATAACTATAGTTCTTAATGAATTACCTGAAATTACTCTTCTATTTTGAAATTTTAAATTCATAATTTTATCTCCAAACACACAGAAAAACAAGTAAAAACCACCATGAAAATCAATTCTACTCTCACTGGAATGGAAATTTACTTGATCCTTCTGAAGCTAATGTATTGAGAATAATGCCAATGATCATGGGATTAGTAATTGACAAGACGAGAGAACCCAGTGTTTATCTATAGAAAATAGGATTGAAAATAATTAGTCTAGTTCTAGATATACTCAATGCTTAAACTATAGGAATGCTTCCCTATACTAGCATGCTTGTATAAATATTTGTGTGCATTATGTTTTGATTTTCAATATGTGTGATTATTTCGAAATACTTATTAAAATTTGCAATTGTGAGATTGCTTTCCATACATTTTGCTTAAATTATAGATTACGCCGTTTACTTCATTGATTTTTTGTAAATACACTACGCTATGTACGAAAATACTTTTGATTGATAGGACATGATTTCGGATATTATAATATATAATTCTGTAAAGTTGTATCACCAGATCACAAATCAAAACAGAACTTAACAGAAGACATTAGAACTCAATCAACACTTTTGTAGAGTGCATTATTCTAATGCACTTAAACCTAGTCAAATGAAAGCTGTGTCTTCAGCTATATCAATACAGTGGTAGGAGCTTGCTTGCCATAGCAGTGAGAGTAGAATTGAATTCACAAGCTGTGTTGTTGATATGCGCAAGCCACGTCAAACTCTGATGCCTGTAGCAGGCCACCTGTACCTACCAAACACGCCTGCCTCTCTGAGTTGACTACTTTGGCCTTAAAAAGAACTATAGTTCCTAATAAATTACCTGAAATCACTCTTCTATTTTGAAATTTTAAATTCATAATTTTATCTCCAAACACACAGAAAAACAAATAAAAACCACCATGAAAATCAATTCTACTCTCACTGGAATGGAGATTTACTTGATCCGTCTGAAGCTAATGTATTGAGAATAATGCCAATGATCATGGGATTAGTAATTGACAAGAGAGAACCCAGTGTTTATCTATAGAAAATAGGATTGAAAATAATTAGTCTAGTTCTAGATGTGCGCAATTCTTAAAATGTAGGCATGCTTCCATACACTAGCATGCTTGTATAAATATTTGGGTGCATTATGTTATGATATTATATGGAATGCATGTTTATATTGTTGGTGGGTACATTATGTTTTGATTTTCAATATGTGCGATTATTTCGATTTACTTACTACAAACTTGCGATTGAGAGATTGTTTTCCATACATCTTGCCTAAATTATTGATAATGCTGTTAAAATACTTCAGACTACTTCATTGATTTTTTGCAAATACACTAATGCACGAAAATACTTATGATTGATAGTTAATGATTTTGGATGTTATAATATATAAGTATGTAAAATTGTAACATCATATCACTAAGCAAGCAGAAAACTTAGCATTAATTTAAGATGAAAGATATCAACATTTTTTATAGAGTGCATTATTCTAATGCACTTAAATATAGTCAAATGGAAGATGTGTCTTCAGCTATATCAATACAGTGGAAGGAGCTTGCTTGTCATAGCAGTGAGAGTAGAATTAAATTCACAAGCAAACGGGGGAAATATATATATACAGCTTTTTATACCATGAAAATCCAGCCCACCCCTTTCATACTCTGTGAACGGTGCCGTTATGTGCTCACGTGCACCAGACATACAATTTACAAATTGTAATTTACAAAACAAGCAAACAGTGTTCATGCAGTAAATGATTATGTTGTGCGTCCATATGACATAGACATGTGTACTAATGAAACATGTAAGCACTGAAAGATACTAATTAAGCCCGGGCTGATTACTACTCTCGCCATGACGTGGAGCAGCAACAATGACTGCGTCTATGACATGCGCAAGCCACGTCATTTTCTTGTCTGTTCCATGAGCTCAATGTTTCTAAATTGCACAGGTCAAGAATGTATCCACCTGTACCTGGTACATTTACTAATTGCTTGTCTGTGGGGCAGTGGGCACTAGATCAAAGTGGCTGACTGCAGAGAACGCATTTAATAGTCAATTTGACCTCAGTGTCTTAGATGTGCATCGAGAATATACAATATTGTGAGTTAAGACAACTCCCATAGCATACACGAATCTCATGTGCATAGACCACCTTTTGAAGTCACCCAAACTCTGATGCCTGTACCAGGCTATCTGTACATGTACTTACCAAACACGTCTGCCTGTCTGAATTGACTATTTTGGCCTTAAAAAGAACTATAGTTCTTAATAAATGACCAGAAATTACTCTTCTATTTTGAAATTTTAAATTCATAATTTTATCTCCAAACACACAGAAAAACAAGTAAAAACCACCATGAAAATCAATTCTACTCTCACTGGAATGGAAATTTACTTGATCCGTCTGAAGCTAATGTATTGAGAATAATGCCAATGATCATGGGATTAGTAATTGACAAGAGAGAACCCAGTGTTTATCTATAGAAAATAGGATTGAAAATAATTAGTCTAGTTCTAGATATACGCAATGCTTAAACTATAGGAATGCTTCCCTATACTAGCATGCTTGTATAAATATTTGGGTGCATTATGTTTTACTTTTGATTGATAGGACATGATTTCGGATATTATAATATATAATTCTGTAAAGTTGTATCACCAGATCACAAATCAAAACAGAACTTAACAGAACACATTCTGTAAACTCAATCAACACTTTTGTAGAGTGCATTATTCTAATGCACTTAAACATAGTCAAATGAAAGCTGTGTCTTCAGCTACATCAATCCAGTGGTAGGAGCTTGCTTGCCATAGCAGTGAGAGTAGAATTGAATTCACAAGCTGGGTCGTTGGTATGCACAAGCCACGTCAAACTCTGATGCCTGTACCAGGCCACATGTACCTACCAAACACGCCTGCCTCTCTGATTTGACTACTTTGGTCTAGATCAGGTGGTGAGCTTCATATACAAGTGTTTGATTGAGCTGCCGACTTTATAGATGTAAACCTCTGTGTCTGTTTGGAAACAGTAGAAACTCTGCCCTGCATAGAACTGACAATGTCCGTGGCATTGTGCTTTTGTTTGCTGAGTAAGACTGCCCTCGTGTGTGTATGAGCTTAATTGACATCGACAACATACATGTGGGTTTTACATTGTATTAGCCATATATTCATTGGTGCAAATGGAATAGAAATTGCATTATTTCAAACTCATATTAAACTTTCCTGCTCATGTAAAGATTGCTTTACTGGCATTTTTCACATCGATTGTTTTAAGACAAACCCCTTTATTGAACCCACAGCTCAACTGAGTATTTACATTTGCATTGTTACTTATTTGTTTTCTTAACACTGGTGTGTAAACAAGACACATATGACTAACGCGTGGATAACTTTTTTCTGATTTTATATGGACAAAAACCTTTTTTAGCAATTGATGTCTAAATGCTGTATGAAATGTTTTCTTTTAACGCTATTTTTAATGGTGCGACAATATGACTGACTGTGAACTAAATCAATCACCATAAAACATTGAATGATACATCATTTTTAACAGATTTCTAGGTTGCCTAATGAAACGTATCCGGCCTCCAACTGGACTATGACATTGATTAAACCTTTTGTATATCAATCAGACATTACAAGGAGTCCTATACATGCTAATAGCAGGCTTAAACAAATCAAAACACCAGCACGGCCCTACCTTTATCGTTCTTGACAGCTGGGGACACGCCATTGTCGAGAAGGAACTTGACCTTGTTGAACCTGCAGGCTCTGACGGCTTGAAAACACGAGTCGGCCAATTTTCGTCGCGACACCCCCGCTAGCTCTTCCTTCTGCTCATTTTGGCTCAATTTCTGTCGCAGCTTGTTTATCTCCGCTTCTTTTTTACTCATTGTCCCTAATCTGTGAATAATCAGAAGGATTACATGACACGCGCCTTGATAGGCCCTAATGATTTTCGGGCTTAGTTGGTGATGAGTGTGGCGCAGTTGCCGCTTTTTGTTGCGTCTTTATAGCTACAGGAAGCGTATGGAGCTTCTTCTTTTTTTATTTCTAAGGATGGTGCATATAAACTGGCCAAGGAGATGCTTGTATGTGGGCTGAGGGAGAAATACACGTTGGTGAAGCTACAATATTTTAATGTATCATTCTAAACTTTGAATAGAATGCGTAGTTACACAGAATATCAGCAATACATGACATGATTAGAACGCGTTACTTGTTACACAAAACTAAAGTCATATCAGTGATATAGAAACAAATAGTAACTGTTCTCTGTTTCTATGTTTATCTAGACACTTTCAGCGTGAAATAAATATTTAAACATGCTCCAAATGCCCCCTACTTTGTGTTTAGTGAGAATCGTTTTACTGTTGATTCATCTTGTAGCATATGGGCGATAGACCTATGGCAACCACTTTTTTTTATTCCTACATGCATGCAGACGTAAATATGATTGAATCAAAGCAAATTATGTTAATCAAATTGTTGTGAAGGGCATTTGATGATACGTTTATCGATACTTTAATTATTCATGAACAACACACTGTTGTTTGTTTTCTGATAAGAATGTATTTCAACGTATTTTGAATTATCATTCTGCAGTGGATATTATCAATGTAACTGCTGAACAGCATTTTGATCTTAGTCACACTTACTATTGATAATTTCCTTCAGATTTTTCTTCTATTACATATCAATCCACATTGAAAACACTTTAAAGTTTGGCCCTAAGAGCCATTGTTTTGAAAACAATGGCCATTTCTTTTGGTGTAAGAGCCATTGTTTTTGTGGATCCAAATGTGTTTATTTGCTTTGAATTCGGTGTAGCATGCATTCTATTCACCTACTGTATATGAGAAGAATGCTCATGAGTTTCATTCGCAATTTAAGGTCATGCAAATGTGTTTATTTGCTTTGAATCAGTGACTCAATGAATGTGTAGCATGCATTCTATTCACATACTGTATATGAGAAGAATGCTCATGAGTTTCATTCGCCACTTAAGGTCATGCACTAGAAAGAGTTGTTTACAATAATACTTAAGACATCCGTGACTCAATGAATGCTTGAATGCTTTCTTTTACGGCTGTATTATTAATAATATGGACAGTTTTTGTTCTACAGTTTAATTTTGAGATCAAAATTAAACTTTAGAACAAAAACTTTTCATATTATTAATAATACAGCCGTAAAAGAAAGCAATACACCATCGACAATGAGACCTAGTGACCTAGTGTAGGCCAAATATACAGAATATTTAATAACACAGACATTGCCATTATTAGTTAAATCATCGCAGTCACGGTTAAAATCCCTACCATTGTAGTTTTATTCAAAACACCAATAGCTAATAAAAACGCGAAATATAGACACCATTGTTGGACAGCAGTGAAGTGAAATTAAACGCTTCCCCTGAACTTACTCTCCATGGAGCAATCCAAATAGGAAGCCCGGAGTGCACTGAGTAACTGTGTATCTTTACAGACGACCAGACCCACCCAATTATTGAAATGCCCTCTTCTTTGCGGACCCACGATTCAATAAACGAGTTCTTTAACACAATGCTGATTTGTAGAATGTCCTAATGTAATAATAGAGCCGATAACGGTAATGTTGGAGTGGTGTTCTGATTTATTTAGATGAGCCGAAATAGCAAGGACAGTGCCGCCCACCTCATTTTCTCTGTTTAACCAGTGTTGCTGTTACTTTCGGTGTAACTATTCTGCAAGTTGTACAATGTACATATAATAATGAATTTGTCATTCACCATAATTGTTCGTGGCATTCTTGTTTGAACGTTTCATTAATTCCATAGTGCTATTTCTAGTTAAAACAAGGTATGAAACTCATGAACACAGATTAAACAATAATAGTAGCCCACGGCCCCTGATAAAAATTTAGCCAATCTTTTATGATGTTAACATGTCACTCCTAAAAAAGTGGTCTGATACCCAGAATGCGACCTTTAGAAGCCGGTCCTGGCTAAAATAACACAACTCAGGGGTAATCAACGGCACCATTTGAACTCCTCTTTACCTACCGTTCTATGTTGGACATTTAAAATCATATTCAACACTATAAAACGTATAGTTTTGTGTAATCCATGCGTATTAACAACTGTGATTATCTACATATATCTGCAAATCACAGTGTTTAAAATAACTCTAATAAAATACTTGCAATTTAGTCTATAATATCAAGAATTTTAGGTATCCACTCCTGCCCTGCCCGTATCCCCTCTGTATGCACTCACCAATTGTCTATATCCTGCGCACCATAAAACACCATGAACTTTTATCGACAGCCCCAAAAGTCTTCAGCCAGGATTGTGTAACATATCGAATGCTCCTGCTGAGTCCTTTGTAGCAGCGTAACGCAAACTGAAAACCACCTGCACAGACGAACAAACAAGTGAGAGTTGTTAAATGGATTATATTAAATTTCTATTAATCCTGGCTGCAAATACATCCTTGTTTTCACAGAAGTATTTGTCAAGACACTAAAGATCCAACACTCTGGCCACCAGTGTTGTCTGTTCAGGATTAATGTAGATAAAGGTTTTCAGGAGTTCAATAGAAGGCGTAGCGATCTTGATCCACACAGACTAACTAATGTTTTAATGTTTGCCACCAACCATATTTATACATTGCACTAATCATTCAAAATTACAACACTGTAGTCGGGCGTGGGGAGACCAAACAAAACTGCTCAATCGATTTGGTCGCTCTTAAATGGCATTACTGAAACACATTATCAACTCAAAGCAGGCAATTGCACTTTAATAAATGTATACATTATTGAGTAATTTGGCTAGCTTTAGGGCATTTGAGAGTGAAATGTTTGCAGCAATGCGTGGCAGTGAAATGTGCCGCCGACATGCGACTGGGGTGTTGTGTGGGAGCGCTCAATGCCGTATTTTCTTTGAATTTAATGAGTAGTTTTTCTAAACGTGAGCACAAAATATGAACCTAGCTTATCACAAGGCCTTTGAATGTTTATATCTATTAGAGCTAGAGGCTGTCACAATTGTACTTGCTTTTCATCTTTGCACTTGATATATGGTTTATATGAGCGGGTTTTTTTTTGTAACAATACAAGTAAAAACTATTGGAACTGTCATTGTTTTGATATCTACTAAATAAATATGGAAAAACTATAAGATATAAGGTCTTTTGAAAGACTAATATGAACCTTTTTAGCCTCCCACTGGACTTGGGCGAAATGAAGCCACCAGCGGAAGTATGTATAAGACTTGTTTATTCTGTTTCTTTCTGCTGCTAGAGTCATGGTGTTCTTTCCTGACAGATCGAGAAGCAGCAACTGTATGCTGCAGCATTAGCCTTGTTCTACGGAAACCTTATTTCAAATAAAATAGAACAATGATATGACATTTTCAAAGACAATATCATATATCAGAAAGATAAATGGCTTCGTTTCGCTGTGAGTGTCAAGCAGTTGGTATTTTGTTTAGCACTGTAACTGGCTGTGAACCAGCAAGTAATTCCCATCATAGCGGAAATAAGGGCAGTTGTAGAAAGCAGGCCCACTGGATAAAATCCGTCAGTACCAACTCCTTTTTCTATGATGAACCCAAAGATGTCAACTGTGCGTGTGTAAAGTTCTGCGCTAAACAAATCTATATACCAGCTTATACCCGTTGGGACGCAAAGCCAATAGCGGGCAATCAAGTATCACGCCTTATTTCTGATGTAAAATCCGCCCATATCCCTAACCCGCCCACTATTCAACAACAGATATTGTTTGTATAGTACGGGTCTTAGTACATTTGTATAGAAATACCTATAGCATGTTCAAATCATGGGCGAAACTTTCCAAAATTGGCTAGGAGTACTTTAAGTTATAGAGTGCACGAATAGATAATATTGGAACACTTGATTGCACTGAAAACTTAATCATCTCCTAAGTATCAAGTATGATACGGAGACAGAATTGTTTATAGCCCTGTAACACTGAAGTAACATAATTACACAGGTGTTCTCATTGCAGAGGTGGTCCTAATTGACGGTTCAACTGCACACAAACCCCAAGTGGCAAAATGGCCGTAATGCCTAATACTATTATGTGCATTGGCAGATTAGAAGTTGAATCCATGTGACGTTTTTAAGACGTCAAATGACTCCAAGATGGCGCTCTTCGTCTGCTATTTTTCTTTACAACACGCACCAAAATTAGAGTAGATCATGAATTGAATCAATACTTTCGTGTTGTGATCCTTCCAGTTAAAATAAAACATTGAAACATGAATATGGACTTACTTGTAGCGGGACTGGAGGGAATTAAATACGGGTAAAATGAGAAGATATATGATGAACAGAAGGAGGGAGAGTGGGCAGCATTATTATTCCTGCTGTTGTCCAGCCGTAATAAGCCGTGAGCTGGCGCAGATGTGTGTGGTCCTCGAGCCGCCGGCGCGGATATGAGGTGTCCCAGACGACAATACTCTCGTAGTACTTTAATGTGGCCCCAGCTGGCGCTGTGCTTTAACACACACCCTGACAGGATAATTGTATCTTTGAGGATGACATATTGTATTTTAGTGCTTCATGGTGTGTCACACAAACTGATAATGGCCTTATAATTCGATGTGCATACATTTTGATACTCACGATGTTGATGAGTTTTGCAATGTTGTTGCATTACTGATTTTGTGGATCACTTTTCAAACATTTATATTCGTGTTAGAATGGTATAAATTTGACAGGCTGAAGTAGACAATGTATTGTTTTTAAAGCAATGCCTTTAAGCAACACTATTGTTTTAACAGACGAATTAGAGTACGCAAATTGTGTGCACACAATACAGGTTAATAATTATTGCATTAGTAACTACAATGAATCTAATTGCTACTAAAAATTATGTTTTAACGCATTATGAACAGTAATGCGCTCTAAAAATTTATTTTCTAGATCTACGGCAGCACCTGCCGGTAGACATAGTTAATGTTTGTTTTGAAATGCAGTATTCCGTCGATACATTGCTATATACTATATAATATCCAAAATCATGCCCTATGAATAACAAGTATTTTCGTACATTAGATTAGTGTATTTACAAATAACCAATGAAGTAAACAGCAGCATTAATAACTTAAGCAAATGTATGGAAAAACAATCTCACAATTGCAAGATTGTAGAAAGTATTTCGAAATAATCACACGTATTGAAAATCATCCACAACGGCCCCACCGAATAGGTACACACATGCGCGCATAAATGCCATAGGGCCGCATGTCTACACCTTTAAAATGGTGTATATCGAAATCTAGACTGATCATTTGAGGGTGTCATATTGCATTTTAGTGCTTGAAATAAGTCTTCATGTACATGTACTTGCCTATGTGCAGCATTGTAGTTACATGGAGATATATTGTGCTTTGTATTGCATGCATTGTACAGTTGAACCTCCAATTAAGACCACCTCTCTATTGAGACCACCTCTATAATAAGACCACTTTTCACAGTCCCAAACCTTCGTTAGCTATTAAAATGAACCGCTGTATAGAGACCCCTCTCTCTATTGAGACCACCTAACACTGGTCCCAAAGGTGGTCCTAATAGAGAGGTTCTACTGTACTCGTGCTTTATTCATATTTTAAAAGCTAGATATCACTGTTGAAATATCCTTATCTACCTCCTTGCTCATTATTGGCGATATATGCATTGCCCGCAAACCTTTTTGAGCTGTTTACATCTGCACACAGGCGCTTTTATATAGCACACCCCATACAAAGATGACCACTTCTCCAAAGTAACCGTATTCCGTTACACACATACCCCTGTTTCAAATCTCCATATCATTTTCCAATTGGACTGCGCGCGCCTGTAAATTCGGCGGGCAGACGAGACCTACACTGTGCCCACCCCACTGGCAATTGGCAGGTGCTTAGCACGTGAAAAGACGCTTTGCACCTCTAATTCCCGCCTATGTTACGGACACCAGATATATGTGAAAGTGAATACCCCTTGCAAACTAGCTTTCATGTGTATGGGATCTACTTTCTAATAGAAGTCTCTCGCAGGAGATGAATCTATGGAGACAGCGTATTTTGCACATAATCTAACAACGGTAATGACTTTCTGGTCATGCCAAATGGAGGTTAATGCCTCGGCGTATATTGGGTTTGGGAAGGTGAATATGATTATCTGTTTGCCAGTGTTCATGGTGCAGTATATCATGGGCAGTTTGTAAAAAGGGTGCTGAGGATATTCCGCAAGCTTTAGACGAGTTAGATAGGCCAGGAATCCTCCTCGCATAATATTGTGGTGGTGTTTTTGTTTGCATTTTACTGCACACGGTTATGTTGTGCCTGACATGTACTCTGTGGCATGGGCGTTGTGACATACAATGGATATGAGTCGTGAGTTGAGCATATGTCATCGTGTGGCCACAGTAATTACTCACTGACAACAGAGGACAGTGCGGGCCCTTGGGGGTGGGTGGGGGGTCTTCGGCTCACTTGCATTGTTCACAAATCAGTTGAGCTTAGTAAGGAGTAGAAAGCTTATTTATATACAGCTTTATTGTTTTATTGCTTGTCACAGCATATAAGCTTAAATTTTAAACAAGAGGGCAATTAGCGAGTAGTTGTGTGCTTTTGTGGCCGACTGGATAGGAAATTGGACTCGTGACTTGGTCGTGAGTTGGGTTCCCGGTCGGGTCTAGTGATGGGTGTTGAGCGAACTCATCCCTAAATAGTTCCACATTGCTCCGTGGCACCTACACGTTAATTAGGTACTGGTCAATGAGTTGAAAGAGTGCGTGAGTGGTTAGCATTTTGCGCTGAATGTGCTGGCGATGCAAGTTTGTGGGAAATGATAAATTGCTGATCTTTGAGTGTGCCAATGACCTGGTTCAAAATGTCAAGTCATGAGAGCACATTGGAATCAGGACTATAAACCACCGCACTTACATTAATTTACTGACATTTCCATTATGCACGAGTCTTCACATGAGGCCATTGTGTCTTTAATGATGCACAAAGCACTTTGTTTGCACTTGTTTTTTTTCATAGCCATTGAAACGCTCAAAGTGTTTAGATGACAAATATATAAATGGACCCTGTAGCCGTGCCCATTTGGGGCAATGTGCAAAGCACTCAGGAGTTGTTTTACATTGAAATATACATATAAGCTTTAACCATTACCTCCGAAAGCACTATTTTAGAGCAGTTCGTGTACAACACTCTTATTTTTCAGTGGTAAAAAAGTCATCCATTCCTTTATATTTATGTAAAATAGAAAAAAAAAGAAATTAGAATCAATATAAGTTAGCATCCATTTAAGAAATTAAACATATATACCTTAACCTCAAATGTGGAAATATACCACCATCTGCTCTAGATATATATGCTGCCACGTGACACACTTCTCTACCAAGAACAAACAGAACAATCACATTAGGACAAAGAACTAATTATGTTGCATACTTTTAAATCAGTGACATAGCATTTTTATGGTAGCAGCTGTGACACTGTCGTGTTAAGTTGGCAATGGCAGTCAAATCTTTTTCTTTCTTTTTTTTTTTTTCTTTTTTTTTTTTTTTTTTTTGTCTTTTTTTCATTTTTTTTTTTTTATTTTTTTTTTTTATTGGGAGGGGGTTCTAATATGTACAATAGTATAAAATAATATCACAAAATCTAAATAAACCGCCCTACGTCTTCTAAACTAATGTTTCTCGAAGAAATGAGGACAAAATAAAAGTTTTAGGTAATAGGATGTTAAAGAAAATGTTCCATAGCTTTTGAATATATATTTTCAATGAAGACTCTGCATAAATATAAATGGCATGTCGGTAAGAAATGTTTCCACACAAAGCTATATAAGTCGGAGTTGTGGGAGTAATAGCTCACAATTACATCTGCTGACATTAAGAAACACAAAGGCATGTACGATACAGAAGAGGAGTCTTTGAAATACATCTTCAAATAGATTTCATCACCACCAGCAACACATGTACATTTTTTTGCACTCAATACGCCTTTTGGTGTGTTCTCTGGTACCTAATTACATCATGTGTACAATTGATGTATGTAATTCGAACAGAATATTTAGTAACGTATCTAACTGGATTATCTGGATGATAGAAAATAAACTTGCAACGCGATATTAGCACTATGGATGTTACTAACTCTGTGATACGCTTGTCACATGTGTAACCCACCCCCGCTTGATGTAAAAAATGTATCCCCAAATTTCACATAGACTATGATAGCTCCAGGTACTCTAGAAGGCTCAGACGATAAGAAAACATATTGTCAGCCTTTTCATGGTGCCTCGAGTGCATTTTATATGACCGTCTGCAATATAACGCTCTATGAGCATTCAAATGGACTGGATGAAAAGACGGTCTCATGGGACCATTCGGAAATAGCAAGGCATAACACAGGAACATCTTTATGGACATCGTCAGCAAGGCCACCTTTAAGCAGAAAGTCTGAGTTAGGCCTCCAGATTACTCAGGAAAGCAATAAGATGATCCAGATCAACGACTCAATCATCCATATATCGGGAGCCCACAAGCCGGATAAATCAAAATCACTTCTCCAATGAAGTGATAACATTTTATTAGGCCAGAACCAGGCAGAAGTGTGCCATTTCCTCCAAGGAAACAGCATTAATCATGGAGCATCATGAACAACCCAACTGTTTGGAACAGATGCTTCTGTTTCATGCTTCCATTGCTACAGATTTAACAACAGCACTTGGTGACACTTACGGTTTCATCTGTCATGGCCCGTTAGAGACCCTTAAATAGGGTATCCCACAAAGCGATGGTGGCCTTATAATTCAATGTGCATACATTTTGATACTCACGGTGTTGGTGCGTTTTGCAATGTTGTGCATTACTGATTTTGTGGACCACTTTTCAAACATTTATATTCGTGTTAGAATGTCATAAATATGGCAGGATGAAGTAGACAATGTATTCTTTATAAGGCAAGTTTTGACAGACGAATTAGAGTATGCAAATTGTGTGCACCAACATAATACAGGTTAATGATTATTGCAGCAGCAACTACAACGAATCAAATTGTTACTATAAACTATATTTTTTACGCATTGGGACATTAATGCGTTCTAAAATTTATATTCTAGATCTACGCAGCAATTGCCAGGTAGACAGAGTGCATAATAGTATTCCTGTGTTCCGGTGATACATTGCTACACATCTATACTATATAATATCCGAAATCCTGTCCTTTTTTAATCATTAGTATTTTCGTACATTAGTGTGTTTGCATATAACCAATGAAGTAAAAAGCAGTATCAATAATTTAAGCAAGATCTATAGAAACAATCTCACAATTGCAAGTTTGTAGAAAGTATTTCGAAATATTCACACGTATTGAAAATTATGCATAACGGCCCCACCAAATAGTTACACACATGCGCACACATGTCATAGGACAGCATGTCTACATCTTTAAAATTGTGTATATCTAGATCTAGACTGATAATTTTCAGTCCTATTTTCTATAGATAAATCGTCCAAAAGCAGCAAACAAGGCCAGAGTTAAGCAGAAAGAACCAGAAGAGCGCCATTCCTTACCGAACTAGCAAAATCACTCCAAATTCGAGTCCAGAACCCACACGATCCAAATAGAAATGGCTCTAAGTTTCTAACGTCTTCTTGAGCATCTGAGACTATCATCGTCTATGTGAAATTGGGGATTTAGTAGTCACTTGTACTGACCACTCATTTCCTGCTGAGACTTAAATGAATTCAACATACAAACTGTAAGAATACATCAAAGAAAGATGCGGTGTTTCAAGGCACTTTGATTGGGCTTATGTTGTCTACAGCCGTACGCGTCACCCAGACCGAACCAGAACTAAACAGCAGAGGTTAGCACGTGACAATAAAAGAAGTCAGTAAGTAGTGCACAAAGAGTCTAACCTATTGGACAGACAAATCTTAGAGTCAATAACTTTTCGTAACACTATAGTAAAGAAAGGATGAAATCCTTACTCAGATGCTTCTTTTGAACGAAGACGAATGTTGTCCGAAATGTCTTCGTTCAAAAGAAGCATCTGAGTAAGGATTTTTTTTATCCTTTCTTTACTAGGCCTATGATGAATCCAGATGCTAAGAAATCTCTACTAGATAACACCCGTAAGACTGTTGAGAACATGAACAGAGATGAAGGAGCTTACCAATTATCCCACGCCTATGATAACCTTCTGAGACCTAAGACAGCCCAAAACTACAGAGCCCCCCGACCCCGACCCCCCTCCCACAACAAATACTGACTGACCTCTTTTACCGTCACGTGCTGCCATCTGGTGACAGAAAAAGCAAGTGTCAGAAGATGGACATTGAACATATTCAGACAATAAGTTGTTAATGGATTTATCACAAAATCGGGTAATATGTCTATAAACAGAAGAGGCCCGGCTTGGCCCTGACAGAAACCCGATGAACGCCAGTCATCGGAATACCTAACAATGCCACCTCGCCACATTGGGACTCTCACGATGGGGTGTACGGCGTAGAGCCGCTGCCGCACGCTGCCACACACACAGCCCGAGATGCTCACCATCAAGACGAGAACAAAACCCAGCAGAATCACGTCCATGTGCAGATACGGCAGTTGGAGATTGCTGCTTAACCACAGATTATCGCTCAGTCTCGAACGACGTATCTGTTGTTAAGTAATCACCTTCAGTGAAGTGCTCCAAGTGTATTATAGATGCAGGTCTGGGTATAAGACGTGATTTGGTACGTTTGTGAAAGCAGTGAATGGAGGGATAATGTTTTTGGTGTTAATCGTGTTATACTGGAGTTTGTATTGACGTACATGTCTAGCATCGGCCGTAAGTGACCAAAGTTCTTGTTGAGATAAAAAGTTGAGTTCATCAGCGGGATTACAGTGAAACTGAAACCACCAACAGTAATGAATTAGTTATTACGACATCCTGAAGACACTTACGTAAACAGTCGCTATTGGCGTTATGAAATATGCTTCCGTCTCAATCAGTGTCGGTGTCATGTTAAAGGAAGAGCTGTAATCATAAAAAGAAAAATCAGATTTTGTTTTAATGTTCTTTCAGTTGTTTTCTGAGAAACATTAGACTTTTGCAACACTGTTGCAGTTGTTAAGAGCACCTACGTATTTATAAGTAGTGCAATCAACTCATTCTCAATGATGGCTCTGGAAGGTTTACACCTTTTTTATGAGAAACTGCCATAATAATAATTTGGACCATATCTGAAGCTCTATTGCTTGTGAGGTCTACTGTCTGATCTTAATAGTATCGCCTGGATATAGTTGGGGATGCATTGCCATGACTGATGAGAAGTGGCTTTATTTTAACTTTATCTTAATTCCATCTTTGACAAGAAGATTCCCAGGGGATTGGGGTGAGCGAGAGCCCCTATATCAGTGCACCACGTGTGGTCAATGTGTTGACTTGTGACATCGATCTTTACACTGGAAGATAACGCGGATTATTACGGGTTGGTAAAGACGTCCATAGTGATTGATCGTACATGCAACAGACTACAAACTCTTTGCAATTCAATGTTATTACCTCATAAAAACTAAAACACCAAACCACAAGCTCCATGGCTGCTGCACTCTTCAACACGTCCGTGCTGCTGGCTGCAGACGATACCCACGTCCCATACTACCTCGTGCCCCCCTCCGCCGACCTGACGGACATGCCGCCTCCCTCCCTGGACGAGTACACGGCCGTGCACGCGTACCCCGGCGCCATGAAGCAGGTGCCGGTGTGGGAGGTGGTCGTCAAGGTGTGGAATAAGTTACCCAATTATATAAAAAATCATGTGATAGCAAAAAGAAATTTAAATCCCAATGTAAAAAAAAAATATCTTTTAATGAAATGATCAAAGTTGAAAATAGCAGATATACTAAGTAAACAGCTCTTTCATCTGAAAATGTGGTCTCTCTGGATACATATATTCATAAAATTTGATAGATGATACCTTGCTGTGGCAAGATGAGTAAACAGTAATAGTAATTAATTTTTGGATTATTTTTATCAGATAAATATGCGATTTGGATGCCAATTTGAAAGATATGTTGTTTTTTTAGGTCCACCATGGAAATAAGTTGCTAGATATTTTTTAATATCTTAAACTTTTGGTGTTAACCATATTCTTTATCATTAGGCATAATTTCACAATTTATCTTTTCTTCATGTTTTTGTATTTGTAATTTTTTCAGCATCACATGTATTTCAATATTGTAGTCCATACTCAGTATTTCCAAAGATTCAGTAGTATTTATATATTTTGTCACCTCTGTATATTGAAACTATAACATTGCTGTTATTTTTAATGTAAGTAAAGCAGATATTTTTGTATTATTATTGTTTGCCATAATGATATTGAATAAAATCAATCTCAATCTCAATCTCAAGGTCGCCTTCTACCTGGTGGTGATCGTCGGGCGCTGCTCGGCAACGGCCTCGTGGTGGCCACAGTGCTGATGAACCTACGCATGCGCACGACTACCAACTTCTACATCGTCAACCTGGCGGTGTCCGACATGCTGGTGACGCTGACGTGCACGTGGGTGCACCTGGTGGACGACCTCAGCGAGGGCTGGGTGCTCGGCGCCTTCTTCTGCAAGATCAACACCTTCATGCACGGTTGGTTCTTTTCTAGTCAATACTCATCATAGGCAGATCCAGGGGGCCCCATTTTCCCAGCAAAATACTTCATTTTTGTAGGGTTTTTGGCATGTCCGCCATGGATCCCCAACGAAACCCATGAAATCCCCCCTTCCAAAAACCTGGATCTGCCATTGTTCATAGTTTTTAGTCTTCTTGCTCTGTTTTCTATTCCCACCACTGTATTGGCATAGCTGAAGACAGTTTTACAACCCTAATCTCCCATTTGACTATATCAAATGGCCCTGAACTAATGATCCCAGGGTTGTGAGACCAGAATGATACCATCATCCCAAGTAGCGGGCTGTTAAAAGGTCACACGGCGGAACCAATGTCTCTGTAATCCCCACCCGGCCTACATGCTTGATCTGTTATAATCTCAACCCAGAGGTCGTGGGTTCGAATCCCACCTACGGACAGAAATTTTGGGAGGTCTAGTTTGCCATAGCAAAAAAAGGGAGAAGAAACATTTAATCCACAAGCAAACTTGGGAAAAACACATTCAATACTGACAGTTTTTGTGACTCACGTAATAAAAATTGTATTCACTAGGCTGAGAATCAAAATAATTCACGTCTGGGTTTGAATAGAGTTGGAATTTAGATCCAGTTCTCTGTTTTTGAATTTAAACCTAGCCAACACGCTATAAATCGCGTGTCGCAATACGTGTTACAAACATCATGTTGCTCTCACCCTCCGAGATTACATGATTCATGCGCATTGTAGAAACCATCATTTTACACGGTTTTCAAACGCATTGATACCAATACATTTCACTTACTAAACACCTGTGTGTGCGTGCGTGCGTGTGTGTGTGCGTGCGTAAGTGCGTGTTTATACTAGTAATATGCCTTTGTTAAATACCACCACAATTCGCAAGATTGCAAAATGGAGTGCCTTGTAATAATACACAGGGTTTATTATCAACTACATATGTTGACATAAATAACACATTAACTGGACAACTAAAAGCTGAAGTCCCCGCAAATTATCCCATCCGTACGCTACACATATCACTGTGAGTGCATTCTGGGAAGTTTTTGTTTTCAGCGATGCTTACAACTTTATGTAGTAAGTGACTGCGTCCACAGTTGATGGTTGCAGGCTGCTTGCATTTGCTGTATAATCGAATTTACAGCTGATGATAAGAGACCGAGAGGCATTAAAAGCCTTTGTAGTCGTCACAAATTACACTTCTCATATTCCTATTACCATGCAAAAACTGGTCATCTTCAATGAGGACATGAAGAGATTGCAGTCTGAGGGTGGGGATGCGTTAACACTACGCCAGTATTACAATGTATGTTGTTTGAAATAGATGAAACCAGAAACGTATTTGAATATGACAAAATTTCTAAAATAGCTCACACATACATTATACCAACCCTTTCCCGGTTACCCTTATCATTTTCAGTGTAGGCCGTTTTCTCGCCAAATTTGAGTATTTACGATGTCAGATTATTAGTATAATATTGCAACCAAATGATTCATTCCTTTTTTAAAACTGAATGTATATTTACAGTTTCTTTCCTAAAAAGGATAAGTGTGAGGACCTTTTCATTAAGTTGCAGTTGTAAGAGAAAAGGTGGCCGATTTTAGTTTCAGCCACTAGGTCATGACCTTTTGACCTCTGGAGATGTCTACAATGACGTGATGACATAAATAATGCAATAAACAGATTCTACACGGCTATACCTTTCCAATGGTACCCTAATTGCATACAAAAGCTAATTTTAAACATACAGAAATTAGCTGTATATTTCCCCTACCCCTAATTTTGACGTATCGCGAACTCTCCATGAGGCGGCAAACTTTCATGAAAATAACCCCCATGGGACAATATTTGACAATGGGAACAACTTGATTACTTTTACATATCACCTAAGGATAAAAAAAATCACGTAAGAAAAAACGTTCCATATGGCCCTTGTGACCCATATCGGCCAACTAGGCTATATGTCCTTACATTTTTTTCCTTATGTCCTTACATTTTTTTCCTTGTGTCCTTACAATTTTTTCCTTGTGTCCTTACAATTTTTTGTTCCTTCATCACCACTCGATCTTGATCTTACGACAGCTGACAGAAGCACTCGAGAAGAATTCTCGGCGACACCAGACGCCCGCTATTGCTTTAGTCTCGTATCATTGTCACCAGAGATTTTTGCTCGTATATTACATATGTTTTTTACTATATTACAGTTAATCTTGTTTTTATTGCCATCGCAGCTACAAAATATGAGAACTGTATGAAGGCACACAATACTACAGTTGTAAACTCACGATATAGTGCGTGTTGCACATGTGTTTTATCAGCGATGTCAGAGGAAAGGTGGAAGCATTAACTAAACAAACAAACTCAACAGCCAGGAGTATTGCCCATAGACAATTACCTTGAAGTAATGAAGTTATTAGATAATTCTCTATTGCACTTGAGATTATAAGTCAGCTAAATTGGGGCTGCTGTATGGATTTGGGGCTTCCTTCCTGACACCTTGGTGAGTTCTGACAGAACACGAACTCATTTTAGCGCAGTTTTATGGGTTCTTTGCTGTTACAATAAATGACTCGTATGAGGATACCTTGACACACCGAGCAGCAGATGAAGGTGGCTCCTAGGTGGGAGGATTATTGTTCTGTCATACGTATATGGGGGACTGTAGTTAGAGACCCACCCGTAAATACGGTGTCACACAAAGTGATGATGGCCTTATAATTCGATATGCATACGTGTTGACACTCACGGTGTTGGTGAGTTTTGCAATGTTGTGCATTACTGATTTTGTGGATCACTTTTTCAAGCATTTATATTCGTGTTAGAATGGTATAAATATGACAATTGAAGAAGAGCATGGATCCTTCTAATTCAATGCTTTCAAGCAACAATACTGTTTTAACAGACGAATTAGAGTATGCAAAGTGTGTGGACCAACATAATACAGGTTGATAAATATTGCAGTAGCAACTACAATGAATCAAATTGTTATTACATATTATATTTTGACGCATTAAAACAATAATGCGTTCTATAAATATACATTGATCATTACAAGAGTTGTAGTGTGATCCGGTGATACATTGCTATATACTATATAATATCCGAAATCATGTCTTTTTTTAATCATAACTATTTTCGTACATTAGTGTATTTGCAAATAACCAATACAGTAAACAGTAGTATCAATAATTTAAGCAAGATGTATGGAAACAATCTCACAATTGCAAGTTTGTAGAAAGTATTTCGAAATAATCACACGTATTGAAAATCATGCACAACGTAACCAACAAATAATTACACACATGCGCGCATAAATGCCATAGGACAGCATGTCTACATCATTAAAATTGTGTATATCTAGATCTAGACTTCTCAATTTTAATCATTTAGATAAATGCTGGATTCTCCATTTGGCAGTTAACATGGCATAGCTCTGCTCAGTATATAACGACAAAAAATATCATCATTTTCACAATTCCTACCAAAATGCTAATTAGAACACGGTGATATATATGCTCCCAGCAACGTTATACAATATTCAACATTCAGACATTTGTCTAACACCGTATGACAGTTGAAGCACAGTGATTATGTAGTTTGGATGAAGTGAATATAAATGTTTGAAAATTGATCCACAAAGTCAACAATGCACAATGGCTAATCAAAAACTATAACTGATGTATGTGTGCGAATTTGAAGGGAACAAAGAAAAAATGAGCCATAGTGCGAACATACCCGAACATCACAGGGTGAGAGGGACTTATAATATACTAACATTATGACAGGCATTTATTGCTACTTCAAGTTATCCATAAATTCCAGTCACTGGTGTGCATGATAAACGGGTCTAGCAACTTTACAAATTGCTCCTAATTTTGATGTGTTCTCCCTAATGCTCGAGATGTAAGTGGGGCAAAAGAAAAATAGGTCTAGATTTAATTCTATGCTGCAAGGGTTGACAAGAAAGGCATGACTTTGATCAATTGCACTTCAAACCCGCTAATATGTATGTAAAACAGGCATTGTGTTCAATCCAGTCACGTGACAAAGATGGATGCTCGATCCACGATCGATCACGTATCCATATTTATTGTAAAATTGAATAATCTACCGCCCGTTTGCCATGAGTTAGTATGGATTTGCGCCGAGGAGGATTTCACTGTCGTTTGGCAACAGGCAACTCTACGATTTGTACGCACCTGAGTTCTTGTGCCGACATTTCGTGAACACGCGATGGCGAAATCTTTTGATTTTCGAATGTCGCCTGCAGTAGCAGATCCTGGAGATTTGCTTGGAAAAAAAAAATAGCCATAAGACATTTGTATTGTTAATGATAGCCGAGTTAGTGTGTGCTGACACTGTTGATGTATCGCCTGTACCCACGAGCTAGATAGTGTCTACTTAGAATAGAAGCGGTAAATAAATAAGAGTCGTGGGAACTGATGATGACGAATGGTCAATTTAATGATGTAAGATGACGCGTGTAGACTGTGTACCGCCAAGAAAACACCCTCATTTGGAAACACGGCCTATACATGGGCACATGAATTTTACACAAAATCAAAATATCTGGGCAAAAGAGTCGCCAATGACTTTGGCCAAGACAAAAACTAAATTTATATATACCCTTCTAACATTTTTGTGGGGGAGGTTTTGACCAAGACAAAAAAAAATCAATACTATTATCAGTGGGGATGTATGTGGCTAGTTTTAACCTAGTCCTGATAGTCTTGATCATAATGGGACATTGCCTCCCTTCCCTTCTTGCCAAGACAACAATACTGACAATATAAAACATGTGGCAAAAAATAGCATATTTCTGGTGAGCTTGTATTTGACCCACCCCATCCCCTATCCACCGTCCGAGACTTACTCCCAACCTAGTCGTGACATGGAGAAGTCGTGGGTATCGAAGACAAGGTCACGAGAGATATGCAATTCCTTGACATAGAAAGTTTTCCCATTCTAGCCGTGGTCAAGACTAAACCAGACAAAATCCAGACAAGATTAAGATATGGTAAAGACTTGGTCTCAATAAGGTTAAGATATGGTTCAGACATGGTCAAGACGTGATCCTGACCATGGCGACAAGATCATAACCTGGTTTTGACGCTAGTTACAATTGTGGAATGGGTATCCATACCAAGTTGTGACCTAGACTGACATGGTCCAGACATGGTCCAGTCATGGTTCAACTAGGTTACGACATGGATAAAGATCTTTTAAGTCTTCTTCCAATCACGGCGACATTTCTTTAGTTCTACACGCAGCAAGTGGAACTAAAAAGTCGCGGTGGAAGGTGGAAGTGCATGGAGACTTTTCACAAGATCACAACAGGACTATAACCCGACCATGAAGACTAGATAAGGACTAGATCTCGACATGGTCCCATGTAGGTCTCAATCCAGTCCAGACCTCAAAAACCAGTTTTTATCTAGGTAACGACAGTGCAATGGAGGGGCAACATCCACGGCTTTTCAAAAGTTTTGACGTGATCAATACAAGGTCCAGTTGGTGGAAAAGGGGCGGTGGGTACGACTCACTACACGGATAGTGCACGTGGTCTTGTTTTAGTGCGCAGTTTCTATTGTTGGTTGTGAACTGGAGCGGGGGCGGCAGCAGGCTTAAGTACAGGACACACGAACAGGGTGTAAAGCTGTGTTTATAAGCTATATAATTTCAAGAAATCATACCTTTTAAGTGTGATCAGTTAGTAATTCGGCCGCTTTTCCAATTACCTTCAGATGGAGTGATTCTAATATCAGATTGTTGGCTTCATAGCAGTCTCACAACCGCTGTTTAGTCCTTTGTCTTCTCTGATGTAGGTCGTCGTGTTATAGCAAAATGAGACTTGGGTTTCTTATTTAATTAGTTTAATAGCTCGGTAGTTATAATGATGATGTCACCATATAATTATGTGAAAATACATAGATATTGTTTTTGTTTTGTTTTTACATTTTATATGCATGTACTCGAACTTGTGCAAATGCTATGCTTTTGTATACCTCACTTTACCATAATAGTCAATCGATATAAAACAAATTCATACTAAATTTTTATACAGACGTTTCAGCATCAGCGTTAGACTGCCACTACATATAAAAAAACTAAATCCAATAAATCTTTCAAAACATCACTAAAAACCCATCTCTTCAAAATAGCTTTTGGATGTTAGCACTGATTATGTATCTATTTAACCATTTCTATATCATCCACGCTTTACCTGCTTAACAATTTCGAATACTGTTAGTTTTATTTTGTAAAAATTGTGCTAATCTGGTCTTAAAAATCTGTATGAATTGTGGGAAAACTCAACGTAGTTGGAAGCGTGTACATATATCCTTATTTCAAAAATAACATCACAAATCTTCTTTGTTCCCTAATGGCCCGTCATGCAATATTGTCTGTCCTAGGCTCCTGGAAAAGGCCCCTGGATAAATATGTTTAAACGCATTAAAAATGCGCTCTATAAACTTTTAATACAATTACCAGACGGTAAGTCCAGTAACCCACATAAAGTATAAGTACAGTGCTCCGGTGATCCATAACTATATACTATATAATATTCAAAATCATGTCCTTTTTTAATCATAAGTATTTTCGTACATTAGTGTATTTGTAAATAACCAATAAAGTAAACAGCAGTATCAATAGTTTAAACAAGATGTATGGAAACAATCTCACAATTGCAAGTTTGTAGAAAGTATTTCGAAATAATCACACGTATTGAAAATCATACACAACGTCACCAAATAGTTACACACATGCGCGCATACATGCCATAGGGCAGCGTGCCTAAATCTTTAAAATTGTGTATATCTAGATCTAGACTGATCATTTTTAATCCTATTTTCTATAGATAAATACTGGATTCTCCTCTTGTCGACCACTTATTGTAATGCTAATATAGTGGCTGTCTACTCGTATGGTCGCACAGTTCAGTCTGTACACAACGTTGTACCGTACCGGTTTCTTAATGTTGTTGTTTAAGGTTGGACAAGACTATGCCTCTTGGTGAGCTGATAAATGACTGGAACACTCTTCTAAATTTCTGGGGGCATCACCAAAACTTGTCGGGGGAAATCAATGTACAGTTGATACCCGGCTGAGGTACATTGGCGTGATGAGAAATGTGTGATCCATATGAACTGATTTGAAAGAAAAATAAATGTACTGCATTACAAGTATATGGAAAGCAGTGATTGTCTCAGCATGTCTAACTCATCCCCGGCCGCCAACATGGCAGACAAATGTGTTAATGATAGCACATGTGCCAAATACGCTTCTGTCTTCAAAAACACGTCCATACCCACTAATTGCCGTATATTCCCGCAGTCAATGTTGCTATTGAAATGTTTTGTTTGGTTGTTTGTTTTTGTTTGTTTGTTTGTTTAATTAAGACTGCATATCATTCAGCGTGCACATTTTGCCGAATCGCTCATACATTTCTTTCAATAATGTATTCGTTTTCACAGCGTTTTTTATTTTCTTTGTGGCTTTGTAGTTATGTTTTCTGGTGGTTTGAGGCGTGAATTAATTAAGCGTAAGTCACATAGCTCGGCAAGTATTCAGCCACACAATAACAACATAATGGATGTAATTAGCTTTTATCCTAGTCTAGTGTGGCCGTACTAGTGTGGTCATACTTTTGGCAGTGTGTTTTCCTTAACAAGTTCCTATAAAGAAAATTGACGGTCCCCTAAAGCATCATATATGCAAAGTTTGCATTCTTTTTCATCGCTTTATTTCTCTCTTGCATGTCACGGTGTAATGGTTTTAGCGTCTATTGCTATGTGTGGACTGGAATTCAATAATAGCAATTGAGCCACAGTCTCATGAGAGGTATCATTAGCCTATGATGAGTTTCTTCTTTATATTATGATTTAAATGGGGGTGTGGTACGTATACATTCATCCCTAAGTTCTACCAGGATGTAATTATTGCGTTTATCAGTTCAGAAATCAAAAGTGAGGAGTCCTTTAGAAAAAATTCTAACTCAGCTTTTTTTCTGTAATAAAAAAGCCTTTTAGTTTAGTTAAAAGGGTGGGATATATAGAAATACTTTTTCATAAATTAGACGAGGGAAATTTTACCTGCTTAACAGTATCGAAGACTCTTGGTTCTATTTTGTAACAATGGATCTAACCTGGTCTTAAAAATCTGTATAAATTGGGGGGAACTCAACATCTTTTATTTGGAAGTGTGTACATATCCTTGTTTGAAACATAACATCATACATCTTCTTTGTGCCTTAATAGCCAGTCATGCTATATCGTCTATCCTAGGCCCCTGGTAAAGGCGATACCGTACTTAAAGGTATGATATAACATAAGATGTGATTTTTGTCTTCAGTGAGTAACCTTTCTAGGACAAAGCTGGTATCATGTTCATCATGTGTGTTATACTGTACACGGGAAGTGGCCTCTATTTGGCATCACGTTGGAATGGGGTGTGGTGCACACTTCATTTGTTCATTCGGGTACGAAGGCCATATGTGCTTCCGTGGCCGAGTGGATAGGGAGTTGGACTCGTGACCAGAAGGTCGCGGGTTCGATTCCCGGTCGGGTCTGGTGGTGGGTGTTGAGCGAACTTACCTCTAACAGGTTGCACACTGCTCCGGGGTACCTACACGTTAAATAGGTACAGGTCTAGGGAGTGAACGCTAATGTGAGTGATAAGCACGTCTGCGCCGCTACGGTAGCAATGTGCTGTATGCTCCCCAGGGAGTAGAGAAGGATTTAGTGTGACAACGATGCGTGCTGTGTGGCTTGCATCTTGTACTATGGCATCATTACTATTACCGTTGCCTTGAATACAATCATTACACACCAGCCTGTCACAACAGTCAGATGCGCAGACTGGGCTAATTAGCTATGTTATGACAGTTGTAACTATTTTTAACACGTGGAAAGTTGCTGGACAAAAATGAACGTTTAAAAGGAAATATAGGTCTATGCATGCAGCCGTGTAACTATGAAAGACAATGGCAGTGCAAAAATGTGGTGAGCAGTTTAGGTTGAATGTGTTTATGTGTTGAGTGAGCCTTGTACTCATATACCAAAGGCCGTTGTCATTTTACCCCCGCGGGCAATGACCATACGCACATGCCAGCTTGATTAATGGTGTACACCAGCTTTCCCACAAAAGTGGATGTTGAAGGCCTGACCAAGGGGATGCCCCATCATGATTAGAAGGGTCGCTATCAATGTTAGTCAACCTCTACGCCCACGTGGACGTAAGGGCACACTAACATTTGGCAGTGCTATTAAGACTTCAAAGAATTCTATGATATGCATGTCAACTAAGTTAGGCTCAGCTGGTCATTGGTGATTTACAACCTGTTGACCGTCCAGCAAACGTCGCAAGCAAAATGTCAGTTGGTGTAATTGGCCAAATAAAACACAGGGAACCTTTAGTGTGTTCGGCGTTCCCGTGGTTATCTTGACTGGAACCAAAATGACAGGAACACCGAGCAATACATCAACATTGTCACCGGAAGAGATGTGTGTATTGTGTTTTGAATAATGATCAGTTCTCCAGTTCCTTCTGAATGCCAAAACTATGACACAACACAATCCTTATATTAGCCACGTAAGCGTTTCCCCATCTGAATGCACAAGATATTTAAAATGAAGATGTTCTTTTCAAACAACTGCCATTCGTATATGACACGTGTGGTGTAAGTAGAGGAGTGGTATCCAAGTTAATTGCTGGATTGTGTTTTGAATAAATACAACTGACCAGATTTTTTGTATTGTAATAGAAAGATGGCGATATCATACACCTACAATCTGGTATAAATTAAAACATGTTTTTAAATAGATTGAAAAAGGAAAATATCAACGCACGTGTTAACTCTACGATGTTTGAGAAAAGAATGAGCAAATAAAGGTGAAATTTTTTTCAGAAGCCTGGCGGAGCGCGGGTTAAAGGTTCACTCCGATCCATAGCGTGGGTCATGGGAGGGAATGGAGAGGGGAAAAAACCGCTCCTAAACCAAGACATCAGGTGGCCGAATGTTTATCTTTTGCGCAACACGTGACAACTATTTCGGCAAACTTGCCATTGACCAATCAAAAGAGAAAAAAGTTTAACATGTAAATTGCCAACATACAGAGATATGTATTAACGGTTTAGAGAAACAGGTCCTCTTAATCACCTAAAAAAGTCTGCCACAATAAATGATTAGCGAACCACTTATAATGAGGACATCAAAGTGCACCACTTGACAGTTAAATCTTTAATGTCAGCGGTTATCGGGCGTCTTCCCCCGTCAGACAGTCAGCGAGGACTCGTTAGTATTACTCATCTGGACACTCGATCCATAAACCATCCCTCACGTGAACTAACGTGCACCAGTAAAGGCTTTCTTTATCCAGTCTGTGTCCGTGACTTGACCCATCCTATACACGCCACATCCGTCTAATAAGGTGGAAGATATAGGTGGCCCCATTTGCACTGAACTCATTTAGGGATCGGCTATTTAGAAGATCCCATGCTGTGAGTCTGGGGGTGCTTTAAACAAATATGAACGCAAATGCTCGTCAGCCATCTATGCAACAAGTAATAAAACGCAACTTTTGGATGTAAAGGTCTGTTAGTTATTATGGCATCCGTCAAGGTGTACAAATGTAAATGTAAATGTGGTTATTTATAGTCGCGATTCACTGTTATCGTGCTCTAGCGACTTTACATATTTACACCAGGTCATTGTCATCCTTGTCACACTAAATCCTTCTTAACTCCCTGGGGAGCATACAGCACATCGCTACCGTAGCGCAGACGTGCTAATCACTCACATTAGCGTTCACTCGCCCGACCTGTACCTATTTAACGTGTAGGTAGGCCTACCACGGAGCAGTGTGCAGCCTGTTAGAGGTAAGTTCACTCAACACCCACCATCAGACCCGACCGAATCGAACCAGCGACCTTCTGGTCACGAGTCCAACTCCCTATCCACTCGGCAACGGAAGCACATATGGCCTTTGTACTCGAATGAACAAATGAAGTGTGCACCACACCCCATTCCAACGTGATGTCAATTAACAAAGCTCGGCAAAGCTTGACGCAAATTGGAAAGTTTAACAGCTTGGTTGAAAAGCCGGGACCCCAGTTTTCATGGTCTTTCACCACTTGTCACGCTCCTTTAGGATGTCGCAAGAATTGCTACAATCCAAAGTGGCAACTGGTTCATATCACAGTGTAAGATTTTTTGGAGAAATGACGGCACTTTACTCGCTGGTTTAAAGCGCGATGTTCGCCGTTGGTGTGAACTGTGCATAAACATTGTACATTTCAGCTGAAACATTGTATGTCAAACAGCACTGAAACTTTCAAAAAATGCTGAAAATCCACCTAATATGGCTCTATGGAAGGCGCACTTTAATTGGCAAATTGCTGAAATAGTCACATGCCATCAGTAATGTAAGCAATGTGCCAAATTTGGAGGTCACGGTTCAAGCTGTATTGAAACTAAAATAGAAAATATCAAAACTAAATCTAAAATGGCCCTTTATATTAGAAGAAGGCATATTGTACTTGGCTATATTCCAAAATTGGACACCGGTAATGACCGCTATAATCATCAGGTATGTAAACATTGCACTAAGTTTGAATGGTTTATTTCAAGTGCTATTGAGACTATTGCATCGATTACCATAAGATGACCGTACAGATAACACATTTTAAATTGGCTAAGTGGTGAAAATCGAATCATTTTTGGCGTCACCTCATACCTCATAGTTGTGTGAAATTTGACCAAAATCAGTTCATTGGTAAACGCTGTAGCTTCTCCAGAGACACAGACATATATTTTTAAGTGGCTATACGAAAGTCCATGCATGTTAGCCTTTGACAAGGCTAAAGAATATCATCTAAAAAGATTATTGAAATTTGTGATCATTGCACTCAGAAACAGCACCAGTCTAAATGTCTCAGCTTAGCGGATGATTCTTTAAACATCAGTCTATTAGAGTCAGTCTAACATATGCACATGCATGTACAGTGAAAAGAGTTGTATTCTGTATGGGTGTTTTAACGTGAACAAAACTAAATATCAATAACTAAATATTAAACACCATAGCCTTTAGAAAGGCTAATCCAGGCGTGTGCGTCACGTTACCAAAGGAAGCCATTAGATCTCATCCACGTACACACGTCACTCATGAAAAAATTCGTTTTGTCCATTCGTACGTACAACGACGAACATGATGAAATTTAACCACAATTGTCAAACCGGATGACTGCACGTCAAATCGTGACCAACAACTGTTTTGTTTTACCTCGTGACGTAGGACGAGGTAAAGTTTGAAGCCGAGTGCGATTTCTTCTCGAGAGTAGACACAGAACAAGTGCTTTTGAATGGCTGTAGAAAGCAGGCACTTGATTAGTATTTCAATTCGACTACGTTATTGATAAATGTCACGGTGCACTCACACCCAGACACATCAAAGCTACTCTTTAAATTCATAAATCAAGATTGGGCAAAATTATGCTGCTAAAAACCTAGATGGTCACAGTTACACTATAGATAGAGCTTCTGCTGGATCTGTTCCTGTCTTAATGGATAAAGCAACGTGATGCTGTCTAGTCTATAATTCCTATTGTCCATGTCATTGCCACAATGTGGGGCAGTAAAATAAAAGTAGGCGCCATAAATTGCGTGTTATTTCTCGCCGGCAATAGTTATGTTCTCTCATTTCCCTGCGACACGTCTCCCTTATTATCGCCACTTTTCACTGTCAGCCATAAACTACAAGTCTCGAGGGCGAATATGACGTCTGCTACATAACTCCTGGCCACAAGAAGTCCTACTCGAGTCTCACCATTTCAACAGCGAGTATTACAATTGTATAAACATGTTATACAGTGTGCGATTGAACATCAAAAGTAGAACTGTGAGCTTAAAAACAATACACGTGATGTGAGTAAACGCTCAGCACTCAAAGTAGTTATACACGGGGTATAAGAGGTTCAAGAAACCCACATTCCTATTCTTCTTCATTCCCTTAACACTGTTTTTGGCCTTTTTCTCACACAATTTCTTTTTTTCCAACCTTCCACATTTCAACACCTTAAATGATATTTTGTGCATTGGTGAGTGCTCAAAAAATTGTTTTAGAATGACACACTAATTTGGGAAGTGCCATACTGGACTAGGATCGGTTATTTGAACAGTATATCAAGTTTGCAAATCATATTGCAAGAAGTATTGACACATTGCAGACAGATCAAACAACTCTGAGACCAAGAATGCCATTCTAGAAGGCACACTTGTCAAAATGTCAAAATTCGACACAGGTGATGGTTACACTAAATATTGATTAAGTGCATCAAATTTGGGAGTCATGCTTTAAAGCTGTATCGAATTTAATTGCAGAAAATGCAAACTATTTTCCTAAAATTACCTTATTATGAAAGGCACAATTTATTTGATAAGGTGCCAAAATTGGACAGGTGTGACGATCATCAGTTATGTGATCATTGTTCAGAGCTATAGTTATGATACACCAAAGTCAGTCCATGTTCCCAACAGGACCACATTAGCCAAACTTTCTGGTGATCTCCTTCCACCACGTGGCTCTCTGCGATATACATCACTAACTTGAGAAGAGAGTTCGATAGCAATTGTATACTTGTGATGAGGTGCTACATCCCCATATTCGATAATTACGTTTAAATCACAAGCCATATTAAGAAATTTTAAGTTGGTGCGTTTACGGGGAATACCGGGCGTTATTTTTTTGTTGTTTTTTTGGTTGTTTTTTGGGTTTTTTTTTTTTTTGTTGTTGTTGTTGTTTTTTCATTCAATTTGAAGCCTGACTCACGTATGTACGAACTGGGCCACTGCCCGATTAAAATTTAGTGGGGCCCCGGGCCGTGAGTCAACGTGGGCCCTTTGACCCGTGATACGTATAATGTGTGTAAAAATGTGTTAAATTATGGAAAATTTTATAAATTTAAACCTCATTTTGTATGAGGTTGTGAAGAAAGCTTAACACTGTCAGGTGCACATTTGCGGTCAACAATTATGTAAAAAATATTATAGACTCCACATGGACCCCTATTGTGCTGATTAAGGTGTTTTTGTTAATTTACTGATGAGGGATAAAATGTCAAATAACGGATACTTTCTTATATTTTAACCTCATTTTGAATGAGGTCGAAAAAAATTATCGACAGTCGGGTGCTAACTGACGTCGATCATTTTCAAATCATGTCAATGTTAACCCTTCCGAATCATGGAGTAATGGTGAGAGAGTTAGATAAATATGTCTTACATCACATAGGAAATATAGGTGTGTTTACAGATATGGTGATTCCCTATCTACAAAATCCCATAAGATACTTATAAAAAGCCAGTATGGTCAAAGGTCTTTGACTTATTTAGTATATTGTATATAATATAGTTGTGTTTAAGTATCCTAAAATCAAAATCGGAAATCTTCCCTACCAAACAAACTCGTTTTTGTCCACAATGCACTCCAGACGTCGTAAGTTCGTACCCCGGCCTCGGCAGACACAATGCGCTCAAGGGTCCCAGCACATATCGTAATCTGCGAACGTGTTTGGACACTTTTCTTTAACAAAAGTGTGTGGTAAAATGTTGGCAAAATCTGAGGCTCCATAATAATGTTTACTAGGGCCTCTTGTTATTTGAGCTTTGGGTTGTTTGACAGATTTTACATAACTTGGGGCCCCTGAAAATGAGGCTTCTTCTGTTTTTGTGCTTTTGCATAAAAAGAAGTAAAAGGGAAAATGTTGACTAAATCTGGGCCCCATAGTAACTTTTATTACAGTCCCTTTTTATTAGAGGCCTCTGCGAAAATCTGGGGGCCCCGTATATGTTGGGAGCCCCTGGCTGCAGCCCGCTCAGCCCCCCACCCACCCATCCCACCCTCTTAATCGGGTACTGAACTGGGGCATCGCAAATCGCCCACTGCAATGTGGCCGGTCATTTCATAGATAAATCTTGCGAACAAGAAAGATTAGAATTGTATTTAAAGAATATTTTAGATGCTTATAGGAACCATAGTTTTCTCGACAGCTTCATCGGGCCGAATTAAAAGCCTAAGTTAGTCACAAGACGACCATATGGTGGCGGCAGTCATGTGACAGCAGGGATGAGTAGACGGGCAGGTCGTAGCCGATGTCTTGCTTCATTTCTGGAGAAAACTCACGTATTTCAATCGACTGCTCAAAGCCATTTTACGTTCACGATCATGTGTTTTATGGTCGTGTTAGTATTTTTTCGTAAAATTTCAGTTGCACTAAAAAAAACTAAGATATCGTAGATCGTATATTTGTAGTGTAGTAAAACAATCTCGAATATCGTAGGAAAATGACCGGGCTAAAAGGTAGCGCCAGTGGCGTGGATTTGTTCTCGTCTGTGTTATGTTTGTCGTTTGAAAATGAAATATTCACAATATTGGTTTGGTTGAACATTAACTAGCACAGAATGGAAGCCTCTATTGAGGATAGTATATAGCCTTGATGAAAATCCATTCACCTACATTTTCCCTACATGTTTATGTACAGCGATCTTATAATGCCACGGTTGAATACAGGGTGCTGCAAAATATGGTCCTACTATAGAGGTGGTCATTTTGGAGAGGTGGTGTATTGAAATGTGCGTTGATATTGTAGTTTTCATTTGTGCATTGAGAATTATAAATTCATATATGTAGGTCAATCAGATTATTTTGATTTAATCTTTTAAGCGCACTAATTCATTAGCAGACATCGACTCTGGAAGACAGTGGTTTGATTTATAATGACTATAGTTCGATGTACAAGATTAGTACAGATCGTACAGTAGAACCTCCAATTAAGACCAACTCTCTAATTGGACTATTTCTTGCAGTCCCAAGCCTTCGTAAAGAGGTCAACGGTCAACACACTCCACAAAGAGACCACCTATAAATTAAGATAGCTTGGTGGTCATAATATTTTTTCTACTGTATTCTATCAATGCTAGAAATATGAGCTATTTGAAATAAGTGTGAGGGTGTATTCTGCCTTCCATTGGTCTTTTTAGCATGCATGTGGACAGTGTGTTGGTTGCCTATAATACAGTAACACATACTTAAATCAAATGGAAATCCTTCGTTAACTATTACTAATAGTATTAGTACCTCCTTCGAATTCAGCTCAAGTTGTTTCATTGCAATGGTGGTTTCTTTATATGGTTATGTATGGTAGTCTATTTTATCAATGTTAAGGACCTTGATATGTGGTAGAACCTTTATTTGGACCACCTTTGGGACCAGTGTTAGAGGGTCTATATATAGATGTGGTATTCACAGGCAGATCCAGGTTTTCAAATAATGGTGGGGTGCATGCGTTTTTGAACGTGGAATTGATAGTAAACATGCCAAAAATTCTATGAAAATGAGGTATTTTGGTGGTAAAGCCTTAAAAGGGGCTCAATTGTTAGGATGTTGTAATTATTGGAGTTGGGTCTTCGATAGAATGCAGTAGATCGTACATCACCGAATGACTTTTATGACAATTGAGATTGAGAATTGGGAATGCAAGCAAACCACGTGCAATACACAAGTGCGACAAGTAATATATATTCAAGTAAAATATATTTACTTACTCGTTGAATGCAAACCATTACAAATACACAACACGAAAGCAAAGAATTTAATATTGTTCGAGTGGATATGTGATCAAACAATTCGTACCTTTTGAGTGGGCGACGTCCCCGTATCAGGGTAAACCCTGCTGCTTGTGTAGTTTAGGAAACTATTTTCACTGTTGTGCAATGTCCAAATTATTAGCTCTGAGATTTATCATTGGTATGTGTGAGTCAGGCTTGACACATTGTCTTTCTATTAGATTGTTTGAAATTAAGGTTGTAGTTTTTCCGAGTGAATAGACAGTTGGCCTCGAGGCCAAAACGTAAATGTAAATGTAAATGTGGTGGTTTATAGTCCTGATCCCAGTGTGGCTCTCATGACTTTACATGACATTACAAAACATCATCTGTATGTGGAGGATGTACGACAATGTGGTGAATGCTTCCCAGTGATTTCAGAAAATCAGATACCAGTGCAAAATGTAGTCGACTGATCATAGACGATAATAACTCTTATGCAATTGCATACAATTTACTATAAATCATGCACTTGCGCACAAGTGTTAAAATCACTGAGGTCCTGATGCAATCGTGTGATTTTCTCTGTAAATGCTTACGTCGCATAATGGATAGGGAATTGGACTCGTGACCAGAAAGTCGTGGGTTCGATTCCCGGTTGGGTGGTGGGTGTTGAGCAAATGTACGCCTAACAGGTTGCACACGGCTCCACCTACTTGTGAACTAAGTACAGGTCAGGCGAGTGAATGATAATGTGAGTAAGTAGCACGTGTGCGTTACGTATGCTCCCCAGGAAGTTGAGAAAGGTATAAATTGAATGCCAAAGAAGCCGATGACCTGGGTACGCGCTATGGTCTCTTCTCGTATTGCCCAAACACAGTCATGTAATAAATAATATTGTAATTGCTAAGGTCAATTTGCATATTGAATAAACAAACTCTTCCATCAATAATGTGCCGCCCACCCCATCTCCCTCCACCCGCACCACACTTTCTATTTGCTCCAAATGACACAGAGTTTCTAATAATATTCGTGTATGCACTAAATATGGATTTATTCATAATGCTCGGTTATTTCTTTGATAAAGTTAACATTAGTAAATGACTATAATGACATAAAAGACATTTCTGGGAATGACGTGTGAAGCGGTGGTAGGGTATTTAGTTTTGTTTTGCAACATAAGTAAGTCAGATATACAAGTGTGTGCATATTTCCAGTATTCTTTGCATTGGTGTGGGGGGGGGGAGGGCTCAGAAGTTCATTTTTTATGTCTGTGAGGGGGCGTATGTTAGACCCTGTGTGGGGGGGGGGGGTGTCAGATGTTAATTTTCTATGTCTATGAGGGGGGCGTATGTTAGGTTGGCAAACCTGTGGGGTGTGGGAGGGGGTCATAATACCGCCATCTAAAAGAAGGTCTAACCCCGAACCCCTTGAATAAGGACTCAACCCTTATAGAAAGCATCTAGCTATAGTTTAATTATGTATACATGTAAACCATTAAAGCTTGTTTTTCAAACTTCTCTCTCTCTCACACGTCTTTTTAGCAAGCATATTTCTACCAACGATAGATATAGCTGAAGACAGGTAAAACCTATATCTATCCTTGGCAGAAATATGCTTGCTAAAAAGACGTGAGAGAGAGAGAAGTTTGAAGATGTATCCGCATGCACTGGGAAACAAATATATATATATATGTATATATATGTGTCATTAAAGCTTGGTCTATGTTTTGATACGTGCGTTATCACTGTTCTATCCCATGATTTATGCTGTCTGAGGGTGTCCCTACGAGCTCGTCGACGTCTCTTAGTGCTCCCTTCATTAATTAATAAATCCTCATCAATCTCAACTCCAACCAATACCGGTAGTTGTAAACCCGATTAATATCTTGGTGATATCCGGTCATAAAGTTAGCATTTTATACAAAAACGGAATGGGAGAGAGAATTTTTTTGCGTTGTATTGTCCCTCGTAATACTTATATACGTGTTTCTGGGCCAGAGAACGAGGCCGCATTAGTTTGCTTTATCTTTACCTTTCAACTTTACAGCTTCTAGCTCTCTTTTTTGTAAAATATGCAGTCTGTATTTGTGTTATGCATTGACAGGATCCATCGTACTTTGCATGGACGTCTGGGTGATGCCACGCACTGAGAAATTAGATGTTTGTTAAATGGTGGTGTACGCACCAAGGTGGAATGCTGACTGCCACGGGATCTGTGATATTGTTCAACGAGTTTTGACAAAAGTGGTGCATTTTCAACATTTTCAATAACTGGCGTGGCAGGGCAGATACCTTCACACCCGTATTCTGTATACCTTACTTCATTTTGATCCTTATGGGAGGGGGGGGGGGGTTGGCAGGTGTGATATTTGGCAGATCTATTATTTTACATCACGGAGCGTGTAGGCTTGCTGTTTTTTTCACTTTTGATATTGGTTTCTATGTTTCCCCCTGAGGGGGTGAAGGCCGTTCCTGGAGGTACTGCAAGGAGTTCAACATGTGGCAAAGTCGGAGCAGACTCCTGCATTTTCACCTAGTTCGAAAGTTCAATATAATATCGTTAGCCCCCTTTGGGGGCCATTTCATAAAATTTGCTGTTAACAACAGACAATGCATATTCAACATGGCAAGATGGCTTTAAAATAGCCAGTTGCTTTAGCAAGACACGTGAGGCAGCCTGTGCAAAAATACTGTCAGAAATCATGGTGTGGGAACGCGGCTGCATAAGTCTCCAACCAACCACCTTTGTCGTCACATCCTGCAGCACATCACCAGAATAACACTGTTAACAGAGTTAACAGAGTTAACACAGAGAGAATGGATGGTCTCTTGCTGCCAGACGCCACCACAGGCTCCAGGGTGGGCATTTAACAATAATTTGAAATCAAAACATAACGCACTCCGTGCCCCGACGTCTGTGCGACGTCGTCAATAGTAAAATACCTTAATTTCCCATGCTCTTACAAAGGCAGGGTATGAAACTCATCAAAATTTGTTCACATAACACAAGGCCGGCAACTTCAAAATGTAGCCAGCCCAGACAAAAAGTGTACGGCCCTAGTCCCAGTCATCATTCCACTTCTGCCATGGGTTTGACGGCCGTACGGTCGCCGTACGGCAAATCTGCCGTGCGGCGCTTATAAACACACAGTATATTATCATCTTAGTTCCTTACGTCCACCTTTAAGGCTCTGCTTGATACCTATTTGATACCTGTTTAATACCTGTGTGTCAACAGAAACTCTATCAAGCTCATGACACGGCAGCATACAGCACCCGTACGGCGCTTGTGTCAATCGCTACCCCAGGCGATCGAGAAATCTGCCGTGCGGCAGCCGTACGGCAGACTTTCACTGTGCGTTTAACCCTATGAAAAAAAATGTTGAAATAAAGAATAGAGCTTTTTGTGTCCGGGCACCCATGGAATGGAATAGACTGAAATCACATTTAAAAATACAAAATCCATTGAATCTTTCAAAACATCACTAGAAAAACATCTCTTCAAAATAGCTTTTGGATGTTAGCACTGATTATGTACCTATTTAACAATTTCTATATCATCCACATGATGGCCACATAAATGTATGTATATTGAATCAAATTGTTACTAACTATTATGTATCAACGCATTACTGTTAATGCGTTCTATAAATGTATGTTATAGATTTGTGGTAGCGTAAGCTAGGCTACAGCTATTATATACTAGGTAACTGTGCTCTGACGATACATCACTATATACTATTTGATATTCGAAATCCTGCCCTATATCAATAATAAGTATTTTTGTACATTAGTGTATTTGAAAATAACCAAGAACGCAAACAGCAGTATCAATAATTTAAGTAAGATGTAAGAAAACAATCTCACAGTTGCAAGTTTGTAGAAAGTATTTTGA
This sequence comes from Streblospio benedicti, assembly GCA_019095985.1. Classification (NCBI taxonomy): domain Eukaryota; kingdom Metazoa; phylum Annelida; class Polychaeta; order Spionida; family Spionidae; genus Streblospio; species Streblospio benedicti. Next base: position 8,950,984 of record CM032669.1, read on the forward strand.
AATAATCACACGTATTGAAAATCATTCACAACGTCACCAACAAATAATTAGACACACGCGCGCATAAATGCCATAGGGCAGCATATCTAAATTTAATCTTTAAAATTGTGTATATCTAGATATAGACATATCATTTTTAATCCTATTTTCTATAGATAAGTACTGGGTTCTCCTCTTGTCGACCACTAATTGCAATGCTAATACTATAGTGGCTGTCCACTCGTATGGTCGGCTTGTGAGCCCACCCAAGGTCGAACTTTGACGAGGCTTGGATCAGGCAAGGGTGGTAGCAGAGAGACCATTGATGTGTCATTTGAAAGCTCTCTAGTTGCATCATAGGTCTATTTTTACGACAAAGGGGTGTAATGGCTTAAGAGTGGTTGCCAATCGTCCAATGCATCGTGTAATCAATTACAATTTACTGTGATCACATTTTGCGGCAGCCAGACTATTTTGTGGGCTGATCACAATTTACGTTAATATGAATTATGACCGGTCACAATTTACGGCTGGTTGTATTTTACGGTCTTACCACAAGATAAACAACCCGGTAAATCATTAGTAATTGACAGCGGGCTGTGTGAGAGGACTTTCAGACTTTGACGCATTTGTATATCAGGAGTTATTGCACGTACTTCCATCTTTGAAGAAGAAGGGAAAACAGATAATACAAAGAATTGTGATGTTCCACTTCCGTGAGTAGTTAAGATCTATCATCCGCCACACCTGCATGCCTTATTAATCATGGTAACCTCGTGATGAAGAGACTGAGAGGTAATAATTTGACTGATGCTTCACTTTAGTGCACACACACACACACACACACACACACACACACACACACACACACACACACACACACACACACACACACACACACACACACACACACACACACACACACACACACACACACACACACACACACACACACACACACCATCTTTATCACCACAGTTCAGGTCAGTGCTGACACTCACTTGTATGTATTCATTTGTTTGTTTGTTTGTTTGTTTGTTTGTTTGTTTGTCTGTCTGTTTTTGGTTTGGTTTGGGGTGGGGTTACCTGGAAATCCTTCGGTCATTTCGTCAAATTCAAAGCGATTGTCTCCAAAAATCTGTACAATACGCTCAATTGCCCATTATTTACCTGGCAAATCCATCAGTTTCTATCCATTTTTCATTGTGACATTTTGACTGTCTTCTCAGTTGGTCAATCTGGACAGTACATTTAGTTTTAGATGCCGCTTTGTACTCCAGGCAATATAATCAATACGTTTCATCAATAACTTCCTAATTTGTTTATTACCCTCTTCTGTTCAGAATTGCTGGCCATTTGGTATGGACATAACCCATGGTGGAAAACATGATATATGGAAGCGCCGCCTGGCATATTGGCAGCGGTAATGTGATTGTGAACTTGTGTCTTGAATGTAAATGCTCAATAATTAGGGACAAATTTTGAGTGATTGCACGTTCTTCATAATTTGATCTATCTTGGGCCATCATTGATGAATGCAGTTGAAACTGAATCGTGACCAGCAATACAAGCAAAAAGATAGTGTATTAGTCTAATTTTACGACATATAATTTTCCATTACTCTGGAATGTGATAGTCCTGTGGCCGTTGCATTTCACTGTGTTTTAAATTGCTGAAATAAGTGATGTTATTCAGCTTTTATTCTCGATCAAATTCACTGTGCTTTAAATTGCTGAAATAAGTGATGTTATTCAGCTCTTATTCTCAATCAAATAGACAATTACTTGATCTGACACTCCTATTTTAGCTGGGTCGAGGGTGCATTCTGCGCGGACACACAAATAATTACTGGTGCAGTGATCAGAAGCCAGACCATTAAATCGGTTGCGTTTGGTTTCTTTGACGATGCCATTCGCTCGTGGTGAAGCAGCAGGGGGAATGTGACACAGACGTGTTTTGCGTTCACGTGTTTAGCTTGTGGATCGTGCTGTTCTGATTGGTGCAGATTCTTCTCAGTTATTCATTGTATTAAACGTGAATGTAACTTGCACGTGTGGGTCCATAAGTGGAGGTTCTATACTCTTAAGACGAGCAACTTTCACTCAGTAAATAAGTACGTCGTGCATGGAATCAGCGTGTGTGAAATTGCAATAGTACCTTTCATTATAATTCATCCAAATATATTTGTAAAACATATTTTTATTATGATAGACATCATAAGTCAGTGTTTAACGTTTGTTGCCACAATGCCGTACTTTCAGTACAATTGCGTTCACCACGTCGCGACGTCGCACGGACGTCGGGGCACGGAGTGCGTTATGTTTTGATTTCAAATTATTGTTAAAATAGGTATCACCCAGAGCCTTAAAGGTATCCATTCTCTCTGTGTTAACTCTGTTAAGCTCTGTTAACAGTGTTATTCTGGTGATGTGCTGCAGGATGTGACGACAAAGGTTGTTGATTGGAGACTTATGCAGCCACGTTCCCACACCACGATTTCTGACAGCATTTTTGAACAGGGTGCCTCGCGTAACTTACGTCGCTACCGCTTCTCGGCCTCTTGGCCAAAATCAAAGTGTATTATATGAATATGTCAGCGTATTATATCAGGCGGCCCTCCCTGGGGGCTTAAGATATGAAACTGATTCATGACGCTAGGTCTGTTGGTGAACATCCAGTAGCTTGCTACCAGTTTACCACGCTTTGGCCTGGCCATGAAATGCCTCTAGGAATGGCCCACTCACCCACACCCTCATGGGGGAAAGTAAAATCAATATCAATTGTTAAAATACAGCAAGCCTACATAGTTCGTGATAAAAAATAATAGCCACATATCACACCTGCCACCCCCTCCCCCCCAAAATGAAGCAAAATGAATACAGGACAGGTGGTATCTGCCCAGCATCCCCACCCACGCCAGCCATTGAAAATGTTGAAAATGCACCACTTTTGTCAAAACTGGGAGGCAGTGAATGTTGAACAATATCAATGTATAATTCCTTGTACTGCCAGATCCCGTGGCAGTCAGCATTGCACCTTGGTGCGTACACCCCCATTTAGCAAACATCTAATTTCGCAGTGCGTGGTATCACCCAGACGTCCATGCAAAGTGCGATGGATCCCGTCAATGCACACAAGAAGATAACATAAATACAGACACATTAACACATGCATATTTTACAAAAGAGAGAGCTAGGAGCTGTAAATTTGAAAGGTAAAGATAAAGCAAACTAATG
>CM032669.1:8954298-8965299 GCA_019095985.1 Streblospio benedicti
AAGGTCTTCTGAACCCTGTTTAAAAAAGGAATTTTGAAAATTTAAAATTTACCGAAGTTATTTTGGGAAACACAAAAAAACAAAAAAAACCACCAAAAAACACACCCCACACACCTGAAACCAAACAAACCCCAAAAACAAACACACCATTTTAGGAAAACCCACCCACACACACACAACACACACACACACACACACACACACACACACACACACACACACACACACACACACACACACACACACACACACACACACACACAAACACACACACACCCCCTTTTATCACCACAGTTCAGGTGGTTTTGTCACTCCCTTGTATGTATTCTTTTTGTTTGTTTGTTTGTTTTTTTTCTTTTTTTGGTTTGGGTTTTGGGGGGGTGGGGTTACCCTAAAACCCTTCCTTCATTTCTAAATTCAAAGCGATTGTCTCCCAAAAATCTGTGCCACAATACGCTCAATTGCCCATTATTTACCTGGCAAATCCATCGCTTCTTTATCCATTTTCATTGTGACATTTTGACTGTCTTCTCAGTTGGTCAATCTGGACAGTATATTTAGTTTTAGAAAGAAATCATGCTGTTGGTTTGTTACTTTCTGTCCTTCATGAGATGCCGCTTTGTACCTAGGCAATATAATTAATAATACATTTCATCAATAACTTCCCTAATTTGTTTATTACCCCTTTCTGTTCAGAATTGCTGGCCATTTGGTATGGACATAACCCATGGTGGAAAACATGATATATGGAAGCGCCGTCTGGCATATTGGCAGCGGTAATGTGATTGTGAACTTGTGTCTTGAATGTAAATGCTCACTAATTAGGGACAAATTTTGAGTGATTGCACGTTCTTCATAATTTGATCTATCGTGGGCCATCATTGATGAATGCAGTTGAAACTGAATCGTGACCACCAATACAAGCAAAAAGATAGTATATTAATCTAATTTTACGACATATAATTTTCCATTACTCTGGAATGTGTTAGTCCTGTGGCCGTTGCATTTCACTGTGTTGTTGTTATAATTGCTGAAATAAGTGCTGTTATTCAGCTCGTATTCTCAATCAAATAGACAATTACTTGATCTGACACTCCTATTTTAGCTGGGTCGAGGGTGCATTCTGCTTGCGCGGACACACAAATAATTACTGGTGCAGTGATCAGAAGCCAGACCATTAAATCGGTTGCGTTTGGTTTCTTTGACGATGCCATTCGCTCGTGGTGAAGCAGCAGGGAAATGTGACACAGACGTGTTTTGCGTTCACGTGTTTAGCTCATGGATCGTGCTGTTCTAATTGGTGCAGATTCTTCTCAGTTATTCATTGGATTAAACGTGAATGTAACTTGCACGTGTGGGTCCATAAGTGGAGGTTCTATACTATTTAACACGAGCAACTTTCACTCAGTAAATAAGTACGTTATGCATGGAATCAGCGTGTGTGAAATTGCAATAGTACCTTTCATTATAATGCATTGAAATATATTTGTAAATTTGTAAAACATATTTTTATTATGATAGACATCATAAGTCAGTGTTTTAACGTTTGTTGCCACAATGCCGTACTTTCAGTACGAGTGCGTTCACCACCTCTGTAAAGTTTCAACATTTGTATGGCAGATTTCTAGATCGCCTGTGTCATGAGCTTGATAGAGTTTCTGTTGACACACAGGTATTAAACAGGTATCAAATAGGTATCAAGCAGAGCCTTAAAGGTGGACGTAAGGAGCTAATAGGAGCTAATATGATAATATTCTGTGGGTTTATAAGCGCCGCACGGCAGATTTGCCGTGAAACCCATGGCAGAAGTGGAATGATAACTGAGAGTTTTGTAAGAGAAATTAAGGTATTCTACTATTGACGACGTCGCACAGACGTCGGGGCACCGGGTGCGTTATGTTTTGATTTCAAATTATTGTTAAATGCCCACCATGGAGCCTGTGGTGGCGTCTGGCAGCAAGAGACCATCCATTCTCTCTGTGTTAACTCTGTTAAGCTCTGTTAACAGTGTTATTTCGGTGATGTGCTGCAGGATGTGACGACAAAGGTGGTTGATTGGAGACTTATGCAGCCGCGTTCCCACACCATGATTTCTGACAGCATTTTTGGACAGGGTGCCTCACGTATCTCTAGTCAGTACCGCTTTTCGGCCTTTTGGCTAAGATCAAAGTGTAATATATGTTCATGTCAGCGTATTATCTGAGCATGTCCTCCCTGGGGGCCCACGATGTGAAACTGCTTCATGAAACTAGGATTGAAGGTGAACATCCAGTAGCTTGCTACCAGTTTACCACGCTTTGGCCTGGCCATGAAATGCCTCTAGGAATGGCCCACTCACCCACACCCTCATGGGGGAAAGTAAAATCAATATCAATTGTTAAAATACAGCAAGCCTACATAGTTCGTGATAAAAAATAATAGCCACATATCACACACCTGCCACCCCCCCCCTCCCATAAGGATCAAAATGAAGCAAGGTGTATCTGCATCCCCATCCACGCCAGCCATTGAAAATGTTGAAAATGCACCACTTTTGTCAAAACTGGGAGGCAGTGAATGTTGAACAATATCAATGTATAATTCCTTGTACTGCCAGATCCCATGCCAGTCAGCGTTGCACCTTGGTGCGCACACCCCCATTTAGCAAACATCTAATTTCATAATATACTGTGTGGTGGTATCACCATTGAGACGTCCATGCAAAGTGCGATGGATCCCGTCAATGCACACAAGAAGATAACATAAATACAGACACATTAACACATGCATATTTTACAAAAGAGAGAGCTAGGAGCTGTAAATTTGAAAGGTAAAGATAAAGCAAACTAATGCGGCCTCATTCTCTGGCCCAGAAACTCGAATAAAGTATCAAGTGGACAATACAATGCAAAAATGTTCTCTCTCCCATTCCGTTTTTGTATAAAATGCTAACTTTATGACCGGATATCACCATGATATTAATCGTGTTTACAACTACCGGTATTGGTTGGAGTTGAGATTGATGAGGATTTATTAATTAATGAAGGGAGCACTAAGAGACGTTGACGAGCTCATAGGGGCCCCTCAGACAGCATAAATCATGGGATAACGCACGTATCAAAACATAGACCAAGCTTTAATGACATATATGTGTTTCCCAGTGCTTGCAAACATTTTTCAAACCTTCTCCATCCAGTTTTTTAGCAAGCATATTTCTAGTTTCTGAAAGATATATATGTCTTCAGAATTCTACGTTGTGGTGGTATGAAAATTTGAAAACAACTTTTAGGTTTATATAGAATTAAACTATAGCTAGTGTGATTTCTATAAGGCTGAGAAGGGATGAGGGGTTGGACCTTTAATGGTTTATATCGATTTACATTTAGATTCTTTCTATAAGGGCTGACACCTTATTCAATGGGTTCACAGTTAGACACCTTTTTAGATGGCGGTATTATGACCCCCCTCACACACCCCACAGGTTTGCCCACCTAACACACGCCCCCCTCATAGACATAGAAAATGAACATCTGACACACACACACACACACACACACACACACACACACACACACACACCAATTCAAAGAATGCTGGAAATATGCACACACTTGTATATCTGACTTACTTATGTTGCAAAACAAAACTAAATACCCCACCACCGCTTCACACGTAATTCCCAGAAATGTATTTTATGTCATTATAGTCATATACTAATGTTAACTTTATCAAAAAATAACCGATGATTATGAATAAATCCATATTTAGTGCATACACGAAAATTATTAGAAACTTTCACTCAGTAAATAAGTACGTTATGCATGGAATCAGCGTGTGTGAAATTGCAATAGTACCTTTCATTATAATGCATTGAAATATATTTGTAAAACATATTTTTATTATCACAGACATCATAAGTCAGTGTTTAACGTTTGTTGCCACAATGCCGTACTTTCAGTACGATTGCGTTCACCGCTTCTGTAACGTTTAAACATTTGCTTTTGTCTAGTATTTTTTTAGTAGTATTCATTTATTTGCCATAGAACATTAGTGATATAAAAAATTCAGACAAGTTACAATCAAGGATATCACGTGCCGGTCCACAGTCACGACTTGATCAAACTGTCCTCACATTCACATGGACGCAATGAGTATTAATTACCAGCGTATTTCGATCTCTAAGATAACGAGTCTGTCACAGGGCGTGAGTGAAGATGATGCATGTTCTGTTGCCTGTTTCAACCAGAAATCTTTTCCTCTGATCTAGTCGTCAAACCTCGTTGATATCATTCTTGCTGCGGCGCAGTTCTATATCATAATAATAATAATTAATTATAATTCAGTATTTATTTGCAACCGTACAATCAGTTGAACATATACATAGTATTTACATAGTATTCAGAGGACTACAAACCACTCCAGGTCATTGGCATCCTTTTCACACCCTATATATTCTTTTTCAACTCACCGGGGAGCATAGATTATCACACTTTCACATGTCGAATAGGTTGTTCGGACTGGGAGGCTCAAATAAGGGCTGGGAGTGAAATGGTTGTGAAGATGTCAGAATGAAGGGTGCTGCTGTCAGGATGGGTTGGGGATGTCAGAATAGAGTTAGTCAGTAATTAGTAACTGCCTCATTTTAGTGGTACATTCCTGTTTTACATATAAATATAAATATGACAAAATATTGTAGTATTGACGTAACAACTAATTTATTTTTTAATGGTATATGGGAGGCCCGATGCGTAATTATCATAAGATGATACATTTTACTACATACATGTGTATGTGTCTATTTGCAGTACATAAGTTTTTTCTATGTGATCAGACGCTATTGCATTGACTCTTAATTTCCATTAAGAGATGACAGTTGAAGAATCACGTACATGGCATTTCGCAGGTGCACCACTCAGAGAAATGAAGCGAGCCAGCCACATTATCATTCATAGCGGAGGAGTACAGCCTAGGGCACAACTGTCAGTACTGCTTCTCTACTGCCTTTCTACTGTCAAAAACTCATGCAGACCGTGGCGATCAGTGCGTGTCCAGTGAGATGAATGACTGTTTTAGAGGCAGTAGCAGACAGTAGTAGAAGTATGACAGCTCTGTACGGCCTCTAAACTGCACTTCGTCAGTACTGAGACAGTGCTGGCACAGTGCAGACACAATGCATACACAGTGCAGACAGTACATATACACCAGAGCCCTTTACAGGACCCCACCGCCCACGGGCCCCACGTCCGCACTTGCAAATTTGGGGTTTGAAAAGGTTTAGCTGAAAAGCTGGATGACTTGGGATAGAGAAGGAATAGACAAGTATGGGCCTACCGGCGACAGTGCTGCCGCCAAGGGGACTTGGTGGTCACATATGCAAAATCCAATGAATCTTTCAAAACATCACTAAAAACTCCTCTCTTCAAAATAGCTTTTGGATGTTAGCACTGATTATGCACCTATTTAACGATTTCTACATCATCCACAAGATGACCACAAAAATGTGTGTATCTTGAATCAAATTGTTACTAATAATTATATTTTAACGCATTAGATCAGTAATGCGTCCTATAAACTTATAATACAGCTCTATGATTACAACTACCAGGAAATTATTCCTGTTATATAGTTCAGTGTGCTGGTGATACATCGCTATATGTTATATACTATTTAATATCTGAAATCATGTCCTATTTATCCTAAGTATTTTCGTACATTAGTGTATTTGCAAATAACCACTGAAGTAAAGAGCAGTATCAGTAATTTAAGCAAGATGTATAGAAACAATCTCACAATTGCAAGTTTGTAGAAGGTATTTCAAAATAATCACAAGTATAAAATCATAACACAACGTTCCCATCAAATAACGCATGGCGTATACCGTAAAGCTAGAATATTTCGTAGCTGTTAAATTTTGCGATTTTCAATTATAAATTATTTTGTGACTATTTAATTTTGCGGTTTTGGTCCACCCTGTAACTACTTTCCATAGGCTATTAATGTTTGCTGACTATTTAATTTTGCGTTTTTGCCCCTACCCACGAAATTCGCAAATTAAATCGAGCGCAAACATTTCTAGTTTTACAGTAATCATGATATTTGTTAAACCAAATAGATGCATATCTGTTAGAACATAAGTATATACAGCAAGACAGCGTCAGTCAGCTTTGAAACTATATTTTTATGCATTGTTTTATCACAGAATTGAATATAAATCCCAAATATATCAGGATGACAGTAAGACATCTTTGGAATGTTTGCCAAAGCGCCACTTCCAATAAATAGGTTTTATCTAGAAATGAATATGCATAAAATGATTCAAAAGGGCGAATGGAGTGGGGGGATCTTCAATGGAGAATTTTGCTCTGAAGCCCATTGACTCTTTTTCATTGATTCTCCAAATGATGCTAAATGTGTGTCATTTCCAAACTTCATTTATGTTTTCGCTTAATAGCATGAGCAATTTGGGAGAAATGTGCATAAAATAAAGAAATTCGTTTGAAGGGATGAGTTCTGTTGAGTGTCAAAGGTGGCTGATTTCGTGCAGCAATTACAAGAATTCTGATTGCAAAATGTAATCTTTGACAAAATTGTTGCCTTTTTTGTGTGTTTTTGTTTTTCAGTTTGGTCTTGCCCTTCTTCTCATACTTATTTTACGTCATCTTTTCTTTTGCCAATAAATTCTGCTTACGGAAGTGATGACAAGTATATTGAAGGGCAACATGTTACAGATCATAAATGAAAAATATATTAATGTAGATATATGGCAACATATTTGACCGTACATCCTACAAAGACATGTTTACACATTTATTAAACGAGTAATTCTAATTATAAGTATGCCAAATTTAATATAAAATCATAGGTTGCACTTGACATATATAAAACTACAGGCACAACCGGCAGTGCGAACATTTTGGAAGTACTTTTCTCAGTGCCTGCGAGGTATGCCACAAGTAATGACCTACTTCATAATGGCTCCATAAGTTTGACAAGTCAACCTTTCGCTACTGTCTCTGTACTGCCCCAAAAAGTACTTTCACTGTACTTTCACCAGACACTAACCTTTCTAAAGGCTATGATATTCAATTCATACTTATTCATATTTAGTTTCATTCATATCAAAACACCCCCATAGAATACAACTCCTTCAATTATGTACCTATTTAACGATTTCTATATCATTCACAAGATGACCCAAAAATGTGTAAATCTTGGATCAAATTGTTACTAACTATTATGTTTAAACGCATTAAAACTAAATGCGCCCTTCAAACTTATTGTTTTAGGTAATCCAAATGAGTTGGTTAGTAACTATTCCTGTTGTAGTTCTAATTACTTATATATTCTAATATACAAAATCATGTCCTATTAATCATAAGTCTTTTCGAATATTAGTGTATTTGCAAATAACCAATCAAGTAAACAACAGTATCAATAATTTAAGCAAGATGTATGGAAAACAATCTCACAATTGCAAGTTTGTAGAAAGTATTTCAAAATAATTACAAGTATAAAATCATAACCATAACGGCCCCATTTAATAGTTACACACGCGCGCGCGCACATACATGGCATAGGGCAGCGTGCCTAAATCTTTAAACTTGTGTATATCTAGATCTAGACTAATCATTTTTAATCCTATTTTCTATAGATAAATACTGGATTCTCTCCTCTTGTTGACCACTCATTTCAATGCTAATACTATAGTGGCTGTCCACTAGAGGTGTCGGCTTGTGAGCTGATTCTAACAGCCTGGAGTTTAAATATCATCCTGAATATCATCATGCTAGGCTGAGACATTTAGACTGTGTGTGTTTCTGAGTGTAATGGTCACAGGTTTCAATAATCTTTTTAAATGATATTCTGGGCCTGGACAAAGGCTAACTGGACACGCACTCCGTGAGTTTTGGCAGCAGAGAAGCAGTATAGATAACGATTACTGTCGGTTTTTGCCAGAGGCTTATTGTTGACGCAAAAGTCCAACTGACACTGTGCAATTTCCCCAAAAAATGATTGCAGTGCCCATAGCTTAAAATAGAAAAAGAAATTCTTAGAAATTTGCCCATGTTTGTTTGAAACGTGGCTGGTGGGGAAAACTTTACATAAACAATCTCCTTGGTGCATTCTATTGAATAAACTGAATATCATATTAATGTGCAGAAAATCTTTATTGGTCTTTGTTCGTGTGGCTATCTCTTTGAATACAAAAATCCTTGCAATGAATAAAGTTACTGTGACTTCATGTGATCACATGTAATAACGCAAATGATACCTTCTTGAGAGGCATCACATACTTTATCATGGGCCTTCAAGCACTGGATTATGAGATCTAGAATTACCTGAGACGGTCTTTGTCATGATATATTGTATTCTATTCAATTGTAGTTATTTTCTTGTCTGCGGTTGCCGTATGAAAAAAAATCTATTCGTTTTTGTCTGTCTTGCACCTTTCTGTCACAATTTCCCGCCAGTGAGACACAAATAGCGACCTACTTGGTACACCTGGCATAAAATGTCAATGTCTCAATGGTGGTTCAGTGTGATCATCTTGCAAGATGCGAGATCAAATAAAAGCACGGCTGCTCCCTCTAGAACTGTTATGTACGTTTTCTCGGACGCCTCTACATTATCATGCATAAAACACGTGTTGGTGAATGTATTCGTGTTTTTTCATGAACAAATAGCTGCCAGAGCCTCCTCTCATCTGTATCCATGATACGGCTGATAAGCTAACATATGGTCACATCAAATCTCCAAGCTCATGATACGGTTATCACAACCACTAGCCGGCGTGGCCTGGTAGAATTTGCTTGGGGGTGGAGAGCAATGATCTGTACACTGTGTTTGATTGTGTACCAAAGGTTTGATTGACCAAGTAATATGATTGACCAACCTGACCAACTTGTGTACATCTCGCCTCTCCAAACCCCCAGTTGCTTAAAAAATGGTGTTGACCATCATTGGTCAGAAGAAAGAGAAGAATGGTTCGAGTTGACAAATAAGGAAAATGCAGAAAACGTAATAGCATTAATGCATAACAAACTGACAATGTACAATGACATATATTGACGTTAGGAATACACTACCACGTACATACATCACTTGCACTGCGTGAGCTCGTGTACATGTTATGTCATCAGTTTGTTGGTTGGACTTGATACCAAGCGATGCATAATAATGCCATTGTACATACAATCCTAACTCATCTCTGAGGTGACCACAATCACTGGATCTCAACTCCACCGTTCACATATGGGATGCATATGGATTTATGCATAGAAACAATGATTTTTCATAATATAAAATGCATGTGGGTATCTAAATTCAGTAATCTATGTATAGGGCAGAGCCCTACGCGGGTCTTTCTTTTAATCCTCATCTGCACCACAAATCTACGGGCTGTGGGCTGAATTGTCACTCATACTGTGGGTCCGGGTACGGACTTTAAACCTCAAACTATTTTACATCTCTTTGCGGGCTTGAAATCATGAAAGCCCACAAAGAAACCTGAATGTTCTACTTGTTACAATTTTTCAGCATCTTTTCCAGCTTTACGGTTGGTTGCAGTCTTCTGTTTGAAAAGTGCAATAAATGTATTTCATTATACTGATATTGCAAACAGGAACATTATTGGCTTCGTAGCCTTTACCATAATCGTTTATCTGGATGTTTTCAAACTGAATTACTTTGGAATTCACACGAGATCTATGCACACGTTTCCTTTACATAAACTCCCTAAAAAAGCATTCCTTGTTACTGCAATTTTGAATATGGGTGGAGTTCATTCTTTTCAAAAACAGCACATTTTGCTAGCGTCTGTAACATAAAACTAAATGTGTTGTATGTGTTGATGATTATTAATGGGGATTCCTACCACCTCCCTGTGTGATAACCATGCAGTTGTGTGTGACTTATGCAGAGTGGAACATGATCCAAAATTTAATCTATAGTTAGTGTTAATTTTGTGTGAGATGTTTTTTTTTTCTAGTCCTACTTTATTTTAGACCGAGACCTAGGGATCACTATTCTTTCTTTTTAGCTGAAGCCCACTCCAGATGTCCACGTATGTGACTCATAGGAGCCCCTACTGATGGTGGTGATCGACATCATAAGAACATCGCATGGATAACACATGGATATCTTGCGGGGTGAGTTTTCATTGCACAAGTTTGTCTCGTACAAGCAGACGACCTTGTAAAGTGAAAACTGGGGGAGAGTGTGACAAACATACCTGTTAGTGATAGGTCACTGACACACAGCCCTCTTAAAGGGACTGCCAGGGTAGGTAGCCCTATATATAACCTCGGCAGTGGGATTAGAACCTCCCACTTTGTCGCACTTCAGTAGGGACCAGAGCACTGCAAGGGTCGTCTTTCAAAAGACTTTATATCTAATCGTTTTACTTCTATTATCACAAAAACATGTAAATCATATCATCATCATGTAAATCATATATCAAGTGCAAATATGAAGAGCAATCACAGTTGTGACGGCCTCTAGCTCTAATAGATATAAGGTCTTTTCCGAAACCCTAGGAATTCCTCTGATATTAAATATACAGCCTCGAACAGCCTGGCCTGTTATAGCCCTTAAAACCAGAGTATTCTCGAGCAGCAGCAGCAGCAGAAGCAGCAGCATGCATGGGTAATGTACCAGGTAACGATTAGCCAAGACATTAAGTATGTCATCTTGATCAAAGCTTTGCCATTGCAAATAAACAGATAAAAATCTTGAACGAGAAAAAAGTCCAACTACAAACTGAAATAGGCTGCTTCCCCTAAAAAAAAAACCATTTGCATTTCCCAAAAGGCGACAAATAACCCAAAAAATTCCTACCGTAAAAACATAAGAAGCTTTTAAATAGTCATTCTTTTAGGGAATTTTTTAAAGGCCTTTTCACCTGGAAATTTTAAGGGGTGCATCTTTAACTGTGACTATGCGGGAAATTTTTTTCCCAAAGATATTTTTTTATTGCGGGCTCTTTGTTTGGGTTAAAAAGAAAAAACCCACAAAAAAAACCCT
>CM032669.1:8965399-9031952 GCA_019095985.1 Streblospio benedicti
ATTAGATTTTGTGACCCACTAACACGAAAATTGTGGGGTTTGAATCTTGCCTGGCTATATAGACATGACATCACTCTAAGTATCAGATGTCCTGAAAAGATGCATAACTATTCTCATTAAAATTTCTGACAAATCACAGGCTGTTAATCTCAGGAAGTGAATTAGGCCATATATCAATCCAGGCATTGCTAAAGATTTGCAGACTGCCTGTTTGCACTTTTCCATGCTTATAAAACACAAATAGAAGTATATGTATCTATTCTGCTGGTTTGAATAGTCTACGTATAAAAAACATCGTGATATAAAGGTTATAAGCTTTTATAACTTATTTGTAATCTCACAGAGTCTATACGTAGCATATAATCTAATTTCTATACGTTTTGTTTTTCTTGCTATGCTATATTTTAAATAATCAAGAATGTTAAAAAAAGTTTAAAACGTTTTTATTTTAAAGCTTTTTTCCTAAATCACAACAATACATTATTATACATAGGAGAACTTACATATATATGTCAATTTACAAATATGCTTTATGGCATTTTATTTTTTAAACATATGACTATTGTTTTTATTTTACTATTTACTTAGGATTAAATGAATAAATAAATATATCTGACCCAATGCATATGATAACATCAGAGATTATATGTAGAGCTCTAAATAAGTATCGTTTAGATGGTTTATTGCACTGTAAGCAGTGCTCTCCAGGGGTACAGTTTACCTAACATCTGCTGGGGGGTTTAGGTCAGAAAATGGGTACGGACGTGAAAAAGAGACCCAGAAATATACTAAAACTGTGAAAAAGACACCCAGTTTCGGGGCACTACTCACTGCGACAGGATATCTGGTCAAATTTGTGCACCACACTGAACTGAGAAGTCAGTGGGTTATCTTTATTTTCGCTAGTTCTGTATCTTCGAAAATAATGCCCTCAAATGATTATTTCACATGATAAAATATTTTCTTTAAAAACATTATAGTAATGCCCTCTTATTAATACCTCCTTAGTAGTGAATATTGCCCCTACAATATCTGCGTTCAACTTATACACACATTCAATCTAAAACCCGCTTTACACATAAGCGGTCGTAGGCGAAAAATTCTAACATAGCCACACGTATTATGCCATCGGCACGAATTTTTGTTCACCATACAGACGAATGGAGAATAAGCTAACAACAAGGGTTCAGAATACTTAAAAGATCTACTCAAATCATATGAGCCTGGACGACCACTAAGAAGTACAAGCGCAAATCGGCTGGTTACCCCAAAGTGGAACTATATTGAAGCAAAGAATAGAGCTTTTTGTGTTCGGGCACCCATGGAATGGAATAGACTGCCACTACATATAAAAAATAAAAAATACAATGAATCTTTCAAAACATCTCTAAAAACCCATCTCTTCAAAATAGCTGTTGGATGTTAGCGCTGATTATGTACCTATTTAACGATTTCTATATGATCCACAAAAATGTGTGTATCTTTAATCAAATTGTTATTAACTATTATGTTAAAACGCATTAGAAAAAATGCGCTCTTCAAACAATCAGATTGTTTATATGCCAATACGTATAGAGTAGTAACTATCCCTGGAATGGTTCAGTGATCTTGTATTTTATAATATCCGAAATCATGTCCTATTAATCATAACTTTTTTCGTACATTAGTGTATTTGCAAATAACCAATGAAGCAAACAGCAGTATCAATAATTTAAGTAAGATATATAGAAACCAATCTCACAATTGCAAGTTTGTAGAAAGTATTTCGAAATAATCACACGTATTGAAAATCATACACAACGTCACCAACAATAATTACACACATGCGCGCATAAATGCCATAGGGCGGCAGCATGTCTACACCTTTAAAATTGTGAGCTAATGTGCAAAATCTGCTTTACACGTTAGCGAATCCCGTCTACGTAGCTCTCATAGGCAGGTCCAGGTGTTTGGAAAGGGGGGGTGCACTTAAGGAAAGGGAGCGCATTTAAGGGATTTCATGAAAAACCCTATGAAAATGAAGTATTTTGGTGGGAAAAGCGGGGGGGGGGGGGCGCGCACCCCCTGCGCCCCTGCCCGCCTGGATCTGCCTATGGCTCTACATGCAATAACGAACTGGTAAATTCTTCAGAAAATTTTGAACATGTTAAAAATTGGTTGACAAATATAATTGTTGCAGTTTGGTTTTCTCTTATGTATGCTCTTTGTCTAGTGTTGTGTGTGTGGTGTTACGGAATATCTAGAAGACATAAGTTAAACCCGCTTTACACTACAGCGAATTCCACTCACGTAGCTCTACGTGCAATGGCGAACAGGCAAATTCGTCAGGAAATTTTGAACATGTTCAAAATTTGTTGACGAATATACGGGTTGGTTTAGGTTCGTTTCAAATAGTTATGGTGCGTCTGTGGATCGCAGAACATTCGCACATATAAGTAACACTTTGTTTGCCTCAGCAACTTGTCGTACCATGCATTTTTACTACGTTCAATGCCGCCACAATACGCCCAAGTTGACGACGTGACATAATACGTACAGATGCGTTGCACGGGTTCGCTCATGATCGCTCTAGTGTAAAGCGGGTTTTAACCTTTTAATACACACAATCCTAACATGTTGCCTGTTGGGCAAAATCATAAACACTGATGGTATTAGAATAATACTAATGTTGCATGAATGATCTTATTAAAATACTAAGTATGTGTGAGATGTATTCATGAAGTGAGATTACAAATGTGAATGAATGAACTGTTGGTGAATTGAGGCTACAAATGAGAATGAATCGACTGTTACACTACGTCTATGCATTGTAGAACATTCACACTTATAAGTAACACTTCGTTTGGCTCAGCAACTCAGTGTAACATGCATTTTTACTACGTTCAATGCCGTCTCAATGCGCCCATGTACACAATCTGGCCAAAATCACATTTATTTATTTTCATTTATTGATGCATTGCACAGATTCGCATATGATCGCCTATTTGTAAAGCGGGTGTTAACCAAACCCTTTATTGGTCAAAATGTTGTGAGCATGTTCAATATTTCCGGACGAATTTGCCAGTTCGCCACTCCACGTTGAACTTTAACCAAACCCTTTATTCGTCAAAATGTTTTGAGCATGTTCAAAATTTGCTGGCGAATTTCCCAGTTCCCCAATGCACGTTGACCTAATGTGTAAAACCCGCTTTACACTAGAGCGAATTCCACCTACGTAGCTCTACGTGCACTGGCGAACTGGCAAATTCGTCAGGAAATTTTGAACATGTTCAAAAACTTTAAACGAACATTCAGTTTGGTTAAAGTTTGCTTCAAATAGTTATGCTGCGTCTATGGGTCGCAGAACATTCGCACATATAAGAACACTTCGTATGCCCCAGCAACTTGTCGTACCATGTATTTTTACTACGCCCATGTAGACAACCTCATCAAAATCGTATTAACACGTTGGACAGATTTGCATGTGATCGCCTATGTGTAAAGCGAGTTTAACAAAGCGGGTTTCCCCCTCTCTGCTTTCAGTGCTGTCGCTGGCTGCCAGCATCCTCACGCTGACGCTCATCTCGTGCGACCGTTTCTTCGGCATCGTGTTCGCGCTCAAGGCGCGCCTCACCCAGCGGCGCTGGCGCACGTTCATCGCGCTGGTGTGGGCGGCCGCCGTGGCCGTGGCCGCGCCGCAGCTCGCCTACAAACAGCTGTTCACACGGTCAGTGGCGCACCCTCACCACCGCCTGCGCAGATCTATCAGATCCCACCAAAATACTTCATTTTTGTAAGGTTCTTGGCATGTACGCCATCTATCGCACGTACGAAACCCATGAAATCCCTTCTTTAAGTGCGCCCCCTCTTTTCCAAAAAACCGGGACCTGCCATTGTTACCAGCTTGTATATTCTCACTTGCTCCTCAGCTGTTCTGTTAGTTATGATTATTGGGATTAATAACATTAAAAGAAACTACAATGTATTAGATTTAAGGTTTTTTGAAAGACTGTCGTCGGAGTATAGTCATCTTACCCAAAGTCAAAGGCCATTTCAAACATTCTATAGTCCATTATCAGTAGTCTCTACGATAAACACTCAGAATAGACATGGCCACCAATCTTGTAGCTTCGTGTACCTATAACTAATACTAGTGCATGGCAGTGGCCAATACGAGAGGGAGCCAGGTACTGGGGGTGGGGTTTACTGTGTCATCATTTTGACCAGATCTTCAGGCTGCAAACTTCTCATTGTGTTCGGCAATTGACCCGCACACTTTCTTGCAGCCCCTGGCTGGATCACACCGAGATCTGGTGTGACGACGTGTGGCCGGCCTCCGTGGTGCTGGACCCCGCCACCAACACCACCCACGTCACGCAGCCCGCCCGCACCCTCTACTACACCGTCGTCACCGTCGTCATCTACTTCCTGCCCATCTCCGTCATGTCTCTCGCCTACGCCATCATCATCTGGAAGCTCTGGTCGAGTCGACCTCCGGGAGAGATACTGGACCGCGAGGCTTGCACGCAGACCAAGATTAAGAAAAAGGTAATGTTTATAATGCTGTGCTGTGTTTTCAGATATATACATCTATGTTTATGTATGGATAAACGGCATTTCTTTTTGTCTCTTGTCATTTTTAGTCTTTTTCTAAAGCATATACGATTTATGGCTGTTTAGTGTGTTAGATGATCCAAGATTAAGTATCCATTTTCTAATGTGTCAGCATTGAGATGAACACTTTAATTGTGTAGCAGTTCATTATTATTTATATTGGTCACAGTTAGATTTTATGGCTATGAACAATCAACTTCACGTATGATTTACCAACAATAAATTGCGTTTGCCCACTGTAGGTTATCCTGATGTTACTGGTCATTCTGACAGTGTTTACATTCTGCTGGCTGCCCTTCCAAATCTCAATACTGTACGCCGAGCATAGACTAAATAAAAATGATCAGGTAAGTATCAGTGTGAAGTTAAATCAAATCAAGTCACCAGTAATGACATGCAGTGTATATATCGAGAGAACACGCGGTTAGATTAGCTTCCAAGGTCGTGTGTATATGGGTGAATCTGAGGGCATCAGGCGACCTGATGGGCAAAGCAGATCACTCCAATACACACGACCTGCATTGGTAGCAACCCACGTTCCTTATTTATCACCGAATGTTATAAATAGCCAATGGGCTCAACGAATATAGCATTTGCTAACACAAAGTGATGGCTCAACAAAGTTTACCAAGCATGCTTGAATACACTATGACCAATTTGTAAACAAATGCTCGTAACTTGGAAAACTTCCCGTATTGGTTTCCTGGCCAATAATGATAACCCTTCGAATATACAGTCATTGGATGATTGTACTGGCATGTTAGCATTACGTACATTATGTACTTCATGGTGATTATGGTCTAGAGTCAAAGTGTGCATATCATCACTTTCTATTTCCACTTACAACAGTAACATAAACAGTAAATGGAATGAACTCTTGTATTAAGTTATATTCTGTGCTGGTGTTTTTTTTACCGTAATTTGTATATAGTGTGTTATCTATTATATGTAGTCCGTGTACCGTAAATCTTCTAATTATGGCCTACCTCTAATAACAGCCTACCTCTATTAAACGCCTGCATTGTGTAAAGCCCCTTAAAATGATGCATCGTTTGAAACACGAATGCTATGTATGTCTTACCTATCTTATTAACGGTCTACTTCAATTACATGTCCACCTCTAATAAACGTCTCCCCCATCAAAAGAAGCATCCCGATGGCCGCCCGGCCGTTAATAAAAGATTTACGGTATTAATTTCGGAAATAAGATTCTTATGACTTAGTAGATTATTTTCTACATTTGTGTTTACAGCTCCCAGCGTGGTACTCAGACTTCCAGTATTTTGCAAAGTTTTTGGCGTATTCCAACAGTGCACTGAATCCTATCATTTACACCTGTTTCAACAATTCTTTTAGAAGAGGTAAACTATTTAATAAACTATACAATTACCATATATAGCCTGTTCCCATTTACATGACAAGCGACAATAAGCTGCATAAATAGACAAAACCGGTGAGTTTGTAAGATGAATTATTTTATCAGGTGAGTTCTTGTGTCGTATCACGGCGAGCCCAAAGGGCGAGCCTGATGCGCCACAAGAACGAATCCTGATAAAATAATTCATGTTACACAACGAACCTGGTTTTGTATTTATCATTCTTTTCTAAACAATCTCAACATTGTTTTTAAAAATGTGAAAAAGTAGTCTGGCTGAGAACAAGCATGATAACCATAGTATCACCCCTGTTCAAACAGGGGTGATAACCCTCTCCGGGTTATCGGATACTTCTGGGTCATGATAACCAATGAAATTACATGAAAAAGAATGATAAAACACGCGATGGTTGCAACAGGCTACCGCAACACACGACAAGCGACATTTACGATAAAATGCCATGTCGCCCCCCAGCAAAGTGTGTGTGTGAATCAATGATAAAAGGTCCTCTATACTAAATAGTTTCACAATGAAAAATCAGTCAAGAAAACCATATGCATGTCAATTTGTCAACTGCCATATGCTAACATATTTGATGGTCATGATATTTTCCAATTGTATTTACTGGTTGTACATGCAATACTAAGTTTTAAACGACACGTAAACCTTGACTTGTGGTGTAAGACAGAACGTGTAAAACACTAATGTATGGGGTAATTATAATTTCAATTGATATGTGAGGGTCAAATATGACTCTGTGTTCTTAAATGTAAAAAGCAAATAGATAATTCGATATTTGCTTTCATTTACAGGTTTTCGTGAGACGTTCAGACGATCATTCAGAAGGAGAAGATCTAGGTCCACATTTGTGACATACTACAACACCATAGAACTGAAGAGTGACACTGTGGCAAAAGAGAGGCACGTGCAAGGAGACCCGGTACATCTGTAGATAGTGCACACGGAATGCAATTGGATTTGATCAGAACATTACTGGATATGATCATTTAAATGATAGTTGCTTTATGTTTTGCAGCGCGATTATAGATAATATATGTTAATTTGAATGTAAATATATGTAGGCTTATTATGTATTATTATATTATAATTATGAGATATATGAACAGTGAAATGTATAGAGAATTGTGGACATATAAATTCTATATTTTATATACAGTTGAAAAACTACCCTGAAGAAGGATATTTGATAATACAATATTGCACATTACCCCCCCCACCCCCCCCCCCACCCCTCTCTCTCCAAGTTCACATAGACGATGATAGTTCCAGATTCTCCACAAGACGCCAGAAATGAGAAGAAAAAAATAATGACAACCTTTTCATGCTGCCTCGTGTGCATATTTTGTGAATAAAACATATGGTAGCAGGCTCATGGGGGACCAATATTGCACACCATAATACACGAACATTCCAGACAACTCAGAAAAGCAAAAATATAATCCAAATTAACAACTCCATAATCCAAAATGAGAGCCCACGAGTAAAAATAAAATAAAAAATCACTTCTCCGATGAAGTGATAACTTCTCTTGCGCATCTGGAACTACTATCTTTTATGTGAAATGGGGGGAGGGGTTTTAACCGTTTCCGTGTGGTCCTGTAAGTGGGAAAGCCATTGCTCTGGATGTTATTGCGGTTGTCTAGTTTATAGACTCAAGTAGCACCAGAGGCAACAAATCTGGCTTGGTGTTGGTTGGGTTTAACATGTTCACGATGCGCGGCTTCGGCCTTATAATAGCATCTATACCCTGATACCTGGGACCTGAGAAATTCAGCAGCAAAAACAAGATTTAATGTCTTATAAGAATTTGTATGCCCCCAAAAACTTCACAAAATCTAATATTTACAATGGGGAAACTAATAATTACTTTGGTATCTGGAAGGAAAAATCAAACAAAAATATGTTACTTCACGTGAAAACCAATTTTCAAGCTTCAGTTCGTACCTCATGACATAATTAAATTCCCAATCCATGAAACCTGCAGCGTTGCCACACCAACAATAACATCTCCCGTCTGAAGCCTCTACATACCCTCACCCACAAGTCCACTATCTCAACCTTGTCCTGAACATGTAAAACAATTATAATGGATTTTCATGACTAAGTGACAAGAAGTATGCTATAATTTTTACCACAAAAGAATTTTTCCCATTCCGCCTCAAACATGGTCAAGTTTTGCTAATAAACAGGTCACGAATAAAATTAGCCAGACAAGGTTCCCACTTGGTCTTGAGAATGCTTACCGACATGGTCAAGATATTGGTCCCGACCATGGCGGCAAGATTAAGATCAGGTTAAGACCGATTCACACACTTTACAAAATTGAGTCAGGACCAGGTCTGGACGACGTCTTAACATCCGCATCCACGTTTAAGATCGGCTTAGTACATTGTTTACTTTTGTACAAAAATAATGATAATAAAAAAATAATAATAAAATAAATAATTGCACATACGGATGTGATTTGAATATTTAAATCTAGAAAGTTGGGGGAACCATTCGCTGCAAAGGTGCAAGATTTTTTTATTAGAGAAAAACCAATTTTTAGCCTTTTGATGTTTATATTTATAAGCTATATAAAGAACATAATGTTTTAAAACAAACCTTTATCGTCACTAATTTTCCCATTATGACGCATTTTGGACACCATCCTGTAGGTTAAATAGTCACTCAATCTTTGCTGTACTATGAGGTTATTTGAGGATAAATGATAAACTGTACATTCTTTATGTTTATAACCAATAAACAACAACATACTTTTCAAATGAACCTTAGATTTTTTTAAAAGGGTATCATTGGCAATAATTGCTTCATAACCTTGTGGAATTGTTGGTATGCAGCGTACGGTCTCATTATTTTATTAATTAATTTCTACTACTCTTCTGCAACATTACACCAAACATAAAACATAAACCTCTAGACAAAAATTCAAAGTTCAAAGCAGGTTTCGAGAAATATAGTCTCCTTTTCAATGATTGAATTTTTGTATAGAGGTTTATGTTCTATGTTTTGTGTAATGTTGCAGAAGAGTAATAGAAATGAATAAAATAATGCTTCATAACCAAATTTTTCAAAACTTGTGTATTTCAAACCACATTATATCATTAGATAAGATTAATACTTACACAACAATGTGTAACTTGTAAAAACTGAAACAGTAATAAGATAGAAAATCGAATTTTATCAAAAGCTTAAAATAACCTTTCCTGCACCAGCAACAACGAATGTGGTACACACAGTCCACAAAATCATAACGTAAACAGCAATGAGATGCGGAAAAAAGATGGCGGCTAAACCTGGCGCAAAGTTTAAACAGGTATGGTTATTTTTCTTCATTAATAACATTACATGACCAATTTGTTCATATTTTACGTAGACGTATATCATATAAATAACTTAGCTGATAGAGTATATACATACTCTGCAAGATAGGCGGGTAAATATGATTTTCAGCAGGATAATAGTCAAAATGATTTGGTACCAAAGGGATTACAACGTCCCCATGTGTGCACATTACCCCGGCATCAACAAATCTCGGGGTGGGGGGGGGGTGTCTTACTATATGTCGGGTAGTACAGTTGTGCCATTTCTATATGGGTCATCTTTTTAGACATCTCAGGTATAGTGATGGGTCTAAATTATGTGATTTTTGGTATAGGTATGAAATTAAATGTACTAATGTACTAGTATGTACTAATGTATTTTGTTGATATAATGTTGGCAGTATGCAGTTTCATTATTAAATATGTATATATATTTTTCCCAAGCTTGCTTGTGAATTCAATTTTACTCTCACTGTTCTTGCAAGCAAGCTCCTAGAGCTACCACTGTATTGTTATAGCTCAAGTGGCCCTAACGGGACTTGAACTCATGACCCCAAGGTTGTGAGACCAGAATGATACCATCATCCCAAACAGCTATATCTAAACAGTGGTAGGACCTTTCTTGCAAGAACAGTGAGAGTAAAATTGCATTATTAAATAGGTATAGACATGAGTCACTTTTTCATTGTCAATTTATAGACATGGGTCACTTTTTTATGCCAAAAAATAAGTATATCGATGGGTACCGTTTCGACATTCGAAATGGCACACCCATAACCATTTTTGAGGAGAGACCCCCACCACCCCCGAGTAACAAATTACATATATTGAATACAAAACATTAATAGATATTACTAATGTAGAATCAACAAACGATATATCAGTGAATAATCTAGTTGCTGTACAGGATGTAGTCTTTGCATTGTGAAATTTTGCATCTATATGAAATAGATATTATTAGTTGACACACTTTCTCTGATTTAAAGGCACTCTTGAAAGCACAAATGTTTTTAACATGTAGAAATCTTTTATTTTATTTTTTATTTTTCTTGATAACTTCTCACGTTTGGAATTTTTTTTTATGTAAAGCCTTTCTTTATAAGAAAAATCCCACAGACATCAGAATGACATATAAAGTACATATACAACTTTGTTGATAAACCATGTCATCTTCTTCAGTGGAGATACAAGTGAAGCTGCTGATGGTAGAAAAGAGCTGCAAACACCAATGATTCCGGAAATAATGTTAACCACCTTTCAATGGTCAAATTATTAGGACCGAAAATCCGAACTTCCATTTCTTCCACTATACTTCCATTTCTTTGGGGCATTCTAGTGTTTTTTGCATTTCTTCCGCCGTTCTGGAAGAAATAGCAAACTTCCGAAATTTTCCAACCCTGCCTGGGACAAATATATAAGCTTTGTTCATGCAGCCCTCAGTGTCAGTTCTAAGGAAGACGTTTTAAATAAAGCAGTCCAGTTGATACTTACTTGATACTACGCACTTTTATGGTAATACTTGCTTACTTGTCCAACATAATTGAATTAGATTAAAATCAAAGAAAACATTCATTACATTTAGGTTTCATTTGGACCAGTAAGCAGGTATTACCGTAATAGCAGAATCCTGATTTAAATACAGTGTTTAGAACATTCATTTTCAATTCTACCAATGATGACCATGATAATATGTGCAAAACATATTTCTTTTTATGATATAGTCCACTCTGTGTACGAAAACACCAATTCTTTTACTTTAATATCTTTTTGTTTCAGGAAACCATTACTAAAGTACTGCAAAGGAATTTCAAAGATGAAAAAACTAAAAGTATGTATTTTACTACAGTAAAACCAGTTAATTTTGTGATTTTAAATGTTGTAGTTTTGCAACTAATTATGAACCTTAAGAGATTCTACTTTTGAAAAAGACAATAATTGAACTATTTGAATACTTTTTGAGTAATGCTTTCTGTATTTGTTCAGTCAATGGGGATGCTGCGAAAATGACTGCTGAACTAGTGCGAATTTTTGTTGAAGGTAAGCCTCATTCACATAGCTAGCTCTAATGTTGGGGAGAGACCATCATTTATTGTACAGGGCTGTGCGGTCATTTGGTATTGATGAGATAGGAAAATTGAACACCCTCCCTAACTCTACGTTGAAATTGAATGCCCATCCCATGTGAGAATTAACAAACTGAACGCGTCCCCCTACCCCCCCCCCCACCGGATAAATATGAACAAAGACATACTTTCGTATTGTAAAGTTTAATATTGTACAGTTTCGCTGAAAACTGTTTTTAAGTGTTAATGTTCTGTTAATCAGGTATGCAGTATATGGAATCATTGTTCGTGTATATTTGTTTACTGCTTGAATAATCAAAAAGTTAAAAGTACATAAATATATTTATTTTTATTTAAATTTCGAAGCAATAGCTTCCTGATCACAAAGTAACAACTATAAAAAATCAATAAAATAATATGTAATACATATATGTATATGTATAATACCTATTGATTTTTTTATAGTTGTTACTTGTGATCAGGAAGCTATTGTTTTCCAAAATTTAAATAAAAATAAATATATTTATGTACTTTTTAACTTTTGGATTATTCACAGTAAACAAATATATACGAACAATGTTTTAAGTGTATTGCAATGAATCATTCACTGTCTATGATCTTATTTTATACAGATATCAATAATATAATAATCATGATTAACCTTTCTCAATCATTTATTTTTATTTTTAGAAGGAGCTGTGAGGGCCCTGAAAATGGCACAGGTGGGTTTTTTTTAGGTTTTTTTTTACATAATTTAAAATATAAATTATAAGATGATAATATAAGTTTAAAACATTTGGAAGTAAAGCCTATAAAGTTTTTCTAATTCATGTTCATTGTAATTTGTTTCTTTCCATAATTAGAATTACAAATGCTGTTTTATATTATTATAATTACACAACTTTTGAAGTAAATTCTTTGATATAATGATATAAATTGTATTGAGGTTGTTTACGATTGTTACTTAATTTCCTACATTCCTGTTGGTTATAAATTTTGCATGCAATGAAAAAATGTGATTTCAGGTTGATGGTTCAGTACGCGTTACTAATGAACATTTCGAAAAGATACTTCCTCAGTTGGTAGGTAGCAATCTTTATCCCTATACATAATTGACTGTTCTGGGTATTTTTCAAATCTTATTAATTATGCACTATGTGTAAATTACCCAACAAATAATGATCACATCATCACACATTTTTAAATTAAAAAAATTGCACTTACTACATTTTCAAAGTTATTGCTGAGAGGTTAAATTTAAAAAGATTTCTGAACTGAATTGAATTAAAATGTATGAATTGAAGCATAATGTCTATTTCAGTTACTTGATTTCTGAATGAAAGAAGATATTTACGATTCAACACAGACTAAGTTAGCCTGGTGCATTCTCCATACGACAGCTTTCATTGTGTTATAAGTTTTATGTGAGTGTTTGTCAAACACGGTTTTATAATCAAGACTTATTTTTGTAGACTTTATGTTTACTGGGTTAGCGTATTACATAACAGTTTATGCACCTATTTAATACTTAAGGGATATATGTCAAGCAGAACTGCTTTAACGGGAAACAAGTTTTAAGTTATAAATTAAAAGAAAATAAGGAAGGTCTAGAATATGACAGTTATGTGATATTTTGTAATCATGGGTAATTTAGTTTTTGATTTGGTCTTTCAGTCACAAAGGGTATACATTACTTTTTAATATACAAAATATTTTGTAATGTTACTTCTTCTGTATGTAAGGCCTAGTGTTCAAGGGAATTCTGCATATGCTCAAGTTTTATAGGAGTGTTCAAACTCTTGTCATATTATTTGTTAGGTATTGTGTAAATAATGTTTATAAAAACCGTATGAGATTTTGATGGAATTGGAATCGACATGATCATATATTTTAAACCATAAAATCTTCACTACATTCATAATTGTGTAAAAAAATTTACCAAGAATAAAGTAATTTTTGTTCAATATTTAGTATTTATAAATTTTATAAACAATATAGTTGGCACACTTTAACATGCGCAGTTTAATTTTATTTACAAACAATCATTTTATGATGCAATTCTCTTCCATTCTTCTGAGAAACAGGAATATAATTGAATATGTAGGAAACACACATTGCATTTTATGATGATGAAATAGTTAAACTAATTTCATTTTTATTCAATTACAATTCTCGCTATTAATATTATCAGCCACATTAATCATCTGTGTCATGTGTTTCAATTAAGGGAACGATCATAAATAATGATACTGGGGGAGTCGTCCAAAAAGATCGGGGGGTGGGGGGGGGTCATCCAACTTCATGAATCCTTTTTGGGGGGTTGCTGAAATTTTTTATTACGCTATTGTATTTTTTTTTCAAATTTTGTTTTTTAGCAATTGTCCAGAAATGCAATGACGATATTGAGGACTTTTGCTTTAGTGGGGTCGGGGTCGGGGGGAGGGGTCACTCAACTTTTTAGAAAGTTGAATGTTGATGGGTTGTCTGTTAACTTTTTCTTCGAGCCTCAGAAAATGGACAACACCACCCCCGGTATCGTTATTTATGATCGTTCCCTAAGGAGTATTATTGAGTCTAATGTTATTTCAATATTTCATAAAATAGGTACATAATACATCTTGTCAATAACATTCTAGCTAAGTATAGTATATGAATATAGAAGCCCAATATGGGCTCCACAAAGTTGTTTGTACAGTTGTACAGTATTCCTTAAGACATTCTATAACATTTCGATGAGAAGTCAAAAATGAATGAGACAAATGCAGGGCTGCCAAGTAGTACAGATATGTCAGGTATTAATACAGATTTCCGACCCAAAATACCCAAATACTAATTCTACCTTCAAAATACAGATTTCCCCACTTTGTGTATTTTTCATTAATAATTATTTCTTTTGAAGTAAAAGCACAGGAACTGCATCACAACATAGATATGTGTAAGCCTGAATATTGGTTACAATACACCAGAAATACATACATGTCAGCTCTGCACTTTTGGATTTCTTTCCACACCCAGTATTTCTTTAGACCGTTTGTCGTTCCACCACGGAATACCCCTAAAATACTAATTTTGGGCATCTTGAGTACAGAAATGGCTATTGAGGGGTTGGCAGCCCTGCATTTAGATGAGAACTCAAAAATGAATGAGACAAATGCTTAGGTGTGGTCACCAATGGCATGACATTTATACAATATGAAGTTATTCGGTTAGAGATGAGCACACATATTAGGATTGGCAATACAGTAAAACGTCGACCACAACAGATTATATGTTATCGCCTTGTCTCCAAAGTCAACACCGTTGTAGCTAGAGTTCTGAAAATTTGGTATCCATACTGGTATGTACTACGCAGCTATGTCAGATGGACCAGGATGATCATTTTTCAATCGTGACTATAATTTGCCTACATGCACAAATGTCAGTCGCATTTGATGACGTATCATTGTGCAATATCAAACAGGACCTGGCGTGAAACAGGAATCAGGAAGACACTTTTCTTTTTTCAGCAGTCAGTTTGAAAAAATGAAAACATAGATTGATATCCTCATTGAAAAAGTACATAATTAGATGACTAGATAAAATGGCATTTTTGTTTCCCTTTGTTCACACATGTCGATCATTTTGTTCATGGAAATTCTTTCCTACGCTTTTGAGTAATCCCAAGTCTATTGGCTGCTAGGGAATGCAACCAAGACAATGTTTAAATTTTTACCAGAAATATATGATATTGAAGTTTTAAGTTTTAGATTACACAAACAGTAAATTAGACCATATTCACTTGATAGCCCCATTACCCACATCGGGTACACTGTATTCAGTTTTGATCGGTTTGATGAATCCAATTGTGATAACAGGGTGTGGTAACAGGTTCTTTTGTTTTCTATTTGCTTTTTTCTTTTTTTTTTTTCAAAATATTGCTTCGATTATGTCAAATCTGCCCATCTCCTCTAACATTGTCTTTAGTTCTTTTAGATTGTATGGTCGTTCCTTTGTTAAGCTCCAATGATTGAGAACAATTTCTGCGGCTGTCTTTCTGCAGTGAACCCTTATGAAGGCTTCGATGACGTCAACTGACCGTTGAGTAAGACCTAAATAGTAAATTGGTTGAAATTAGTTTACCAAAAATATCTCTTAGATAGGTAAAAAGCATTCAGCGTATGTATAAGTGGAAAGTGTCGACTTGTAGTTGGTAACATCTTCAGAGGGCCAAATAAAATCCTTTGATGTCTATGATGTGGGTTATGAACAGTTCTGAACACTCACTCAATGATCCAGACCATTTTGGTGTGTGCTTAGAAGGAAGTGGAGTGAGGGGGGAAAGCCCCAAATAGAGGGATGTGTGTGGGGGGGGGGGATGTGGGGCAGAAGACCAAAAAGGGGATTTGGGGGTCTTAAAATTTGTGGGACGTGGGAATTTTTTGCCCTTTATGATCCCACTTCCACACACACACACATTCTGGCCTTGATAAAGGCCTGAATTTCGCTGTCACTTTCCGGAAAACCTATGAAAGACTATGTTCTAATTTTCAAACTTCTCTCTCACATGTCCCATCTTTTTAGCAAGCATATTTCCATGTCTATCATTGGTAGAAATATGCATGCTAAAAAGACGTGTGAGAGAGAGAGAAGTTTCAAAATGTATCCGCAAGCACTGGGAAACACATATAGACTATATTCTTACCGCTACCTAGCATGTAATCAGAAACAAGACCCATAAGTAGTGTGGGGAAGGGTATCTAGAAGACCTGCTGTGACCCCACCCCCTAGAGGCTTGTGACCATGCCCGAAAATCAAGACATCTGGGCCTTTCCGGTCTGAGGATTTTATTTAGACCTGATTAAGATGTTGCAACATCAAAACTCTCGCCGACTACAATTGTACAGGTTTCAAAAGACATTTATTAATATTCTCTTTGGCATAACATCGTATTTCTAGCAGTTCAATTATATGAATATTGAGTAAAATTTTTAACACATACCAACTTTTTCTGCAAGAGCTGTCCAGTCTCGCAATTGACTTGGATCATCCAAGTACAACAATATGCAGAGTTTGTCGCGCTTTTCCCGGCTAAGCCCCAAGCTCTCAAAGGTTTTGTCACTTTCTCTCAGAATGCGAGCGATTGTGTTGCATACCTGAAAAATTGTGTACATTTTGTCACATTCCGCAAAAGTGGAACAGTGTTCCACTCAGGGGGAGGGGGGGGTTTCGGTCAAGTTTTGGATGTTCCACTTTTTGTGTGGGTCTAATATTTTATCTCACGCTCTAAAACTTTTCATATCAGAATTCCACTATTTATTATTTAAATGTTGCATTAAAAAAGATAGGCAGCAGATTTCACATATTGATTAATATCATGATTTACATTCCTCATATATAATAAATATTATTTTATGGCATATATAAGTAATATTTGAATAAATATCGCTAAACACTGTGTAGATATTCTTCGATTATGTCACACATTTCATATTTCCACTTTCGGGGGAAGGGGGGGGGTCAAGAATAAAGAGAACACTGTTCCACTTTTGCGGAGCATGACAAAATGTACATCATCCATTAGTGTGATTAAATGTAATGAACGTAAACTATGCATTGGAAAATTGGAAAAGTTACTTGTGGGGAAATTGATGGAAAAAGTTGGGGAAAGGGTTGAGAAGTAGGGAAAATGCAGAATGTGGGATCTATCTGATCGATATTTGCCAATAAGTTATAATAATAAAAGGTTATAATACGAGCGGGGGTGAGAATATCAGTGAGAATAGCAGAAAATATCTCACCGAGTGTGGATCTGAACAGAATGAGTTCTTTTAAAGTCCACACGAGGTGAGATATTTTCTGATATCTCACCACCACTCGTAAAATAACCTTTTTCTCCCATGCTTATTCATCATTTTAGCCTACAAATTTTGTAGTGTAGGATATTGGAGAATATCCTCCACCTCTTATCCAATCAGAATCAAGCATTTTAAGCAAACATGGGAGAAAATATCCTACTACGGTACGTCTTTTCCTGTGTTGGAGACTTAATTTGGAAGTTTAGAAATTTGAAATAAGTTTATAAGAATAACTGCATTCAATTTATAAAAAGTTTTTTCCAACGTTTAAACAGGGAAGTCTGTGCCTTTTTTTTAGCACGGATTATTATTATTTGGTTAGACACTTTCATTATGTAAAGTACAACTTTTAAAACGATAATGCATCAATACTTTTACTCAAATAACCTTGGTTCAATAGTAATATTGAAAAATAAACTGTGAATTATTTTTTTTTATGTAAGGGCTGCTTTCCCCCATCCCAAATGTTTTGGATCGTATTTCCCACATCCCTATAGGTTTGGGTTTTTTTACCTTTTTTCCCATATACCACAATTTTTTGGCGTTTTCCCCACATCTTACTTCCATGAAATCCCATATCCCTCTCTTTTTTTGCCTTTTTCCTCACACCCCACTTCCTTATAGACCCGCCCCAGGAGGACACAAGGCAGATGGGGGGCGGGATGCACTAGGTGCGAAACCACCCCCTTTTTATTTCATATGTACACAGTGTGTTGAAATTTACAGCCCACCTTAATTCCATTTATCTAATTCATAAAGATACCTTTTTATTACACTATTAGAATGCTTTTTTCTCGCAGTAACTTAAGACTGATGGCTTTGCCCTTATATACAGGCCCGTAGGAAGGACTAAGGGGGTAAGGCCATGGCCTGACCAATAATTTGTGTGGAAAAAAGAAAATAATGCAATGATTCAATCATAGTCTGATAAATCATTTATGAAAAGGAAAAATCCATAATTCTAAACCACAATTCTTAAATGGCCTTACCAATCTCATTTTGCTTCCTACTTATACTGCGTATAACAAAAATACATAATTTGTTTGCCCTAACATTTTAATAGTAACCATTTTTAGGCTAATTCTTGATTATTATAAAATTACTATTATAAATCTTATGTAATAACCAACAATTAGACCATCTGTGATGTCTTAAATTAAACGAATTGCTAACATAATACAATATACATAGATATATTGGAAATTAATAAAATATGTGTAGAGAATTCACATCTAACTTTGTATTGAAATAGTGAGTGATTGGGAAAAACTGTGGTAGGTAGGAAAATAGGCCCTAAAAAGAGGGATGTGGGAAATGAGAGCAAAAAAGATAGATACATTGACCCATTACAACCAATCCTCATCCATGCTTCTGTAACCAATGAACAATCTTTGAATACGGTAGGCACAAAATATGGTTATATTCCTGGGTATTTGATTTTTTTGTAATGAGTTATAGTTAAGTTATACATATATTCATACCTCTGATGCACTTCGGTACTCTTCAGAACACTGTGACGTCGATGATAATCTGTCAGCAGCTTCATGAGGATCTGTCGTTGGTGCACAACCATTACATGACTGTAAGCGTCTTCGACTGAAATGATACATGAGTAGATTGAGCAATGAGTGGCCATTGCGGGGTAATCTTATGCTACTTTTTGTTTTAGGGGTTAAATTATAAAATTTACTAGCAAAATTTGAGAAGTCCGGCAATTTTACATATGAAAACCAACTTCCGCAGGTTGATACCTCCCAAGCTCTGAATTGAGCGATATGAATACACATTCAGCCTCTTGTCACGACTCGTTGTAAGGGCAACGCATTTTGGCAGCTACCCTAAATTCTGTACTCTGATTGGTTAAGAGCCGAAATAGACATGATATATTTTTCTATATATGCACCCCTAATCCGGGTAACTTTTCATAGATCACATATTTGATATACACATATTTATATGAATTTGGTTCTCTTTCAGCCTCTATTCAATTTCATTTGTTATAAAATTGATATTGTTGAGGGTTGTCGTAGCATAATAACACTTTACCATGTTTAGTAGTGGTATAGCTGTTAATTCACTGCCCTTATTTGTGAAATACTCCTCCTACAAGCTGGAGGCATCATACACACACCCTCACACGCTAACATTATGCAATAAAGATGAACCATTACCCTGGGGAGTAGATCTGCTTGGCATTGGTGGTGATGTAGTTGTAAATATCGTCCTTGTTTTCCATTGTAATGGACATCCTGTTGGTGACCTTGTTTAGATCATACGTGTCTAAGCTCACAATGCTACTATATTCCTCGTCATCGTCTGTACCAAACACAGAGCCATTCTCATGTACTTCACTATGTTTTCGAGAGGGTGGAGGTGGAAGAACGTGTGAAGGAGAGGGTGGAAGAACGTGTGTTGGAGACGGTGGAAGAATGTTCACGGAACTTCCACAATTTGGACAATCTACTGTTTTAGCTAATTTGTCGATGTCTATCGAACAGTCCGCGGTCTGAGTGCCAATGTCACGTGTCACCGCAGTGGTTTCACTGATTTCACTGAGTTGTGGGCATTGTTGATCGACCCAAGATGACCCGCGTGAGATGGTTGAAGCCGGGTAGACAGTCTCACCATCTGATGGATACGACGTTGTCCTTGAAAAGGGCGGGTTTTGTCTTCCGGGCAGTTCCTCTCCAGGTGACTCTGAGGTACTTGACAGACTGTAATCCTTTTGTGTTTTAGATTTTTCAACCATCCGGCATATTTCTTTGGCCCTTCCAGTATCGAATTCTAGTTTTTCTGAAATATATCACATTTTTAGTATGCTGTACAGCATGATGTCTTAATAATTATTTAGTTAAAAATTAGCATATTTTAAAATAGGTTTGGGCCAATTTACAGAGTGACTAGAATAAAACTTAAAATATACACTTTGAACCCACGGTAATAAAATTGTCACAACTAAGTATCCCACATCTACATCTTAATTAGGAAGTGGCTAGGGAGCCAAATTTTCGGCTCCCTAGCCTACCCTCAGTGTTCAAGCTAGGGAGCCGACGGAAATATCTATAGTAGTAGAGTGTATTAGCATACCACTTTATAAGACATATATGAAAATTACATATTCCTGTTATCCTGTATTGAATGTTTTCGTTACAACATAGACAACCACTTTTTATGCATATATAATATGTGCATAAAACATTAAAGATGGTTATATTGAGAGCTTTAATTGAATAGGTCTAATAAATTTATTTCAATGAAATTGTACTTCGTACATATGTATTGCCATGTCAAAAGTATTCATATAATTGAATTTAAGCACTATGCATACATTTTTTTGTGCATTAGCTACAACCTTAATAAGAAATACAGTAAATATCCTCAACAAAGGAAGAGTAAACAAAGGAAACTCTGAATAAAGGAAACTTTTCTCATGCATTAGCTTATGTAAGTAAATGATGTAGTAATCAAAGGAAACCCTCTACAAAGGAAGGATTTGTGACTGCAAATAGGGTTCAGTTGTTGAGGAATTTCACTGTATATTATATTATCATGTTATCCTATATTAAATGATTTAGTTACATCATTTTGGTTATATGTATGTATTACATGATATTTCCACAAAACAATGATTTTCCTAAAAGATGGTTACGTGAGCCTAATTTGAGTATGCATTCCTAAAATATTTCTTTGAATGAAACTGTACTTAGTAGCTTCTTATATGTCTGAAGTATTCATATAACTGAACCCAAGCACTATAATATGCATATATTGTTGTTTTGTCCACTGTAACTAAATTGATTAGAAGTCAGTTAGGTGAATGTCTTAACCAGTTGACTAATCAAGTTATTTGTTTGCTGAGAATGATTTATTTACTGGGGATTTATGGAGTTTTGCAAGAAGTGTCAGTTCAGTTCTAAAAAAAGACATGTGTATCTTTAAAATACTTCTTTGAATATTGACATTCAAAAATCATTACCCACAAAAATTCCATATTTCAAATAACACTGATAATGCATATAGTTCATCTTGTTCATACTAATGTGACTGTGAATAAAACTTTCAATTCTATGATATTGCCAAGCAAATTTTATCAAAATATTTTTTTTCTTTTCTACTAAAATCAACATTTGCTTCATCCATGTCAGCACATTTTCCTTAAATATCATTCCTGATTTCATGATACTACCTGTTAACACATTCTCAACATAGCAATACAGTTTTCTTGCAGAAAGAAGTTTGCTTACTTAATTTTGATTGTTTTCTTGGGAGTCCTAGTTGCAACACTTCATAAGTTCTCAGCAAATAAAATATTCTCAGCAAACAAATAACCTGATTGATTGACTGGTTAAGACATTCATGAACCTAACTGATCTTTAATCAATTGAGTAACAGTGGACAAAACAAAATGCATGCATAGTACTTGAATTCAACTAGATATATAATATTGTATATATGAATACTTATGCCATACACTTTTGTACAATTTCATTGAAAGAAATTTATTAGTACTACTCAAATTAGGCTTTCAACATAATCATCTTTATCAGTATGAATAATCAAAATTATCTTTTATTTGAATATGATATATGCATAAAAAGTGATTGTCTATTGTCTTAAATACATTCAATATAGGATGACAGAAAAAATGCTATCTTCATATATTTCTTATTAAAGTGGCAAGTCAATACACTACTATTATAGATGTTTTCGTCGGCTCCCTAGCTTACACACTGAGGGTAGGCTAGGGAGCCGAAAAATGTCGAGTCCCTAGCCTACCATAGTGGATTGGCTAGGGAGCCGATGTTGGCTCCCTAGCCATTCCTAATTATTTGTCACATTGCACAATAGACCTATCACTAAATGACTTACCACAAAAGTTTTCTAATGTATATTCAGAGTTAAAGCTTGTCAATCTGAGTGTTCTGGCTGTATAGGAAACTTCCACTTTACTAATAGGTATGAACTTTAAACATCTTGGAATTACATCTTCCTGAGAAAAGGTCATGATTGACAGAGAATGACGGTTCAGTGATAAGGTGACATAGGAGTGACCGTGCAGACCACTTGTCACTTTAAGCTTGGACCAAGAGTTTACTGAAAAGAAAAACAGGCCTCAGTAAAAATCAGGCAGAATTAGTCTGAAGTATTGGACGTTGTAGTTGGAAAAGTATTTCTACTGTGGGGCCATACTAAATATCTGCTTTACGAATATCAAAATAAACTTATTTTCATGCTGTTAATTGACATACACCTAGGGGTGGGATGGGCTGCCCCCTGCACCCCCCCCCCCCTTTCCCCACTAAAATACTTCATTTTCATAGTTTTTCTTTTGTTGTTGTGTGTTTTTTTGTGTGTTTTTTCTGTGTTTTTTTGTTTTTGTTTTTTGCATGCCCGCCAAACCCATGAGATCCCTTAAATGCGACCCCCTTTTCCCAAAACCTGGATCTGCAAGTAATTGACTAACATACCGAACTGCAGCTTATCCCATATGTGAGAGCGCTTACTCCACGACTCTTCTGCTTGGTTCATTTCAAACCAAAACGTTTCATCGACCATCACAATGGCTACGTAGAATTTTGTTATCTCATTTGATTGTTTCTTTGTAAAAAAGCCAGTCTTGGTTTTAGTTTTCTCCCCATGAGTAAGTCCTGCAAACTTTTCTATATCAATCGTCATCAGTGGAGTTCTGTAGTTATTGAGCGATTGCAGGAGATGTAATTCTGTAATATGAAGAACAAACTGGAAAATTTAATAAAGTACTATTCTACTCTCACTGTTCTGCGAAGCAAGCTCCTACCAGTGTATTGACATAGCTGAAAAGACATCTTCCATTTGACCACCAAGTGGCCCTAACGGGACTCGAACTCACGACCCCAAGGTTGTGAGATCAGAATGATACCATCATCCCAAGCAGCTGGCTAGTCAGATGGAAGATGTCTCTTCAGCTATGTCAATACAGTGGTAGGAGCTTGCTTGCAAGAACAGTGAGAGTAGAATTGAATTCACAAGCAAACTTTGGAAAAATATATACAGTTATTCATTATAAAGTACTATTTCTTTATAAAGAGTTGAGAGAGTATATTTCCCACATAAACTTACCTAATTCATTATCTTTACACGTAGTCAGTTTCAGCAGTGCCTGGAAAAAATAAGTTTGCATATTTTAAGAATGATTAAATCCATCGTTGTTTTACATAGAGGGAGCCAGACGGAAAAGACTAAAAATCTCACATTACTAACAGCAGCATAAGTACGGTGATAAAGCTGGGTGGCGCGATTTACTGCTTCTCACTGCTTTGTTGAAAAAATAGGCCTCCTCGAGTGGGTGGGGCGGTCAGGGTCAGAAAATGGTTAAGGGTGTGCCACGGACAGGTTGAAAATGGCACCCACCAATATACCTATTTTTGAGAAAACGTGACCCACAATATACCAATATCTGACAAAAATGTGATATACTAAAAATGTGAATAAGACACCTAGAAATATACTAAAAATATGAAAAAAACCACCCAGTTAGCACTCACTGCGATAATATGAACCCCACCCCACCCCATCACCAAACTTTATTTACAACTGTACTAACTAGTTTTCATAACTGTTGCCACAGTTAACACATATTAACACAAAACTTTATTCACGACTGTATTAAGCACCTAACACACGTAAACATACTATGAATCGAAATTTAAATTAAAATTAATATATTTATGTACTGTTTAACTTTTGGATTTTTCAAGCAGTAGACAAATATATACAAATAATGATACTATGAATCATTATCAATCATCCTTTCCTACCCTGTCTCTTCTCAATAAAACAATTTTGACATTACACATGCATTACACATTGAAGCATTACACAACAAAAATCATAACATGTCTCTTAAATTTCCCCCACTATTGTGACATGCGTTACAATACAAACACATTATACTCCATAGTTTCTACTTAGATCCGAAAGTCTGACCATACAGGTTTTGACCAGCCCATCACTGACCCAAATTACAACGCATTTGTAAGTATACATCTAGCTATTTGTTTTATCTTTTTCGCAAAAATACAACCTCTCCTTCTGGAACAACTATAAGACATGTCAGAAACTGTAGGTGTGATTTTATACATTTTTCGGTTTGCACAAGACTCAATTCTTTCCCATCAACAGAAATTGCGAGCCAATTAACTTGTTCCCTTTTAACACGGAACTCTCTACCACACATTTTAGCAAAGCCAAAACAGACACAGCCTTGACTACAATACCCGTTGTTTCATAGCCAACATCAAGAATGTAGGACAAATCAGCACACCATACAAACCTACTACTAAAACAGGGAGCAAGGTCAACCCTGGCAATAGGCAAACTCCCACCAGACAAACACAGATCTGAGACCTCCATAGGCACATTCAGACTGACTGCTTCAACTGTTCCATCAAAACTAACCCTAGTCAATGTGTGTGAAGTACCACATTCATGCATGAGAAGTATGTGTTGCCATCTCTCCCCAACACACCAGCAGCAAAGTTCATCCCTACTCCTTTGAAGGGATCAGATGTGAAGCCTTCTGTAGTCACTGGCAAGTGGCTTGACTATTTTTCAGCACACTGTTAACCTCACAAACCACAGATTGTGTCTGAGCAAACACATCATCACTTTCCACACTGTCAGCATCATCTTGTAGCCTGCGTATTTTGTGTTCACTATAAGATGACAAACAACCTTTACTTTGAGACAGTAGATTTGGACTCCCATATTAGCCACGGCTGTAACAGGATGGCCAGTCGCACTGTAGCAAGCAATACTAGGAGTAACAGTGTCACAACTTTCATTAATCGACTGTTTCATTGTGTATTAATGTGTGAATCCTACAGCATTATCCGGAACCACCTGAACATACTCAGTGTAAGGTTTACATTCGGTAGAGAGCGTCTTATTAGAAGAACCACAACTTTAATCACAAGTGGCTGAGTGGTCACCATCAGAGGCATCAATAGGATACACATCTGCAAGACGTGAATATTGTGTCACACTTAGAGACATCAAACTGTTGTTCTTAAAGCGAGGGGCACATTCCACCTTGCGGTTGCAGTCGCCGCAAGGCGTGTTGAGGTCTGCGGCGTCTATGGCGTTTTCCTCGGGCATGGACAAAAGTACAGTTGCGGGCACATACGCACGGGCCCCGTGCGTTATAGGTGCGTCGGCACTGGGAATGTTTTTTATTGCGGGTGGCCGTGAGTTCAATATGCATCAAACGTGCGTTGTACTCGCGTACAACTTACGTTATAGGCACCGTGTGCTTACTAAAGTGTGGAATTCTTACGTGGATGGTACAGAGAACGCACGGCGCCAGTGCTGTATTTATGCCGACACCGTGCGTCTAAATCCGCTGTGATTATGCCACGATTACCGCAAGGTCTCCGCACTGCCTCCTCACGGTCAGACAATGATGTAGGGTGGTCGTAGAAGAAGTTTGAAGTTTGGCAAGCCAAACTTCTTCTGTGACCACCGTACTGCCTTGAAAAAACGTATGTTTGCGGCACTGCATACGCACGGATCCTAACGTTTTCTATGCGTTTTTGGTCGTAGACTGGCTGTAGACCCACCTTGCGGTGGAATGTGCCCCTCGCTTACCTTGACCCTTGCCGGCCACAACAACAGTTTCCCCTGGCACCACACAATCTCCAACTCTTTACTTGGCTCCAATATCGTCTCACCATCAGAAATAGGTCTTCCACAGCCTCACCTGGGAGAGCATTCGACGAACAAATTGGCTTCCGACCAAACAAACACCAATACTATTTATAAAGCCATCATTCTTTGAATAGTCTACTATTGTGTAAATTGTAAAGTCGTGAGATCAAAACTTGGATCAAGACTATAAACCAGACATTTACATTTACAAGACTAATTTGCCATTTACCTCTTACTAACGTTTCATGTATCTCTCCTACAACTTCCAGATTTGAGACTCCATCTACCATAATAGCATGCTGAGAAGACAGGTGTATCTTAAACCCAAACTTTTTTGCCACAGCTTCTGACACAATATTAGCAATTGCACGGCAGTCAATTGTTAACCGTATGAGCTTCTTGCCATAGTATGCAATCAACAAAGGAGACGAAGCTATGTCTACTCTACCGACACGGGAACAAACGGGAGTATCGGTCAAACAACTATTCTCAGTGTCCAAAGGCTCCCCTTGATTGTCAGCTTCATATTCACTATCTACAACATGAGCGGAGGCACAACCAATGACCCAGGAAAATTTGCTTTACTGCACAAAGTACACGATGGTAATTTATCATATTTACCCTCACTATATCTAGCAAATTCGAGGAAGAAAGAACTGCAAGATTAACTGAAAGACGAAGGCTCCGCCATGCTGCTGCTTCAAGTGTTCCACAAGTTGGAGGCTCACCATTTGTCTGTGGAGACTGTCATCAGGCCTGCGCTCCACGCATTGGCCTGATCAGTCATCGCAGACACAAACATTAGACACATAGGTGCAGGAAACAAGACATTCATCGGACCGATGAGTCAATCCATCACATCATATCTAGCAAATACACGGCCAATTTGAACTTCACTAACATTTAATTCATTAACCATAGAATCAAGAGACTGAAATTTGAACCCTGATACTAACTATCGCATTACATCTCAACTTGGTCCCAAATTTTCGCTAAGCAATACCTGACACACGTTTATCAACTCGTTCTAACCACAACCATGTAATTGTATTTTCCATTGAAAGGGTCATTTCTCCGTCAGCAGATAACACTTCACCATCATGTTTTATCATTACGCTTCACAAAGTTATCATAAAAAAGGGGATGCAGTCTTTGGTAGAAACTTTCATCTCACCAGGCTCCAACACCACTTGAGATTGAAGGTTGTAAACCTAACCTGCCTTCATACAGAAAGACGGACGCTTCACTTAAAAAATATCTATATGAACTGTAACCAATACACAAGTGTATGACAACACTTTTCTTGTGATAATGGTGTATTGCTTAATATTCAAATATAATATATTTGAAGTATGGATACACTAGTTACATTTGATTGAAACCTCTGTGCAAGCCAGTAATGATAATCCATCTTTGGTGGCAATAAAGTGCGTTGCAAAAGTATTAGACCATACAAAAGCGTTTCACCAAACGTTTATAACATCCTAAAAGTTTTGGGGTTAATGCCCGTATCCACGCAACATCGGAGAGGTTCTTTAGTACAGTGCGGAGACTAAAAATCTATCTTGGGAACACGATGAACGATAGACTCCTGAAACTGTCTAATTGTGCCGTGTTAAATGTACGCCAAGATGAAAATATCAATCTAGAAATGTTCTTAAAGACACTTTTAACCAAGTTGTTACAGACGTATGAATTTATTTATTTTTCAATTATGTTGTACACACATATATCTTATTGTAAAACATATTGTAGTCTAAAAATCAAATGAATTAAAAAACACATCTAAACATATTCTTATTGCTTTATGATTATCTGCATATTATAGAAAACATTCCGTCAACAATTGAATAATGATAAGAGAGAAATTAATGATCTGGAGTTCATAAACACGACATGTCGCGAATGCCCACGCTTTGCTCCTCACGCTGTAATTTGTGTGTGCCTATTTTCAAAAGTCTTGCTACTCCCCTGTATGTGCTCAAATTTTTTCCCTACTGGCATGATGCGAATACGGGTTGTCGATCGTGTAGGCATACAATTCGTGAGCAAGTTTTATTGAAATGATCAAATGAATAATGAAGCATCTTTAGTTCATACGAAATTGTGTTCATGTACCCTTGCGGAGGGGTCAGTTTTCACCCTACGTGCGTCTGGGCAGACGACGGACGAAAGGCGATCACAATAGCACCACACAATCTCCAAAGTCTTTCCTTGGCCTTGTCACAAGAGTGATAGGTGATCTAAAAATTGAGCCCACACCCCCCACCCACCGATATTAATGGACAACCTGCAGAAAACCCGCGAAAGCTCTCGTATTTTATAAATATTTACAGTTATGTTTAAACATATAGTAAATACATTTATCACACATTTTAAACTACAGTTACATAGTTATTGGCAGTCCACCCATAATCAATGTGAGTAACAAGGAATGCTTCTCAGGGAGTTTCTGGAAAGGAAACGTGTGCCTATGATCTTGTGTGAATTGGAAAGTAATTCATTTTCAAACTTCTCTCTCACACGTCTTTTTAGCAAGTATATTTCTACCAACGGTATACATAGCTGAAGATAGGTTCTACAGCCCTAAGCTTCCATTTGATTATATCAAGTGGCCCTAGCGGGACTCGAACTCACGACCCAAGGTTGTGAGACCAGAATGATACCATCACCCCACGCTTTGGAAAGTAATTCAGTTTGAAAACACCCAGATGAGCGATTACTGTAAAGACTATAAAGCCAATCATGTTCCTGTTTGCAATATCAATATAATGAAGTACAATATGCTAGAAAATTATAACAAGTCGGAAATGTGTTTTGCTTTAGGGGGTTCACTTAATGATTTTAACAGTTAAAATATACACCTGCACCCAACACCTCGCAATTTGCGGCTGCAGGCTTGGGGTGGGTGGGGGGCACAGGCCTCTGTCTATACAGAATTAGATACCCACGTACATTTTATATCATGTTCGTAGCCCATGTTATTTGTCGTTATAATTAAATGTCTGGCATGGAAATAAGAATGTACATACTATACATGTATACACTTTTTTTTACTTTTTTATCGCTGTGTGGTATTC
The DNA here is from genome assembly GCA_019095985.1 of Streblospio benedicti. Taxonomy (NCBI): domain Eukaryota; kingdom Metazoa; phylum Annelida; class Polychaeta; order Spionida; family Spionidae; genus Streblospio; species Streblospio benedicti. The sequence continues at coordinate 8,994,375 of CM032669.1, forward strand.
TGTTGGTAATGCAAATATTTACAGTGTACTTCCTTTCACTGAGACTACTAGAAACGTCCAAAATTAGACCAGCTCTCTAGAAAGATCGCTTTAGGGTGTATTCTAGGTTATATTGTTAATTTACAACCTTCCTGTGCTTCAGCAAAGTGAAATGGGTTGCAGATAAATTACGTTTCATTTTAAAACTTCCTCGTCGTACCAAAGTGCTATATTGTGCGAGGTGAAAAATGTGAACAAGTATTGTGTGTTTGTTTTTTTAGTCAAAATGTGCGCTTTCAACTAACCAATTGTTCATGGTGTGCGTGCGTGAGTGCGTGCGTGCGTGCGTGCGTGCGTGCGTGTATGTACCCTGAATACAATAGCGTGAACTAATCAGTAATAAGTCTTATCAAGCTATGTCACGAACAATTATTAAGGCAGTATGGCGCACCTCATATAAATCTAATTTCTATTTACCTGTTTGGGTTTTTCTGTTTTGTTTCTATATTTATAGTCCACCTTTTGTTTACTTTCCCATAAAAGTGCCATGTTGCCAGGTTGGTCAAAGCCACTACATAATCATACCATGAGTATTTTACAAAGTCACATATTTCTTCACAGTAATAGTATCCTTTTCTATGCATGTATCGGCAATGTTCGTCTGTGCCAACTTAATATTATCATGTCTTGACGATCTGCAAGTTTCTGATAGATTGCACCCAGACTAACTCAACTGGAACCTCAGAAATATGCTTTAATACTTCGGATCTATCCTGGAATGTTTATTTACAATTTGTTACATCCATGTTTGCATATGTGACATGCATGTAACTACATATTTATTTATGATTCGAATCACACTGCTCTAACAACTAACAAGACGTTAACCCATGTTGTGTGTAACTAACAAAATCTCCTATCCAAGGTTTAGGTCAATGCTTTTTGCCGTGTTACAACATTTTTATTATCCATTTCGCAATACCTTATCCAGCGGTTAACATTTATAATATACCAAAATCGCAAATGTCACGGAATTCAACTTAACAATGTCGCTTGCAAATATAACTGCTGGTGGAATTTCTTACATACACAATGTACTTGGCGTCTCTGCTTTTGTCAGAATTAACTGGGGCCTATCCTAAATCGTTGGAGCCTGTCTTGTCAAAGTAAATACTCGTTTATATTCGGAACATTTACAAGGTTTATGTAAAAGTCTAATGCTGCTATTGTTGTTATCAATGTCTGGGGAAACCCGCCCCCTTGAAAGACGTGAAGGTTGTTTACAAAAACCCAATAAAACGGTACATGTTCTTAATAGACACCATGCAGTTACGTATTATTGCGCCTCTTAGGGCCGAGGCATTATTTGATTAAGGGCGGGGGGTTCCGAAGTTGTTTTTTAACGGCGGTGTTGTGAGCTTCTGACACCCAATTGACGTACGACCCCCACAGACATATATGAAATATAAACTGTATAGTACAAATAATGGCGCAATATTAGGAAACTTTCCAGATTTAATCCTTACAAGAGAATCTATAAAAATTCAACTCTGTGGCATTAGGAGCAAATAGAAAGTGTGGTGCGGGTGGAGGGAGATGGGGTGGGCGGCACATTATTGATGGAAGAGTTTGTTTATTCAATATGCAAATTGACCTTAGCAATTACAATATTAATCCAATAATAATATTCTTATAGCGCAAATTGCAATAAATGTTAGTGTGCGCCTGTAGGCCTCCTTAAACAAATAGGGCTTTAGTTGGAATTTTAAAATCAATGCTGAAAATACGCATTTTTGCCAATTGATAACTTGCTCAAGTATTTACCATCATCATAATTTTTTTAACGATTGAGTCATGTTGTATTTTGCAATTTTTATATTGTTTTACACATTTTAAAATTAAACGTTGTTTATACAAGTAGTATAAGAAGGGATTTGAAAGGTATTCATGTGTATATAGATATGTTTGTAATTGCATATCCAAATAATTTTCTTGTATTTTGATTATTAAAATTCACGTTGGTTATCACGTGTTTTCTATTTTTGCACTTCTGGTAGTGAACAGGTCTTCTTGTAAGATTGTGCTAAGATAGTTATGTTGGATTCAATATGTTAAAAATTGCTGTGGTGCGTATAACGAATTGCATAATTACATATAAGTACGTTTAGCTTAGCACATTGTTGCAACACTAATTTTTTTCTACGTTTAATGTCATCCAACTACGACCAAGTGAGCTACATTGACCCATTCGGGTGAATAATTTGTACTGATTTGCTCACGTCGAAGTGGGATTTCAGCAGCTGAAAAAAGTACACTTCCCATGTCCAACGAGAATGAAAAATCATCCGGTCCCCCTACTTTGCACCTTGAAAAAAGTACCTGTCCCCCTACCAAATGCACCGGTCTCCCTTCCTGGTAAATAATGCACCGTCCCTTAGATAATCTACGTCATAATGTTAATATCTTGTTTTATTCACCTAAACTGAATCCAATGTCCTCTTGCAGTACACATTGCTGTGACTGTATTCACAACAATTTAAATACATACTTATTATATCCATTTTCATTGGTTGATCAACAACAACATATTTTTTTTTTCAAAATGGGTTTATTTTATTTATTACAAAGCATTACAATCAGATATTCGAGCAAATAAAACTGCAGTCTTTCACGAGAGGTAGGTGTGATTCAGATGCAAAGTCTGAGTGGTTTACAGTAACATCTATCAGGTAGCAAAGAATTTCACAATAGAGCACAGTCACAATAAATTTGAAATAATTTCTTAAAATACTTCAAAACTTTTTGCATGAGGATAAAAGTAGGCTGATATCGAATATTGCCAAAAATATCTTCTGTAATTCTATTTCATACTGATGAATATTTTGATAGTCTAGACAATAACACAGGACTTATAAATCTTGACCTGTGGACAAAATATATCAATCTCGCCGTATAGTTTATCAAAATTCTTTCAAATCTAGGGAATATTCCTAGGCGTGTTTTGCAATCTTAACCTTCCATTTGACTTCATAAAACATATACGTGTATATGGTCATTATATATATGGTCATTGCAGTCACACTGACTTTCTCTCTGTATTTCGGCAAAGTACTTCGTTTTTTATATTGTGTCTAGCTACTGTTGTACTGTCCAGATGTGGTGCCGTGCTACGAGATTCTTTGGGCACAGATAAAATATAATAAACCTATCAATTCAATGTACCGTTGCTCAATATGAGCGACCGCATTTCAAGTCGATTGCTACACAGTGCAGTTTGTTTGCTATGAATTGGTAGATTATCAGCATTACCACACTCTGCATAATTTTGGGACAGAATGTGTGGGCGTTCGTGTTAAAAGCCCTCTCATTGCTCTTCGTGCTCGTTGAACACAACTTATTGCATGCTCTTCATCATGCAAATTGCATAGGAGTTGCATAGGAGCACATGATGTTCTGGTGCCTCCATTTTGGAGATAGTTAAGTTTCTCCAAATATGAAAACACTTGGATCCCTGTCCCCATCCGCCCCTGTTATTCTTTACTCTCGTTTCCTCTTCTGACTCTTGCTTTTTCTCGCTAGGGCCCTTTTTTCCTCCGCCCGCAAAAGCTGCTCCCTCAGCTCTGCCAGTTGATCTTGCACTCTCTTCTGTTCCGCCTTAAGCTTTTTCTGCTTCCTGCATCCTTCCCAGAACGCCTTCACGGACCTGGTCACCTGCCGCCCTTCCTCCAGGCTGTACGTTTTCACGGCCACGTACGGCGAGAAGCGCACGCTGGACGTACGGCGCGCCGCCGGCCTCGCCTCGCCGGGCTTGTTGATGGCGGGGAGACAGAGGGAGCTCACCACCGGAGGAAGGTTGCGGGAGATCTAGAAATCCGGAGGCGGCCGCTGATTGTGCTGAGAGGCAGACGACGTCTGTGTCCGAGGCGAGCACGGGCGAGTTGAGAGGCGCGAGGTACGTGTCCGCCGTGATCAGTGCTCGGTTGAAGGGGCTGCCGGAGCCGCCGCGGTCCGCTGCCGCCGGGGTGTCCGGGCCGCGGACTGCGCCGTCCTGGTCGGTTTCTCCACATGCGGACACTGGGCTGCTGGTTCCAGCGACGTTGACGGGGCCGCTGGTGGAGTCGGGAAGCGTGTGGGTATTCATGGCTATGGCGGGGGATCTCCTCGCGTGCTCGTGAACTTTCTGTTTCTGTGCTACGAACGTCTGTGAACTCCAAGTAGAAATCAACGCGTAATGGTGCACAGCAGCGTAGATTTTTGTACCAGTTGAATAGCGTCCTGCTTCTGCAGTGATCCTGGTTGTGAACTGTTGTTTTCCTCCTTATTTTTACCGAATGAGTAGAATTTTATAAAGCTATTAGAATGCGTGTGTGTACTCCGAGTGCAAATCAGCAAGTGATGGAATGTGGCCGCGGAAAGTGGGCTTTATAGGGTCTGCCATCTTCTTATTAACTTTTTAACTTTCGACCAATCAGAGGCCAAGAAGTGAGTAGAAGTGTCACCAACCCACGTTGGAATTACTGAAGTTGTTGGCAGGCGTCGGCACGGTTTTTGAAGTTACTTGGGGGCCGCCGCTGATGGTATAGCCTTGTGATTACTTGAGTAAAAACCGTTACCCGTTAATTGGTTTGAATTTCGTAGTCCATTATCGATAACTGCTTGTCGGTAACTGCTTACATGTCAAAATGTCAAAGTAGTTGAATGTTGGCACTTGAACAATAGGCCATTACAGTCTATCGGCCTCAAGTAATTTCAAAGGCTTAACTTCGTTCTGATCTTAAATTTCTAAGTTCTCTGTAAATTGGCAAAAACATCTTTTTGAAATTATGTTTCAACTATATTCTAATCTGTACTGTGATATTTCATTTTATGTGGATTAAACTTTTTACATATTACGAAGCCAAATCAGAGTTCCTCCTGCTTCAAATGACCTGCCCTCGTTTAAGCATCCACACCATGCAGTCAAGAGGTCCTTGCAAGCAGCGTCCAGCGAAAGGAATAACGCCTCGTCTCCCATGTTGAAAGAGGATAGCTGTTTTCCCACTACAGGTGTACATACGTACGTATGTATGTCAATGTAAATGTAATGTAAAGTTTTCTGACTTGGAACAAAAAAAAACATAACAACAAAAGTAATCAAATTTGGCATTTATACAGTTTTTTCACCACTAAAAATCTCATTTACGCCTATTGTCATTGAACTAGTTTGGTGATGAAAAATATGCGGGGATGAAAAAGTGAAAATAATAGGCAAAGTGTGGCATATATATGGGTTTTAACCATGCTAAAATCTCTTATTGTGCTTATTTTTTGCCCATGTGTATTTTTCTTCTAATTTTGAAATGTGAAAATTGATATAGTGAAAGAATCAAGTTTGCCTTTTATATGTTTTATCACTGCTCGAAAATCGTGTTTGGCTTATGTTTTCTAATTTTGAAAACGTAAAAAAATGATAAACTAAAATAATTGAATTTGGAATTCGTATGGTTTTTCACCACTCAAACAATCTCCATTTGACTTATTTTGGTTCATAGGACAGTTTTGACGTAAAAAAAATATATATATAAGAGACATAAAAAAAGGGAAAAGTCCTATTTACAAATTACCACCCCATTGTGACTCCAATTTCATATTTTACCGCTATAAGTTTTCACAAAATTACAATGTGAAAGTTCCACCACAATCTATAATGCAGTTTGATGTTGGTTGCAATGAGGGGTTTTATTTTACTAATACAAAATTAAGAAATCTGGTGATTTGAAATACAGAAGATGCAAAGGATTTTTATTGATACATTTCATGGCAGAAACATCCCACAAAATAATGCGCATAACAACTGTGGCAACGCCGGCACCAAAACATGAAATGGGATCGATCGTCAATCTGGTTGTTTTGATGGAATTCCAAAAACACTGATGAGGATCCCGCTACTAGAGAACCACTGTATTGCCGTGTCAGCGCTCCAGCTCTAAGAGTTGCACGCATGCGATGGGAGCAGCGTCCGGCTGTGCACACCACTAGTCATGGTGCCCAGCAGCCTCCGTGCTGGTGGCCCCGGGGTGGTCATCGGAGTCTTCATACGTTGGTGGGTGCTCAATCGTTTCGGGAGCCACTGCAGCAAAGTCGTTCAGCCAGCCGCCGTCGACTGATGGGGGCCGCGCTGTAGGCAACCGCGTGGTCGCAGCGGTGGTCATCACTCGCCCCGCTTACAAGCCGCCGATAGAGCAGTACCGACTCGGGCAGGTGCATCTTCTTACCACACCCAGTAGCCACTTTGTGAAATGTATACCCGAGCAAAAGGACAGTGGCAGTGACACACGCGATTATTAGTATTAGAAACCTACTGTCTATCGTGTTACGCCCGGCGCCTGTTTCCACGCTGTTTCCCGCATGCTTTGTGTCACCAGGTTGTATTAGAGGCAGACAGCGGGGCCAGGTCGGTGCGTAGCGCCATAGAGTCACACGACTTTCGCCCATTACCACGGCCACGTCACTCGGCGACAGGCAGCTGGAGAAGAACGTGAGCGCGGTGATGAGCGCGTGCGTGCCCACGTGCGACTGGAGCGGCCTGCCGCCATGCAGCGGGCAGAACGCGCACGTGAGCAGCGGGCCGCCCAAGCTGATGTAGGGGAAGACTCGCGCCGCGGCGTGCGCGGACAGGGCGTGCTGGGGGCGCACGTGGCCGTCTACGTACACACGTAGTGTCCGGTTGTCCGCCTCGAACGTACAGCCGACGTGGTACCACCTGTTCTTTTGGATGAGGTGGGCCATCCCATCGTATGAACAAGGCGTGACCCGCGTCTTCAGGTACAGTCTTCTCTCGTGCTTCCAGTGGTCGATCGCCGCGTAGAATTTTATCGCACAGAGATCCATGACGACGCCCTCGTCTTTGACGTTGACATAGAAGAACATGCTCTCTGAGCGAGCGTGGAGCGAGATCAGGCGATGTGTGGGGCTGTTGTGTACGTACGCGCCCATGGACTGTCCGAGCTGCAGGGCGCCGGCCTTCTGCTCGCGGGACCGGGGCCCCACTGAGGCGGCTGGTGCAGGAGCACGTCTGGGAAGTGGCACCTGACGTCGGAGCCGCCGTGCGCTGCCGTCAGCGGGAACTGCGCGTGTGGCGGCGGCGGGCGATCAGCTCTGTGGCCGTCTATCCAGAGCACGGTGGTGATGATTGTCATCCAAAAACATGTAGGGATACTTCGGGAATTTTTCATTTTGTATGGTGTAAACCTTGATTGGTGGCTACTGTGAAATTTAGCCAGGAAGAAGGTTATTGTTATTATTTTTTACAGTGGCACTGTCTCTGCAGTCGAGTGTGTACGTACAGCAGCTATATATGCACACACTCGATCTGGGCAGACACTACACTGAAAGTAATATAGCAACCTCTACAATTGGGTCAACTATTTTGGTATGTATTTCACACCTACTAAGCTCTGCTGTTCACGTCTGGGTTACACCATAGGTCTATGTAATCTATGATTACACTCTGTTCAATATATGTAAATAGAAAGATATAAATAATATACACACTTAACATAATCTGAAGAGCTCTTCACGAAAATAATTAGGTATTATGAGCCTGTGTAGGCAATAGAAAGGGCAGCTGTGACGGGACACGGGAGTGCTAATAGTGATTATACCCGTGTGGTCAAAGAGGAATGCTGAGAATCACATTGAAGCACTCCGAGTACATAATCGTATAATTAGATGCCCAACATAAATCATTGGTTAAATCCATTGACTTGGCATGTAAAATGAAAATCTAAGGGAGGAAATGTTAGTGTCCATGTAAATGGGCACACAATGCCCTCCGTGGGCATAGAAAAAAGACATATTTTGATGAGTGTATAAATATGTTTTTTACGGCATTTTATTTTCAACCACCATTGTTCTGACGACACTTGCCCACGTCCTGACAGCACAACCACCCATCCTGAAAGTATCGTGACAGCATCCCCATACACACAACATCCAAGATCAAGCCAAGGTGTCATTCATTGAAAGGCAGTTTATTGACTATGTAAATATGGCAGGGTGACCATCCTCTGTAATAGCCAGTGCAAATCATCGAGGCATCAAGTATGATTCATTGGCGGAGGTTTTCAGAACCATATAACAACAGTTGATGATGACAAGAAAATCAAGACACCAACCATCTAAAAATAAAGGCCACTCCGCAATGTCCGCATTTTGACACCACCCACCTACTTCCTGATAGTACCTGCCAACATCCGCCCTCCCCAGACCACTAAGTAACAACAAACATATATTACCTAATTCGGGGCTTCACCACTGGTCTACACCATCCACTCCCACCCATCGTCCTGATAGCACCCAGTCTTGTCCTCAAACTGATTGCCAAGTCCTGATAGCATGCATCCCATCCTGACAGCACCTGTGACTTGATAGCACACACCGGTACTAACATTACCAACCTCTCATCCTGCTTGAAGCCACATACACATTGGCATAGCCCAGACACAGACACAGGACTCCCGTGTGTATTTTTAAAACAATGAACATAGGGAGTGTTCATTTAAAGCCCTGGGTTTGGAGGGTCGGTAACATTAGTGGGAGGGCCTGAAACGTTACCATGGGGTAGGGCCAGAAAGGTTTTAATTATGCTGGGGAGAAAAGTCTTTATGACATTGAAGGAGCCATTTGTTTTACTGAGGATGCAGCAGCCATAATTCTGGTCAGCATTTTTTAGACGATGCACATCGTTCTGACGTCATCCTAACTCTAACACGCATCTTTTTCTCTTGTGTCTACGTCTGTTGTCTGTGTCAATGTTTGACTAGTATAGGGTAACAGCTTGATCACAGTTTAAATCAAATTTATTTCAACATAGAACAAGATTCTACTTGCACAAAAATTAATATATGCTAGAAGACGGTCATCCTGCTTTACCAGTGGCACATTCATATCACATCAGACTCTGTACACATAGATCATTCAGATGTGATATTGGCTCTATGGAGAATGGAAGAATGCAAATAATGCTAGTTCTAAAGCCCCGTCAATACGACCACATGCGACGGTATAAGATGGTATATGACGCAACCTCATGTCAAAAAAATTGGGGCGGTGTGAACGCTCTTATGACTATAATTCAATCAATGCAAGCAGTGATCAGCAGTCGCTATGACTAAGCATGTTCAGTCACGATCACATGTCGTCATGTGATTGGTGTCCACACCCCTACAACTCGACGGACCGTCGTAGCCTTGTTTATGTCACGTATCTACGGGGCTAATCGTCGCAGTGGTGTGGACAGGCCGTCACGACCAGAAACTTTTACAATTTTCCTCTACAACGCATTACGACCGCCACGTTGTATACCGTCGCATGTAAATACAGCGGTGTAGATGGGTTGGGGGGGGGCTTCAGAGTTTATGAAAGACTTACGTCTTAAGGGCATGACTTTAACAGTGGGAGGTGGGTGGAGGACTACATAGAAAAGTTTTATCCATGCCAGTGGTAGGACCAGAAAAGTTTCAACCATCGAGTTTGACGTTATGAACATTCCCTTAGTTGTACAACTAATGGAAGGCACCGAAAAAATATTCCCACTCACACCATTGCCACACTAATTTTCAATCACTTTACACCGCCATTTTCGATCATACTCCAGCAGCTGGGATTGTTTCTGCGTGCACATCTTGTCCTGAGAATTTATTTTCATTTTCATGTTCAGAACATTTTTGAGCAATAAAAGTTAGGTTTCCAGATCTTTCCATGGACAGTAAAGGTGATAGAATTGAGCGAAATGGAATAACACAACACCCACATAATATATTTCAAAATGGCCGTATATTTTACGGTATACTAGCGGCAGGCTTACGACTAATCGTCGTAGTGGTGTGGACAGGCCGTCACGACCAGAAACTTTTACAATTTTCTTATACAGCGCACTACGGCCGTTGCGTTGATTACCGTCGCTTGTAATCGAATCGTCGTTTATCCTCTGTACTCATCTGTTTCAGTCCCTTAATGCCCTTTTTTATTTTCACCATTCGTCGCTCTAGTTCTGCACGTTCATCTCTTTCTGCACACAGCATCTTATCAATCACGTCTGTCATCTGCCTGTCATCCTGTAGAGCACCTCACACCCATCACGTATATTTGTTTTGTTTAAACCATCGTAGCACAGCTTTTAATGAACCAACAACAGCGTTTAAGGTGTCAAAAGGAAGCTACTTACTTGTATTTTTGTAAGATAAACACAATTTTTATAGTTCAGTAAAATTACATGATCTATGATGCACTTTGTTATGAAATAACGTGTGCACACACAACACGTAGGTGGAGATAATATACGATTGGACCATGTTTATTTACATTAGGTCTTACTAGAAATTTTCTTTTGCACTTTGGCACCGGAATAACTATCGTGTTCAAAGTAGTAATATTATTTGGTACTTGTTTGGATGCTATTTCTTTTTAAACATACGGGATGGGTGTGACCTACGGGATGGGTGTGCACTGCTCTAGTGTCTCTTGGAGGTGGCGTTTCTCTTCAAGCCAGCAAACTATCATAAGTCTCGTTTGAACTTTTATTTCATGTGTTTTATCTCTTTCAGCTTGAAGCTTCTCCTCTAGCTCTTCATATGTCATTCGTCTTTTTTGGTTCTTCTTATTTGCACCACGGTTAGATGCCATTTTTGAAGAGAAAAAAAAAACGAAAAAAAAAGTGATGGTGTTTTTCTTTAACTTATTCACCCTGAATGCAGAGCCTAGACGCTCTAACCGTCACTGCGAAAGGATTTTTAATAGCAAGAACTCTGCATTCAGAGTTTCATCTCTAGTAATAAAACTCAGTGACGTGGAGGTTGTCCCATATTTATTTCAAAACAAAGAAAAATATATACACATGGATGTTGGAAATAAGACATTAGACGATTAATGTGGTATATGATGAGATAACATTAGTTCAAATTTGTAAATTGTAAATCAAATAATGCTATTTGTGATAATGAGTTAACATTAGTTCAAATTTGTAAATTGTAAATCAAATAATGCTATTTGTGGTATATGATGAGCTAACATTAGTTCAAATTTGTAAATTGTAAATCAAATAATAATATTTTTTGTTAATTAAAGCTATCCTGAGTACATTTCTCATTATAAATTAGTAACTTAGTAGTACATATATTGCATCTTGCACACGTCACTCTAAAGCACTTCTGAGTTTTGTAGTGTACTCTTTCATACAATTGAAGCAAAATGGTTGGATGTTATCTTTTGCATGTTTCACAGCACAGTCGTTGCAAGATGAAATGCCATATGGAGGGGTCCTATTGATAAGGCGTCTGACACTTGCAATTTCTCTTTCTAGTTTGTTAACTCTTTTCTCGTAGAGTTTAGCTTTGGATGACATGCTTACAGCCTTGAGTTCAACAAATTTCTCTAGTTGTTCACTGGGCAATGTGTGCAAAACATTCAAAACCTCTTTTTCTAGACTTGGTGCATTGAATCTATCTGAATACTTCAGGTACATGGCACATTTTTTTATTTTAGCATCCCCCTCCAAACTAGCAAGGTGGGCCTTCATGACTTTCACGCAGGATTTTTTCTGTTTATCCATTTGATATTCATCAAACAAAGGCAGGAGAATATGAGCATTGACACCTGTTATTGGTTTCTGTGTTTCTGGATGTAAATGCCTTAGAAGTTCTTGGATTTCGTCAAACTTTTTATCATGAAGAGCGATTTTTGTAGCATGTTTTTCTTTATAATTTCCGTTAAACATTTCTTTCCATACTGGAGAGACTGATGCTAGATTATATTTCACAGTGTGCAAAAGTTTCGACTCTACCTGGAGAATGATGTCAGTGAAGTCCGTCGGCTTGGTGAAGTCAGATGGAGAGGGTTTGGTGGCGTCAGCACTCTGGTTGCCGGCTCTACTTGGAGGTCTTTCGCAAGTAGCCATGCTTGTTGACAAAAAATGTCCCGGAACTTAAGCGCAAATAAAAGCTCTGAGAAATGGTTATTTCTACACGCTGGCTTTTATAGAGTTATAGTCCGATGCACGCCAAGAGTCTCCTCATTTCAAGGTAAAATGTACCATATAAATGAGTTCAATTACTCAAAATGTGAGTAATATTATTTCTTTGGCGTCCAAAGACGCACTCTTAGATGTTATTATTTACAAAAGGGAACGTATAACGTGCAACACGTGGTACGTGCAGCGTATAATGATTGGCACGCAGAACGTAGGCTGTCCCACGTGCGCTGATGATACGGTCTTAGTACATCTTAATAGTGTGGACATGCAGACTGCTATACAGGTGTGCGATAGCTTCGCAAGCAAACAAAGATTTGAGTTCAGTCAATCAAAAACGAAGGTCCTAGTCCATAGTAATAATTCTCGCAAACTTAGGAAGCCTGATCTTGAGGTTAGCATATGGTCACTTCAAAACTCCAAAATTGAAGTTGTTTCACAACAACAGCACCTGAGTATAACTAGGGAAAGCAATAGTACAACTGTAGGTGAAACGATGATTGAAAAGTAGAATTCAATGTGGCGGGAGAACTGTGTACTCACTATTTAAGGCAGGAATGCATGGCCTAAATGGTCTCAAGCCGGCTACCTCTGTGCGACTATGGGCTACGTATGTGATCCCAGCGGTGATTCATAGCCTTGAGGTAACGCTCCTGCCGCCAACTGCAATTAAAAAGCTTTCAAAGGAAAGTTCTTAAACAACTGCAATACTTTCCAGACTGTACTTCAAATGCAATAACCTATATGCTGATAGGTATACAGTATACACCCGGTTGAGGCTGAAATTGATAAAAGAGTTTTGAACAAGTTTGGCTCAATAGTCAATGACCCTCGATCTGCGGAGTATGAAATTGTTAAAAGACAACTTGCAGTCTAGAATCTCTCTAGTAGGTCATGGACCACAATTGTAAGACTTCTGACCCACAAATACGGACTACCCAGCGCCCATGAGGTTCTACTTAGCCCACCCTCAAGAAATTCTTGGAAGTCCCTTGTGAAAAAGGTGGGCTTAGATTACCACCTCGAAAAACTTAAACGTGATTGTGAGGGCCTAAGTTCCACTAGATATGTAAACCTAGGTGCTTGTTCTTTGAGAAAACCCCATCCCGGGTGGGTCCTTGCGGGTTCCAGTAGAAGAGAGCTGTCTAGGGCAATTGTCAAAATGAGGCTTCTTACGGGTACCTACCTCCTAGAGGGTAGGAAGTCAAGAATGCACAAGTCTGAGAAGGCAGGAAGATGCCCCCCCCCCCTCTGTGACTCAGAAACGGAAACCAGGGAGCATATTCTGCTGAAATGTGTAAAGCTTGAGCAGGTACGTGAGCCGTATATGCTATGCATTGGGAGGTACATCAACATCAGCTCTTTAAGTGACGATGATAGGATTAGGCTACTACTAGATCCGTCTCATTTCCTCCAAAACCAGGACTTGCATATGGTGGAAGAAGCCACAGGGAGGTTATGCTATGCTGTACACCACCACCGTCTACTAATGCTACAACACGACGTGACGCGTCAACGCAGCTGCCTACGCTAGCAGAGTGATAGTGGTGCCGCTCAGAAAGCGGGAATTTCAAAAAACAATGAACAATGAACAATGTATACACAGACTTGCTTGCAAGAACAGTGAGAATAAAATTGTATACACAAACGTTTATCATATTACATTACATATTGTGTTAAGTAATTTTCTGAAGAAGTTCTATCAAAGTAATTCAACAAAATCGATTTGCAGTGTAGTATCAAACTTGCTAAGAACAGGATAGAACCGTGAACCGTTAAAAGCTTTTGTTTTTAATTTAAAGAAATGAATTTTTCTAATGCATCGTCACTATCAATAACTGAGGATGTTTCGTACAGTTTCATCAGCAGCGAGTTAACGGAAAATCCGGGCATTATCAACAATGTTCACGAAGGAAAAACGGCATTACGTGTAAGCGCTGGGATCTTGTAGAACTACTTGTTGACAGCGGGGCAGATGTTAATGCCCGTGATGATAGGAAAGCAACTCCACTTCATACGCTTCTGGAAATTCTCGCGGACAGAAAGAATAGTAGGCCGACTTTTCCTCTTCGAGTGCTGAAAAGGCTTATTTCCCCTGAGAAAGAGAATTTGAATGTGAAAGATTTTAACCACACACCGCTTGAGTACCTGCTAGTGAAAAGATATACCTTATGTATGGCAAACGAAGATGTCGATGAGAGATTGCTAGACATTGGGCAAGATGCGATATATATAGGTTCCAAGAACTATGCGATGGTTTAACGCAGGGTCAACATTGCTGTTCTGAAACACTTTGCCACACTTGAAAATGTGCGCATGTTTGGTATGGATATGTTATATGACGTAGCGGTGGGACCGGAGAGACCACGTAACAGAGCGAAATGGGATGTCGTGTCGTTTCTCATACGCCTGGGGGCTGGTGTGGAGGGAATTCGAGGCCAAGTGCCCGAAGAGGTGGCTGCCACGGGCCCAGCAGCTCTGTACAAAATACTCACTGACCAGTCACCGTCGCGTCATTTGGGCAAGTGGGAGTGCTTCCGTGGCCGAGTGGATAGGAAGTTGGACTCGTGACCTCAAGGTCGTGGGTTCGATTCCCGGTCGGGTCTGATGGTGGGTGTTGAGCAAACCGAGTTCTAACAGGTTGCACACTGCTCCGTGGTACCTACACGTTAAATAGATACAGGTCAGGCGAGTGATAGCTAATGTGAGTGATTAGCCTCTTCTGCGCTACGGTAGCGATGTGCTGTATGCTCCCCGGGGAGTTGAGAAAGATATAGTGTGACAAGGATGCCAATGGCCTGGTGTAAATATATAAAGTCGCTAGGGCACGATTACAGTGACTTGCGACTATAAATAACCACATTTACATTTACCAGAGGTGTGGAAAGAAGAGCTCAGACAGCCACTGCCACTGAAGGTGAAATCTGCGATCACGTGGAAGAAATTGTTTAATCAACTTTATGGCTTTCAGGCATTGCCCGATGACTGGAAGAGTTCTAGAGAAGGCCGCATGTTAATTGAAATGCCGTTTCCTATAAGCTTAGCACACTATGTGGTGTTTTTGACTACCTGGTTGAAGAACTTCTTATAGCCCATCCAGAGCCAATGGAAGACTTGGAATCACTCTCGTGGTATTGTGAATTATCATTCGAGCTGCAGACCGCGCATTCTAAAGCATGAGAGTGATTATAGATGTGTATAATCGTGTACGGCATAAAGTGATACACATTTTTAAATAAGTCTTGGTACTGTGTTTATTACCTACTTTCACTTAAACTCAGAATAATGTAGATGTGTTTATATTTATAATTGATGTAAAACTAAGGACACAGGCACGGAGGTGGTGACTATAATAGATATTATTCTGATTTTTACTCAAAATCATATTTCATGTCTTATTCTATGCTTATTCTGATATGCAAATTCTGTAGAGAAAGGTGTCCATCCAAAATACACTATTACACTATTTTTATTTTACTGATTAAAACCGTGAGAACAAATGTCTGCTAGTAACACGAATAAAAAAACAATGTTATTCCGTAAAAGAAATCATGGAAATTTCGATAAGTTCCATGTCTTCCATATTTTACCACTTAGATGGTCATAGGACGCCATGTGGGATTCGAACCCACGGGCTCTGGGTTGAGATGACAAATGACCAAGAATGTAAGCTGGGGGTTATGGAGACAACGGTTCAGCCGTGTAACATTTTAACAGCTCACTGCTTGGGACGATGGTATCATTCTGGTCTCACAACCTTGGACCTTGGGGTCGTGAGTTTGAGTCCCGCCAGGGCCACTTGATATGACCGAACTGGAAGATATGTCTTCAGCTATGTCAATACAGTGGTAGAAGCTTGCTTACCATAGAAAAGAGGGAGAGAGGGAGAGAGAAGAAAATTGTATCCACAAGGAAACATGGGAAAACACATTAGAAAAGAATGTACAACAAATTTATCATACACCAGAACCTCTCCATGAAGACCTGGGGCCTGTTTCACTATCATTTTTACGTCAACGAGTACGAGCAACGATTACGGATTTGGTTACGTGTACGATCTGTTTGTATTTACGGGTGTTTCACGAACCCCTTTTTTGATGCCCGTAAGAACAGTAAACACCGTAGGCGTTACGGCTACCACATACAATACTTTTAACGATATTAGACCCTGGATATCACACGAACATAGGCCCTACCACACCATTGTCGGTGTAAGGGAATTTCGTTTACACTTCACACATATTCGATGTTACTTCCTGTAGGTTGAGTTTTGCTTTTTAACTAGATAACTTGTGATTAAGATATGTTTGAAAACGAGATTGGTTTTGAGTGGGTATTATATAGGTGGTGGTTGTGGGTGAGAGCGTGGTGGGGGTGGGGTGTTGAGGGCTGTTTGAAATGCCTATAATTCTATAAAGCAATGTCCGAACTAGACTTGCGTCCTGCACTAAATGTGCGCCCTGCCCTCTACGTTCTTTAGAGTTTGCCAAGATATGTGGACTTGTGAACATTTCAAGTGTTGTGAATAATGCCTAGGACATATCAGGCTACACGCTAGACTCCTCGCTAGTCTACTGCCGTACCTCAGATCTTATCGAGATCTTGACCACCAGGGAGGGTTCAGTGTGGAAAATGGGGGGGGGGGGTCCAGATTAAAATGATGTCATCGTGGACTAGAGGGGGAGGGGTGCAGACATCAAGAGTGAGAAATGGTGTGAATATGGCATTTTTCTGTTTTTTCCATAGCATGTTAATCTATGCGATGCTGCATGGTTTCCATTTGTATGTGTAGTAGTAATGACTGGGGGGGGGGGAGAGAGAGGAGTGGCACAACTCTGTAAAATGACGCCTCATAGTTTGGGGGCGGGGGGCAGGAGATATGACGCACAATGACCGGAGGGGGGGGGTGGCAGAAATGCCCCAAAATGCGTGATTTGTGAACGATCCCTTGTCACTACAAGTGTAAATCAACTAGCCAACGCAGAGCTGAAACAAAGCGTGGGGCCACACTGTCATCAAGTCCTGTTGTGCCGTAGGCAAAAGATCTAGCATTGGTCAAATTCTGCGATGTGTCCTCTGCCATGAAACATAAACAAGCAGGACAGATGTGCACCGCACACGGGAGATGTTTTTATTATTTTCGATCAGTGACTTACGGCGCTTGTTTTACGGTTCTCACAGCCATTTACGAGTGAGAAAAATCAACGAGCATCGTCAGATTTTAACGATATATGTGTCATCGTAGTTCATTTCCAATAAACGTAGAAATGTTTAGTGAAACTGAAAAATTACGTTGTGGTACTGTAACGATATCGTTACAGCATGCCCGTAAACGTAAACTGCTTAGAGAAACAGGCCCACCGGAGAGTGTGGTCTCCATGAAGAGGTCGTCTCTTTATAGAGTTTATCGATGGTCTTATTATTGGTGTGATTTCTATGTGAAGAGAAAGTTCTGATAAATTATCCTACTGCAGACAACTAAATACGAGGGTAGTTAGAAACACCACTGTGTTGTATCTCATAGCTATTAGTACCCGGTACGTTCACTCGTGTTTTATGCGTATTGTCAGATGTATGTTTCTGGGTTAGTACACTAGATGGTAATGTGTTTGCTGAATTATTTCAAACTTTAGGTAATACATGTAATAATGACCTGGATTGTCGCGTATAGCAACGTATTAAGTTCCCAAAAGGAGTAGTTTTTTTGGCCTTTGCAACTTGATCTTTCCATTAAGAAGCAGGTGTTAATACTTATTATCACCCCCCCTCAAGGCCTCAGTAATCTCGCTGTGCAGCAGACGAAATCCTGTAGAGAAAAGTGCGCAAAACACTGCGCTATAATGTCATGAAAAATGTATTAAGGGATCGTTCACAAATGACGTCACCCGGCAGGGGGGGGGGGGGGTACAGCGAAAGATGACGAAAGGTGACGGGTGGGGGGGGGGTCTAACGCTTGGGTGATGTCACCTTTTGGGGGGGAAAGAAGAAAAAAAGTAGTTATTTAACAGTATTTGAAATTACTTTCTGACGTTTCAAGTGAGTTGTTATATATCTACTAGCTGCAATCACATTGCTTTTGTTTGCTTTATATACTAATTACATATGTAATATTATTTCTAAATTATGGACATTTATATCTAAAGTGTGGAATATAATGGCACAGTTAAATCAATTTTAACTGTCATCAAGAAACCATGTTGCGAGCGCGGGGGGGGTTGTGAGGCAAAGATGACGTTATTTATTAGGAGGGGGGTGCTGAAAAGATGACGAAAGGTGACAAGGGGGGGGGGGGTCAAAAAAGGCCAAAAACGAGGTGACGTCATTTGTGGACGATCCCTAAGTTAGGCGTCTTTGCGTGTTTTGTCGTCGGTTGAGCTTTTAGTATGTTAACGTGAGTTAAGTGTATGTCATCAAACACAATAACCAATTATTGGTAGTTTCCCCACATGTAAACTTCTACCCCAGTTTGAACTATTCTCACGTTAGCCATATAATAAAAACAACAGCAGACGACGACAACGGCATTGACATCAACTATAACTACTGCTGCTGCAGCAGCAGCAGCAGCAGCAGCAGCAGCAGCAGCAGCAGCAGCAGCAGCAGCAGCAGCAGCAGGAACAGCAGCAGGAACAGCAGCGGTGGCGGCGGCAGCAGCAGCGTTAGATTTCCGGGACAGGTACAAGTGGAATTGGAATTCAGAAGTTCTGCTTCAAACAAAAAATCTTACCAAATCAATCAAATTTGAGTAAAACGGAGGAGTAAGGTCATCATCAGTTTGTATGCTTTTCACGTGCTTCTTCATCTCCCACCCACCCTCATATCGTTCATTTCCTGATGACAGCGCCCCTCCGTACTATTACTGTATGTGCATTGTGTTTATATATGCTGGGAATTAAAACATCAAAATTTGTCTTTAAGTTTCACATAGAATAGTTTATTACGGACTTGTGTCACAAAATTTCTATTCCTTGAATAAGATACTCAATGTTTGTAGTCTTAGGCAATTTCCATTGTCAATAATCATGATTCGAGGGGGAAATCATGTATTTTTTATATCAAATCAATTTTGAACATAACGTAGTCTGTGCATATGAATTAAGCGTTCGAGGCGAGTGCATGTATTTTGATAGATTACTCACTTTGTTGTGACAGCTTAAATATAGTGTAGGTATTAACGTTTGATACCAACATAGAACACAAATATCATATGGTGTCAATGGTATTGTTCACCCTACCATATTTTACCACTTATAGTCATAGGACGCCATGTGGGATTCGAAACAACGAGCTCCGGGTTGAGATGATAACAGACCAAGTATGTAGGCTGGGGGTTACAGACAACGGTTCAGCCGTGTAACCTTTTAACAGCCCGCTGCTTTGGATGATGGAATCATTCAGGTTTCACAACCTTGGACCTTGGGGTCGTGAGTTCGAGTTCCGCCAGGGCCACTTGATATACTCAAAATGGAAGCTTAGGGTTGTAAAACCTGTCCTCAGCTATGTATACCGTTTTTAGAAATATGCTTGCTAAAAAGACGTGAGAGAGAGTGACAAGTGTGGAAAAGTATATATACGTTTGAACATTAACCAAGTTGGACCATTTATATTTTGTTCATATAGTGAGCAGAGGAGACTTGTGTGCTATACTAGATTGAAAGCTTTCTTAGCATCAAGGATTTGAACAAACAAGGATTGCTGCGTTTTGTCCTTTTTACCTCAGTGGCTATACTTCTGTGATCAGGTGCATTGGTAGATGAGGCCTCTTCTGAGAGCCCCCTTTGTTGTCGACTTTGTGCTTTTGATATATTGAAGTCTTAGTCTGTTTTCATTTGTTTCTCAACTAGTTTGCCTCTGATGGGGTTGACAGTAATACACCTGTGACTATCAGGACAATAATTTGGTTTACCTATTTCCATTACTGATGTGAGGATACCTATCTTAATTTAGCTCTTTTGGGATAGAACGTTGATTTAAATTTGCTGTAGTAGTGGCCCCAGTAGTGCTGCCCGAATATCTGTAAGTATTGGGGCTGCGTCTTTTAAAGTGCTCAGAAGTGATACCAAAGGCATCTGCTGCTTTTTTGTTTTTATTTTTATAGAGATCTATCAACAATGCTGGTTGTTACCTTTACTTCAGAATTGTCTCTACATTCAATGGATTCCATCGGCAGAAATCTTAAGTCTAAATCATTTTTGTACGAGTCATTAAAATGTGGTTTGTTATGTGGGGTGTCAAGTGTTTCAAAGTTACTTTCTCCATGCTTGTAGTTGAGAGGAGAATTCGAAGTCAGACTCCATATGATTTTCAATATTACTAAGCCGGTGTTGCTTGACAAGGCTAAAGAAAGTTAAATGACAGGAGACTATGCTACTCTCACTCCTTCTTACACCACACACTTGCCTCTGGATGCTTCGCAGATTCATTTCAGCTACTTTTACTTTAGATTTGTTATCCTCAGAGGGATTGTTCTTGTATTGGTGGTGAGCAGCTTTGCATTTTTGACCAAGCTAATTATCACTGGAGACCAGTTTCGCTTGTTAGACTTCTTTTTTTTTTTTCTTCTTCGGTTGCCTTTTGGGCATGGTTTCTTCAGCTAAGGACTTCAGAGGGGTGTGACGCAGGATAGTGGAACATGGGGTCAAAAAATAGTGGAACATGTTACATAGGAAGTCATAGTGGAACATGGAACATTGCATTTCCCTTAATTTTTTCGCAGTTTGTTTTGCAATTTTACTGTTTTTCAACTAAAATATACGCTACTTTTGTTAAATAGGAGAGGTTTCGAACACACCACAGGATCACATTGTATTGCGGTGTCGGTCAATATAATATCATACACTTCATAATCGTGGCAATCCTCCAGCCAATGTTTGGTTTCTACAGCATCTACCTAATGTTAGTGGGTGTTGAGCAAACTCACACCTAAATAGTTGCACACAGCTCTGTGGCACCTACACATTAATCACGTACAGGTCATTGGATTGAGAGAGTATGTGAGTGACTGTGTGAGTAATTAGCTTCAGTGTGTAAAGTGTAAAGTCGTGAGAGCAAGACTTGTATCACGAATATGAGCCACCACATTTACATTAAGTGGTACATCTACCTAACTAAAATCCCTACAAGTTTGCTACAGTTACCTTTTCTTCAACATTTTTACAGTGCTCAAACTGCCGTGTATACATTCCAGTACTGAGTGTGAATGTTCTGTAAGTGCTTGTAGACAGTTACACCCCTACTCCAGGGCTTCAATATGCCAATTTCAGAGTATCTGGGCTCATATGTATACTGGTTTTTATAATGACTTTGCACAAAGGATCTGGGCTGGGTCGTAGGATGAGGCTTTGAAAGCTCAAACCTATCCTCAATGTGTTTAAATAGAGAAAACTGTGTATGTTTGAAATAAGACAGTTTTGTACAATAACAGTTGATGCAGAAAATGGCTCAGATTGTACATATGAGCACACTAAATTTCAAACTTTCTCTGGGGGAGCATGCCCCCACACACGCTCAATTCAAACTTAACACAAATAAGATGTTTGAGGCGACACTGAAGTGATTCAATTTTGGGCACTTTCCAATTAAAGTGGATTTTTTTTTCAATAACTGCTGAAGCAACACAATAAAAGATGACTTTGGGGTCGGCGGATAGGACAGAGGGTATTACATAAGTATTTCTTTACAGTATATTTTGAAACTGCTTTGCAGTCTCCCAAACATTTTTTGTAAAAAAAGTAAATGCTAATGAATTTGAGTGTGAAGCCATCTGACTCTTATTAACAAATTTAGATATAAAGAATTGCGTGCTATGTTTGCAATTAACATGAACATTTAATCAGTAGAATCATGCATTTTTGAAAACATGTGTTGAATGACATGATATATTAGCTACAATAATAAGTAAACGAGCAAGTATGCGTGGATTATTACAAAATACTAACAATATGATCTTTTGAAAATTGTCATAACGTACTCAGTGTACCAGGCTGCTGCAAACTATTTAGAATAGTGAAACGCGTGATTGTGTCATCTCTTTGGTAAACTCTTTGGTAAACTGTTTTAGACTATACATAATGCAGTCGTACATAAGAGTAAATGTGCTTGTACTTATAGTCGCAATGAATAGCTTTTGCCGTTTTCTAGCAACTTAACATGTACACCAGGTCATTGACATCCTTGTCATACTATATATCTTTCTCAACTACCTGGGGAGCATACAGCACATTGCTACCGTAGTGCATACGTTCATATCACTCACACTTGCATTCACCCGCCTGACCTGTACCTATTTAATGTGTAGGTACCACGGAGCAGTGTGCAGGCGGTTGGAGGTAATTTTGCTCGACACTTACCATTATAAAGACCCGACTGGGAATCGAACCCACGACCTTCTGGTCACGAGTCCAACTCCCTATCCATTGGCCACGGAAGCACACTGCATACATAAATCTAATGGTACAATATCTTCAGTTACGCATGAATTGATGAACAAACCTGATTTGTATGAGGATGGTATACTTTGGACTACGGTACACGTCTTATATACACAATAGGCTTCAACTCTACAAGCAACAAAGCTTTCCTGGCAATTACGCATTATACAAAGAATTGCTTATAAATGTGTTCAAACTTTTTTCTTTGGGTCATTTTCATAGTGGAACATGGAGCATGAGAAACTATAGTGAAACATGGAACATAGGGGCAAAAAGATAGTGCAACATGGAACATAGGGCTATGAAAATAGTGGAACATGGATCTTAGGACCCCTGTGTCAACCCCACCCCCCATCCCCAACCCACCCACCCACCCACCCACCCACCTCACTTCAGGATGTCGTGTATTCTTTGGACTAAGATTTCGCAGTGCATGGGTGCATCCAAGGTATCTCTTAATACTTCCAACTTTTGTTTGGTTAGATTCATGTACTTGTCAGGACGTATACCTATTCCCATTCCATTCGTTTTTTCTGAAGATTTTGTTGTCGTAGTGGGTATGGTGATAACCTGATATTTTCTATTAATTGTAATTTGTGATTTAGTTGAAGTAACTGATCACTCTTTGATAATGTGTCCCCAGAGAAGTGGTGATAAATGGGCTCAGAGGGTGTACAATGAGGCTGTAAAATTTTCATATCGTCACAAAGCATTTAGTTAGTTTGATCAGGAATTAATGTTCCTATGTTATGGGGAAAAGGCAAAAAGTATTAGAATTTGTGGGGAAAATGGCAAAAAAGGATATGGGATATCATAGAAAGAGGATGTGGGGAAAGCGCCAAAACATTTGTGGCATGTGGCATGTGGGGAAAAGGCAAAACAAAAATAGAGATGTGGGAAATAAGGACAAAAAATTAGGGATGTGGGATTTCTTGACCACTTAATACAACCAGAGATAGGGTCAATGCTGCAACAATGCAGTGCACAATACAAATAACACAGAAAATACATTTCGATCATTTTAATCACCAATACATGAATCCTGCACGGTTTGCATACACATGTACATGTAACAAACTGGGAATGAACCAATCACAAGTTATGATTTAAGTGGTCCTCAAGAAAGATTATCAGAACTGTAGGAAAAGATAGGACAAGATATTCATGATATTTACATAATTTGTGATACAAATTTGATTAAATACAAAATTCTGTTATATAAAAAGTGAAATACAATTAAACAAATTTAGCCAACAAGTCATTAAAAAAACAGGAAATATTTTCAAATACAACATATGTATACGATAATGCGACGTGCTTTTAAACCCCCAATAAAATACTCTAGACTTGATGTCAGCGACTGATCTTGTATTTTCAAAAACAATTTTTATCACAATTAAAAAAATACATTTTACAAATGTACTTTCAGTCAGTATTTGACAAAGCTAAAGAAAATTTTCAATGTGTACAAGTTAAGCTTCATTTGATATACAAAGAATTAAGAAAACAAACTCCGATGTTATATTTTTTACAAAATCAAACAGAAATCCAGCTGATTATAAACAAGCATGAAGTATGCAACATACAATCACAAAGATGGTAAAAAAAATCCTCAAGCTGACACAAGGATATGAAAGTATACACCGTTCTCATTATATGTGTTAGAAAAAGCAAGAGGCCACTGGACTATAATCCTTGTCAACAGTCTGTCCACTAGGCCACAAAAACGATCAAACTATTCACTCTACATTCAACAATATTATGCTCAATCAATATCTGGCTGTTCAGGAACAAACGTGCTGCCGCCCGCAGATCCACCCGCACCTCCGAATGGTTCCTCATCAGGAGCTCCATCGCCGTCACCACCAGACGGACCACCAAACTTCTGGCTCATTTTGTCAATAAGATTCTTCACTTTCGGATTATTCTGGTACTTGGAAATGTTTGCTGGGTTCTTGGAGATGTCTTGGAATGCCGCCATCACTTCAGGATCTTGGAATGCAGCCATAAGTTCCGGGTCACTGAAGAGACTTCCGAGATCGGGCATGCCTCCTCCCATACCACCCATTCCACCTGGCATACCACCCATTCCTCCGGGCATACCACCCATTCCTCCGGGCATACCACCCATACCACCAGGGAAACCACCTGGCATACCGCCCATTCCTCCTGGCATACCACCCATTCCTCCTGGCATACCACCAGGAAAACCAGGAAATCCTCCAGGCATACCTCCAGGGAATCCGCCACCTTGACGATCTCTTTCTTCCTGCTCTTTCCTTGCTTTTTCCGCTTCTTCTCTAGCTTTTCTGACTCTTTCCTTTCTTTCTCGCAATTCCCGTTCTTCTCTTCTCCTTTCTTGCTTTCTCTTATGTTCTTGTACTTTATGTGCATTGTCAGAAACTTCTTTGATCCACTCCACAACTGCATCATCATAATCAAGCTTGTTGGCGGCACTGAGGTCTTTAAACGCCTCTTCCCAATGGCCGAGAAGCCTATGTGCTCTTCCTCTCCATTTGTAAGGTTGAGCAGAATCTGGGTTGATGCTCAAGGCCTTGTCGCAATCACGAATGGCAGCATTTGGCTTGTTCATCTTTATGAATACACTTGCTCTCTTTGCATAGAAGTTGGCCAGGTGTGGGTTCAGCTTGATTGCCTCGGTATAGAGTCGGATAGCTTCTTCATAGTTTCCATCCGAGAAAGCAGCTTGAGCTTCACCCCGTTTGTCGTTTGCTTGATCCATCATTTCATCGGTAACTTCAATGGAATCGTCACCCATCTCTTGATGAGCGTCAGTGTCTGGTTCAATGACTCCATCAGTATCAAGTTCCAAGTCACTCTCTTCACTCTCAGGCTCGGGTGGTGGTGGGGTTGGGGCCTTCTTGGGTTGAGGTTTCGGTTCATCGGGCACTGCTTCTTCGGCTTCTTCCTTACGAGGCACTCGGTCCGGTATTTTCGCCCCTAGACTTTCTAAATACTCTTTGTAAAAACTTACTTCGGGCATGTACAATACATTAGGGTTCGCTTTGCACAACTCTACGAACCCCTTCAACAGTTTTATTTCAGTTGCACCAACGTTCATCTTGGCAGCACTGATACAAATTTACAATAATCAAACGTGACTTTGTTCGATGGAAATTTCTAGCCGGCACCTGCTGCGCCACCTGTTAAAGCTTGACAGCGTGTTCGATTACAGTAAGTTTAGAATTATAAAATAAAATTACAGACGAGAAAGTACATTAGTATTTTGCGGCTCTGAAAATATACACAAATCAATTGTATATAGTAAAAGGGATATTTCTATTAAATTAAAACTCGTATTTTCAGACTATAGAATACTTTTTATTTACAAATTATATATATTTGTAATCGAATGCATATTTCTGGTTGTGTTCTCCCTGGTAAATAGCTGCAAAGAAAGATACAGAATTGCAATTAGGCAATATTCATGCATTATTTGATACTCATGCTACTGATAAATAATATATATTCTGATTGTAGCTTGTTATTTAGAATAATTGCTAAATGAGTTTCCTTACCTTTGCTATTTTTTGAGATTATTTACAGCTTGAAAATGGCCGACAAGTTGAAGATTTTGACAGATTCTGAAAAGAAATTGCATCAGTATGTTGCTGATAGTGAGTATTTCGTCTATTTTACTCGAAGTATAAATCTCCATATTTATCTCGATTAGTGCTCATATATATAAGTAAACTGCGCATTTGTGATAATCAAGATTCACCCTAAACACAGTTTAAGTCTGGAACATTCTGTTAGGCTAGCTGATCTTTATGCCTTATGGCTGTTGCCTATCGAACTTAGAGGGTCGAATGAAAATAAAAGTTTGATAACTCTGTCGACCAGCGCGGTTGTGTTGTGCACTAAGAGAAAAGAAGATAATGTTAATAAAAGGGTGGGCTATGGTCGATAGTAAGTAAGAGGAAATCAAAGATGAAAAATATCTGCCAATGCAGGTTAAAATCAATAATTACAGACAACAAACAGCAGAGAAATAACTTTTTAAAATTGCTTTATTTTGGATAAAACAATTACAATTTAAAAAATTTTGGCAGTTTGAAATTCTTTCTTTACACACCATCCCAAAGAAATATATACAATCATAAAAAACAATCACTTTAATCATTCAATCACCTATTCCTTAACAATTGGGAATCAGCATAACTTTAACACTTTTAACATTTAAATAAAAAATTTAACCGAAAGAGATACAATTACAAAACAAAACACTTAACTGGGTGGGAGTGGTGGGCAAACAATTTTAAACGCAATTCGTGACGATCAATTCAAGGTTAAATGCCAAAAACAAGGCTTATGTTCAAATGAAAACCCAGGGCTACACCGAAAAAATTACAGACAACAAACTGAACGCCAATCTTTTTAAATTGCTTTATTTTCAATAAAACAATTACAGGCAAAAAATTTTGGAAATTCTTTCTTTACACGAAAACCACCCCAAAGAAAATATACAATCCATAAAAACAATCACTTTAATCATTCAATCACCTAAACAAGTTCTTGAAACTTAGCATAACTTTAACACTTTTAACATTTAAATCACAAATTTTAACCGGCCAAACCCTGCGGGCCAAAACAACACCAATTTCAAAGCAATGCTGACGAAATTCGGTTAGATACAAATAACTTATGTTCAAATGAAAAATCCACATACACCTTGTAGGCATCTGAACGCCAGTCTCCGAATAGCTGCACTAGCTCACCTGGGACCCCACAGGCAAAGGCAAAACTAGCTCCATGATGAAAACTATGAGAAAAAACCAGACGGATCCAGACCTACTCCGCTAAAACGAAAACACTTCTTAACTTAGAATGAAAAATAGGCTTTAAGGCCAAACATCACAAAAACCGGGGATGAAGGACCAACTTATCATCCCATCGAACTGGACAAAACTGACCCTGGTTCACTGCAAAATGGGATGACCAAAATCTCTCCTCCAGTTTGATGAGTCTTGGTCCACTGGAACTTGTAACACAATCTTTAATACAAACAAGCTAAACTTGTTCATAAATGGGTCCTTCACTGATGTGGCCATGAATTGAGACTTTCTGGCAAACAAATTAAATAAAAATAAATACAAACACCATAATACTGCCTGTTGTGGGACACTAACATCTAACACCTTGTAAATTTTCCTTAATATCTGAGGCGTGATTGGCAATGCTCTCCTAGGCACATGACACAACGATCTGTCTAAACCTCTCAGAGTGAGCCGAACCAAAATATCATTAGATGAGGGGAAGGCAACACCACATAAACTATGCACTGTCTTTAAGCCCGATACGTAATTGCGAACGGACTGGGGCAAAGACAGCGATCTACTCAAAAACTGAATATATAAACACAGAATATCTACTGACACAGGAAAGGAAGAACAATCTCAATTATGTGCAAAACCCACAAACTTTTTCCACTGACAAACCAAATTCTTAACCATACCCTTAGCATACGCTTTTTGTTGAGTGGACAAGAGATCCCTTCTTAACTGGCTCAACCAATCTGAAAATAAACAAAATTACCACTCATGAGAAAAGGAAAAAAGTTCACTAGACACAAAAAATTCTCTACGTTTCACCCTGTTAGTTAACTTAAAAAATTCTCGCCTATAATGAGACCCTTTATCCCAGCAAGACAGAAGATCGGGCAATCGATTATTCACCCCCGAGATATGAATGGCCCTAATTTCACATTGGAACTTAGCTGCTAAATAGCATATTTCCCTCAAACAACTCTGCAAAAATGGATCTCTAGTACGGCCCGTGTTGATTACTTTGACCGCTGTCTTATCACATTTCATGCGAATTCTACATCCCTTTCATGCCCTTCCTCAGAGTTTGGGAGCTACTGTCAAAGCAAGAAGCTCCAAGGCATTAATATGCAACTTCTAATCACTAATAAACTCTGGGAAAGTGGCATGAAAATACTTGCCCTGACTGTAACCTCCACAGCCTTCCAAAAATGCGTCACAAGCCACTAACTCATCAGGCTTACACCACTCAGACAATTTTAAGACGCATTCGTCACACTACAATTCAAGGCCGGAAATGCCAAAACGAGGCTGTTCGTGACGTCCGTAATTAGCCGGAATAACCCGAGGGCTATTCCGAAAAAATGAAAATGAAGATTTAGAAGGAAGTTTTGGCTTGGTGGTTCTTTAAAGTCTCCCAATGTTGGAGTGCTAACTAACTCGGCCGGTAGTATAGTCCATACCATGACTGCACTGGGAACACTATGTCAAAAGGTGCTATGGGATATTTTCGGCTTAGGACAAGTTTTTTGAAAATAGATTTGCGCGCCACCACATCGACATACGTACGTCTACAGATAACGAAGTGATCCAGATGCAGATGTTACCAAACACAACTATATTTTGATAGATCATGCTATGGGCAAAACTACGAGTACCAAATGAGCATTGAACGTGTTTGGTATATTTCAGAAGTTGCCTCATTCAATACATGATGGCAGCTTGTTATATGAATACATCAAACATGTACTGTTCTGCAGGCAAGCTGGAGGGTGTGCGGCAGATCCTCAATGAGCCTTCGGTGAGAGTCGACTGTCTGGACGAGGTAAATCTACGCAATCAGCAATTTCTCTCATAAAGTTCTCCCTCATTCCATGTCTCATTTGGTAGATATCCATGCCAGCAAACTGACATGCATTTTCGAGCCAACACCTACGTAATTTAGTGAAATATCAGTTTGACAGCGTATGTCTGCCGGCAAGAGCATCTACCACCATAACTTGTAATCTTGTCCTCTGCTGCGTCTATCGTGGTAGAAACATAGGAGAATGTCAGTTAAAATAGCAGATCTGTCCAGATATTTGTCCGTACGACAACGAAGTAGAATTTGACACTAGTTAGTGATGCTAACACCGAAGCCTTATTTGCGTTGTTTCAGCATGGCATGACGCCGCTGATGCAGGCGGCGTTCAAGGGCCAGTTCGCGGTGTGTGAGCTGCTGCTGGCGCGCGGAGCAGACGTCAACTCCAACTACCACGACTCGGGCTACACCGCACTGATGTTTGCCGGACTCAGCGGCAACGTAGACGTTACACGGTGGGTGAAGTCTTCCTAAGACATTAAATATATTGATTCTGTACAAAATGCTCAGAAAATAGGATGTGCAATTATCATTTCGACATTACTGCCTGTTCCAATAGCTTTTCTATACAATATTTTAAGATGGTATACACCATTAAATCATTCGTATTGGCATACGGAAAACGTACAAAAGCACTTGCGAACAATATCGTTTTGACAGTTTTACGTCCAAGATAATAACTTTTCAGGGGCATCTATAAATGCTTATTTTTTTTACATAAATTGCACACATATATTCAGACTCGTATTGGGTTTCTTATTTTCACCACCTAGTAATGGGAATATGGATATATTTGTCTAGAATATCTTCCGAACGTGAGGCTGTTGCCGGCCTCGATTAAAAATGACAGGTTCGAGATTCACTTTAGAAAGACGAATTATAAAACAATGCTTGTGATTTGAGAAATATCCTTTCGTCCATGAATTCATAATCGGTTTATAATTGATCCGACACGTGAATTTGTGATGGGTATGTTAATGTGACGATGATAATACATTCGTTTCAAAAATAATTTTACCTTCAAGCAATTTAACTATTGCGCCATTTTCAGTAGGAAAACTAGTCTTTATTACACGCCGTGATATCTCAACACCGACCATAGCGCGATGCGATTAAGAGTAGCGCCTCCATTAGCCGTTATCAAAGCAGAGAAGATGTGGGTTTATGGTGACAATGCACGATGTGCTCGAGGCTGAGTATTAATATCCTTATTTGGAAGCAGGAATATTAAGTAGGTATTTCCTAGTGACGTAATCGAAACAATAATCACCTCAGTCTGAACTGAAGAGAACGGGGTTTCCCATTTAAGATGGTATACGACACGTTGGGGTAATTTTCGTCTGAATTAGAGTATTTTGAGCTTGAATTTCGCAGTGTAAATCACGTGTTTCTTGCGCAGATATATATTCTTACAAATGATGCATTAATATTATCAAAACCCTGCTTTACTTCCACAAAATTTACATCGAAATGTCAAGGTAAGGCATTATTGTTGTCACTAGTCTAAAACCGGGGAGCTTGACATCACTGTTTATATGTAAAAAACAGCGATAATTCGAGGAACTTTCTTGGCAAAATTGGACGTAAAAATGTCCCTTAAGGGACATTCCGATACGAATTTGTTAAACATATACTGGGAGATGCTAACACCCTTAGGAATAGCAATGAGATACCTAAAAAACATTATTATATGCTGCAGAAGGTTTTTTGACAACATTGTGCTTGTCCTTGTGGCTGCAGGTTGATGCTGGAGGCTGGAGCCAAGACGCACGTCACCAACAATGTGGGCAGAAACGCCGCGCAGATGGCAGCCTTCGTCTGTAAGCTCTACTTACATCTAGTTTGCCCAAACTCTTTAAAGTTTAGATATGAAAGATAAGTTTATAGCAATCATGAGACCGATGCATGATTAACGTTTTATGTGGAGATATGACGTCATAGTCTGATGACGTCATATTGAACGTTCTCTACTTGTTGTTCAAAGGTTCATGGATGTTCCTGGATTATACATGCTTTATGGATGTATGAGAGATAGAGAGTAAGCAGAAGGGAGCATGGCATTGTATTGTTAAATTTAATGACTGTAATTAAACATTTAGAATTCACATATAATATGTATTTGTTGGCTTTCGCTCAAGTGTAAGAATCATGAAATTCTTGTCATTGGACTGTTTTCTCCCTGCAGCGCAGCACCAGTGTGTGTCTCTCATCAACAACTTCTTCTCGCGTGAGCAGCTCGAGTACTACACGGTGCCCCACGACCTGGAGACGGAGGCGCGGCTACCGGCACCGCTCGCTCAACCCCTCCACAAGTTCATACTCACCTCCAACCTCTCGCCTGTCAAGGTTGGTCAAATACTGCGAGCCTGTTCAAATAGATTGATAGGTAATATTATACCAGTGGGGGTGAAAGATCAGACAATATACCACCCACTCTGTGACGCACCTCTAAATCCTGTTCTCTGATTGGCTTAGAGCCGCCGAAATCAGCCAGGTATTATTTCTCCAAAATGCCTGGCTGAATATTGCCCTCTTTAATTGGCAATGATGACAAAAATTCATTTTTAAAATGGCAGCTTCGTACGGTCATTTTGGCTCAAGGGCGTAACCAGCTTGATGTGTGGAAGATAGTCTAGACAAATAAATCCATCATAATTCCAATTGATGGTAAGAATATTAAAGGCGGTGTAATTCTGAATACGCCTGTTAATCTATGGAAAGAAATTACCATTTATGGAAGCCCCCAAAAAGTTGTCGTCTTGAATCTAAGACTATCAAAACAGCTTTGTTTGTGAATGTTTTTTCCCGCCTGTAAAATCACAGGGACTTATGGGTTAAACATTGTGGAACTGTGACAGCTTCACTCGATGAGATATTTTCTTATCACGCATTCACACGTGCATTACCCTTTTACTGTCAGCTGGCGCTGTACCTGTCACATCACCCGGAGCTGGTGAAGCAGAGCGACAAGGTGGCCAGGCTGCTCGACTTCCTTTGCGAGAAAGTGATGAAAGCGCGTGAGACCAACGAGGTGAGCGTGGACTGAGCAACAGCCAACCAGGAGCAAAATCCTACTTGTCCATAGCACACAGTTATCTTGAAAAATATACCAGTGCCAACAAAGATTTGCACGTCCAAATCAACAAACTAAAATGATGACTGGGTAACTGAATACTCGTCCATAGAATATGTAACTCAAACTTTTTAACTGACAACATATATGTACGTCGTGGATGATAGATCATGATAGGACCGGTACTTATCGGTGACTGTATTCTGTTGGATTTGGCATCACTTTGGTTAGAACAATGTGATATGAATAGTTAACCTTTGGTTGGCCTTTGGTTGGTGGATAGTCTACTAAACCTAAAAAGAAATCATTTGCAATTTGTTTGATTTTGGACATCACAGATGGTCTCATTGTTGCGTCTTATTGTGTGTTTGGAGACTTAATTTGGAATTTTAAACAAACTTTGAAGAAGTCTATTTTAAATTCCAATTTGAGTCTCGCCACAGAATAAGACAAAACAACCAACAACAAAAAGAAATCAAAGTTGTATTGTGACGTTCGTGGTAGGTGATGGGTGTGAAGTTCCACTACCTGATGCACGTGGTAAAAGAGGCAGGAAAGCAGGCGGCGAAACAACAGGAGGCTGCGGCCGCAGAGACACAGGAGGCTACGCCGCCGCTCAGGGACTGGCTCAAGTGGTGAGTAGTGCCGGGTCAGGGCCACTCGTCCACTCGTATTGACAAGTAAAAGCTTGTGGAGGATGAGTAAAACGTTTTAGCAACTCGTTCTTTTGACGAGTAATAAATTCTGGTCAGTTTGGCGTACAGGTATTTAGTTTGTGCAAGGAGGACTAGTTTATTTTTGGAAGGACGAGTAGGTATTTTAGTGATACTCCTCCTGCTGACGAGTAGCACTTTTCCATGGACCCTGTGAGTAGACGGCTGATATGCTGCTTGGTTAGCGGCATGGAAGACAGGAGTATAGAGGTCACTTAGTGACAAAAGTGGTAAGCTGGTGATTAATCCAGATGTGCATCCAGAGCCTAGGATTCAATATTTTTAAGTAGTATTCAAAGAATAAAATACAAGCGTCCTTAAGATATATTTAGTTTGAAAGCACGGTGGTCACAGTTTGTGATTTATATAGAAAATAAGAATAGTAGATACTAGTTAAGTGTTGTGTAAATCTATTTTCAATGCTTTAAATCAGTAAAACATTCCTTTCTTTAGTATGTCTGGACACATTGTTTCAAATATGCAAGTCCCAACACTAATTGTTTCAAAATATCTGAGTTCCAGGACTCACTGTTTCGAAACTTGCCAATCCTAGAACTCATTCCTGTCAATTTCTAGATGTCTCACACTATCACAGGTTGATGAAGCGGCGCCCGGCAGACGGGTTCCCCACCAGTGAGGAGATGTTCGTCCGCACAAGTCTGCGTGATTTCCCGTACATGGAGAACCAGCTGATCCGGCAGCTGCTGGGAACCATCGCAAAAACAGCCTACGTGAGTCACTGTCGAAACCATCGGCAAAAACAGCCTACGTGAGTCACTGTCCGAAACCATCGCAAAAACAGCCTACATGAGTCACTGTCCCAAACCATAGCAAAAACAGCCTACGTGAGTCACCGCTCCAAACCATTGCAAAAACACTCTACGTGAGGAGTTTCAATAGTTTCCCAGCATCACCGTCCAAAACGACCTGCACTTGCAACCAGAATCTCGGCCTCCGCGTACAACCAAAACGGCCATTTTCCTCGTCAATTCAAATGTTTGTGTGTCTCGTTATCATCAAACATGGTGCTCTTTATGCCACTGTAAAGCTGTGGTGAAGTGTTTCATGTGTTTCGTTAAAGGGTTTGTTTTGAGATTGATTGAAATCTTGTGTTATCTCTGAAATTGACCATTCTTTTTAAACACGAATTTTGCACCTAAGGTCACATTATTAGCATAGACAGAAAACACAATACGAAAATGAGTCTGAAATTTGAAATTCTATGTTCATTAGGGTGTGGAGCCACAACATTCAACATTAACAGTAGCCCACTAGCCCGTGGCAGGTGAAAGTTGTGTCTGGGCTAGTCATTTTCCAAAGTACTTTACCAAATGGGCAAGTGGTTTTTAGGCTACAAATTGAATATTTGCATCAAAACCTAGTTTTGAATGGTGAAAAATGTATTCCTATTGCTTTTATGCAGCCATGCACAATAGCAAAAATATAATTTATCTCCAGTGTATACAAAACCCCAGAAACCTTTAGGTTCTGAGGCTACATTGTAGTTAACAAAAACAAGCAGCATCACAATAACCAATAATTACATTATCAATCATTTATATAAGACATTCTTATAAAAAAAATGGGGACAAGTTAGATGAGTATAGCGACAAGTAAAAAAATATGTTACTTGTGACTTGCCCACTGGGACAAGTGAAATTTAAAGTAAATGTAAAGCTCTGACCAAGGCTGTCTGTTTGTCCTCAGGGTGCGGAGCCGACAGCTCTCAGTGTTCTCACCAACGGGATCAACGGACAGCGGATGGCCTCAGAGGATGACCACCGGTGTGAGACATGCGCGGACTTCCACGCTCCCAAACGCTGCAAACAGTGCAACATGGTGGGTACAAAATACAGCCGCTGGCAAGGTGGGCTATTGCACATAGGCAGAGGAGCGGTAAATATTGTGTATACTGTAACCCTAAAAATATTCGCGTGCGATTGAATTTCGCTAAATTCGCGTATTTGGGATGATTCGCGAAAATTAAAAAGCCGTGAAAATTGAAAGAGCTACAGTACTTCTTTATGACTAGGCGACATGGTGCCGATAATTGGGGTATCGTGCGTTTTTGGTGTCATTCGGCTTTTGTAAGTGGAAAATAATATTACCTTTAGTGTCAAAATAAAGTCCATTGTAATTTCAAACTTATCATTGCATTATTTTAGAAGTGTTAAGCCTAAACAAGAACGCCAAATTCATTATTTGAACTGCAGCAGGTCCTCTCATTATTCTTAGTATTTGTTGTTGTGCCGTCTTAACTGCTGTATAAAATAAGTGCCAAAGATTTAAAAAATTTCAAGTTTATTTATAAATATAATATTCACAAAGAATCACGTGGCCACTTTGATTGTTCTTGTGCGAAAGGTCAACCAGCAAAGACACAGTTATATAAGGCCACTGACCACTGCTGACCTCTTAGTCATACAACAAGTCTATAGTAGGGAAATTACGCAACTCCCGTTAGGGACCATTCAGTATTTGTGACAGGGTGGGGTAGGAGGATTTTCCAAAATTGTTGTGAAAAAAATTAATAGCCCCCCCCCCCCCAAACCTCTGAAAAAATTGGTAACCCCCCTCAATTTCATGTGACAAAAATTGATGACCCCCCCACCTCCCCTCACCCACCAACAGTTAACGCATTCATTGTCGGTTAACTAAAATCCTATTTGATGGATATCCATAATATATAAAACAGTAAATTTTAGTACAGAATCTCTAAAAAAATAGGGGAAATATTATAGTAGTTAATATTAATGGGATACTACTAATATTACTCAATATTAAATATCATAGCCTCTAGGACATCTGAGGGTATGCTCTATACGTGCTCCTCGGTGGGTACCATTTCGTCACTAGTCAGCTCGTCCACACCAGTAGAAATTGGTAAGGACTAGGGCTGAATTCAATGCACTTGTCCTGCATACGAGTAGCTGCTGAGCCAAAATACGTTTGGCAAATTGCCAGGACAAGTAATGTTTGGGGAGATATAGTACCATTAAAAAGTTACTTGCCCTGCTGAAGAGTAACTATTGAGGCCTAACTGGGAGACTGCTTGTCAGGGTACAAAATAGAGTCTAGATCTAATAGAGTTCTCAGTATTAACATGATTAATGGTCGGATATTTTTGTCAGGGCTGGCTACATTTTATAGTTGCCGGCCCTGTGATCTGGGAACAAATTTTCAAGCGTTTCATACTGTGGTACTACCAGGTCACACTAACTGAAGAGTCCATTTCGCCTCACGAGCGAGAGTAAAAAAAAAGGCTAACTGTCCAAAAATCAGTGCTGTTTGAAAACATAGCAGACATGACATTGTGTGTACCACTGTGTAGACAAAGTCAGTAGTTCCTAAAAAGATCGATCTAAGAAGTGGTTTTGACAGTCAGTATTGGCATTTTCAGTCATAAACAAACTGGTCATGATTTATCAGCTGCGAAAATCATGTTCTAATTCACTCATCTAGTGGCTCATTATCATAAAAGATTTTAATACATCTACTAGAGAGACAGTTAAGATTGCATTAAAATTTGATTTATAGTTTTCAATTATTCTGTATCTTGGGTGTTGTAATATTAAGGTAACTAAATATCAAATATCATAGCCTTTAGAAAAGCTTATTGAAAGTGTATGAACTTTCTTTTTACAGGTTTACTATTGTAACCAGGAGTGTCAGAAACTGCACTGGAAATATCACAAGATTGACTGTCCCAAACTAAAAGGTGAATGTTGCTATAGTGACTAATTTTTAGACAAATCCGTACTTTCTTAATATTTTCGAACATTTTCCATACCTATTGTCTGAGAATTCTTTTGTCACTGGCTATCGTTTAGAATAGATTTGTAGCAAAATTAGTCCCTCTATTTACAAAATGTTTATCAAAAAAGAAATCCAATCAGTCTCTTCATATAAATGACGGCTGTTTATTTTGGTTTAGTTTAAACTGAGGCTCATATCAAAATTACGCCATGTTCCAATTTCCTATACAACATTCATTGCCGACTGGGTGTTGTAAGTTTATCATCTGCTTACTTAATGCTTACCTACTCACCAACCAATGTTAGTTCGATAAAGTATCTCAAAGGTTCAAAGGCTAAAATGCCCATATGATCTCTAGAATCTATTCACATACATCGATGCAAAAATAGTACTACACAATTGTATTATTTGCATTAACATCGCGTGTTTCTCATAGCTAAGTTCATCATACACAAATATGCAGTTTATTAATTATATATCAGGGTAGATGATTCTACACTACAAGTTCATCATATCCTTCTTGTAGTTTTTGACCAGAAACTTTATCTTTGAGAGTATCATAGAAGGAATGAAATAACTGATATCTGATATTATATTTTTATTTCAGTTGCATATGAACAAATTCAAAAGCAAAAAGAAGAGGACGCGAAAAAAGAAGCCTTGAAAAAAGAGGACAAAGAGAAAGAAGAAAAGGAGAAACTGGCAAAAGAAGCAGAAAAAGGTGACGTTTAGAATTGCACTGAAATAGATAAAAGTGAACCACAGTTTCTATATTGAAGGATGTATTTAATGTAAAAATGACTGTATAAACTATTGATAATGCAACTTCTAACAATTAGTAAAATATTCACGTCACCAGTATGATCGTAATGGGCATTACGATCATTGTGTTGGCACAGTGAGATCATTGCTAATGTGTGGAGCAAAAATACAAAATTTTATGTGGTGAATTATCAGCCAGTTGCATGTGTTAGT
>CM032669.1:9032052-9049654 GCA_019095985.1 Streblospio benedicti
CATAAATCCCAAAAAGTAAGCTCATATTTCAACCTTTTCCCCACAAATCGGGCGTTTTCCCACCGCATGTTTGGCGCCATCTTGTAAATATTGTGAATATTAAACGAGCCTTGTTGTTGGTGCATTCATTCCATTTCCACGCAACTACCACGCCTCTGATTGGCTGCTGATATAAACATAGGTAAAACACAGCGTGTTCAGCCATATTATAAATCATTGAGAGCGCTATTCGTTGCAACGGTGTGGTTTATCAGTAGTGGCAGTGCCCATGTGATGAATATATTCATACATTATTTTTTATTTTTTCAAGTATATTCTTCGCACTTTGATGTAAAACTATAGCACGAACAGTTACAATGCAGCCCCCTTTGAGAAATGAAAGTTGCGTCTAGGAGGATTATTTTGCGGGGATCGCGCACACCAGATTGAACTCTGCTGCAGGTGTTTGTGTTTAATGACAGTGTAGTAGTAGTTCATCAATATAGCAGGACTGTATTTAAATGACATGATATTCCTTAGAATGAAAATGTACAGGGTGATGTCTCATTGTTCTTTTCCGTCTTTAAATATATGATGCTGTCTTGCACTTGTGGAAATTGATTTTGTTGCCTGATCCACATCTAGTATGTGAATTGAGCTATGACATGGTTCGTACAGTCTGGAAAAGTCCTTGAATTTCAGCTTTTGCCTAGAAAAGCCTGGAAAACAAAGGGGCCTTGAAAAAATAATTTTAGTACTTGAAAAGCCTTGAAAACTAGGGTTGGGGCTTAGAAACGTCTTAAAAAATCATCGTAAAGGGGAAACACCATTCTCTTCAGTTTAGACTGAGGCGATTCTTGTTTTCAATGACGTCACTAGGAATACCTACTTAATATTCCTGCTTCCAAATAAGGATATTAATACTCAGCCTCGAGCACATCGTGCGTTGTCACCATAACCCCGCATTTTCTCTGCTTTGATAACGGCTAATGGAGCCGCTACTCTTAATCGCATCACGCTATGGTCGGTGTTGAGATATGACGGCATGTGATAAAGGCTAATTTTCCTATTGAAAATGGCACCTTAGTTAAATTGCTTGGAGGTAAAATAATTTTTGAAACGAATGGATTTTCATCGTCACATTAACGTAACCATCACAAATTCACGTGTCGGATCAATTATAAACCGATTATGAAGTCATGGACGAAAGGATATTTCTCAAATCATAGGCATTGTTCTATAATTCGTCTTTCTAAAGTGTATCTCGAACCTGTCATTTTTAATCGAGGCCGGCAACAGCCTCACGCGTTTATACGTGCGTTACGTTTTCACGTAAGAATACAATAGTTGTTAGTTAGTTTTTCAGCAATATATAATGGAAGCAAGGGTTTTTAAAAAATTAGATTTAGGGCCTTGAAAATATGGTGACCTGGCCTTGAAAAGCCTTGAAAAGTCCTTGAATTTTGTGCATGATCTTTTGTATGAACCATGTATGAATATTTCGAAAGGTGTTAATTTACCATTACTGGAGAATAAATCTTTCCTCATTGTCCAAACACCAAAATTAAGTAGTTCCTTATTGTATACATAATGGTTATTTATCTTTATATTTTTATTAAAGGGATGCATTTAAAGTTTAGAAAAATTTTAAAAGTTTGAAAAAAATACAACCTTAAGCAAACTCTTAATGTTTGTAATCACCAGTTCATTTTTGAAACAAAATTAGTTTAAAAAAATCAAGTATTGTTGTGGAGATTCGCATGCTTTGATATGAAATTTAGTAGGGTTATAGGGTTAAGCGGCACAGTCGACCCAGAGGTCCGGGGTTCGATCCCCGCCCAGGCCAAGTCAAAGACTGAATAAGTCTACTTGTTTCTGAATGTACTAAAAAGTATCATGCATGTTAAACTCAACTATAACCCTACTAAATTTCATATCAAAGCATGCAAATCTCCACAACAATACTTCACTAGATCTACTAAGTACTATAAAGGAGATACTTAACCATCATGGACATACGTTGGACGTAAGACATGACATCAGAGCTAGTAATGGGTATCAATACGTCATTGAAGCAAAGGTTTTTTAGCCTTGTGGATGTGGCATAGTTGGTATAGCGCTGGCTTTGTTGGCTAGTCGCTAAGCGGCGCAGTCCGGGGTTCGATCCCCGCCCAGGCCAAGTCAAAGACTGAATAAGTCTACTCGGTTCTGAATGTACTAAAAAGTACCATGCATGTTAAACTCAACTATAACCCTACTAAATTTCATATCAAAGCATGCGAATCTCCACAACAATACTTCACTAGTCTAGCAGTGTTGATTCTTCATCATTAAGACACACTGCTGCAGTGTTAATCCATAGAATTTGCAATAATATGGAGATATTTCTCAGAAATTTGTTCGCCGGTCGCCATATTGTCAATGTGAACATGCTATTCCCACAACGCTGTGCAATTTTCCTACGATATTGCGTTTTTATTTGCTCAGAGCACGAGGTGTTGCTTACATTATTGTTACGGCACTTGACAAATAGCAACAGGTAAACAAAATGGCAGCCACGAGGGGCAAAAACAGATGTCGAAGCTGAAAATTTATTGGATATGTTTTAGTTTCAGGTGTTGACATTACAGGTCAAGTAATGAATTTATTGGATGTAGCAGAAATCAACACTGTTTGTTAGGTAGTTTTTATTCATTCTGACATGTCAATTTATCCTGTTTCATTAATGCACTATATAAGTTTATTGTACATGTTTATTAATTTAAGTAGATTGTTGTTTCAGAAATTTTTAATAAATCTGTCATATATTGCCAGACAAAATTAGATTAAAAATAAACAGATGATTTGAAATTTTGTTCTGCTTTGTTACTTTAACCCATTACCCCTTATAATATATCAATATTCTGTTTAACAATATTCATATTTATCACAACATAAAATAAAGTACTGTGATAGTCGTTTATATGTAGTTTAGTAAGATATTACTTCGTAAAAACATAAAGATTTTATTAAGATTTTCATCAAATATTATTAAGATTTTTCCTTGAAAATTAAGATTTTTTGAGCCATTAAGATTTTTTGTGCTTGGGTGTTCACATCTCTGGGTTAGTAATGTCAATAGAACCAGTAAACTGTGTGCCATGGGATATCATATGTACAATTGTGTGATTGTTTTTTCAGATGAGGAGACAAAGGGAAGCATTACTGTAAAGAATGAGGTCCAAACGAAGCAGGTATCTTCTCCAAGAATTTAGAGTTTAACAAAGAAACTGAACAGGGCATAAAATACTTTACAGAGCATCCAGGCTTCAAAGCAAACATTGACAACTATGTAATAATAAACTACCCTCACCATAATAACATTGAGAAATAATTTTAAAAAATGGTCATAATGTCCTGTCCATGATACTGCTATCAGCTATAGAGAGGTGGTCTTATATTTTTAACACTTAATGTGCTTCCTGAACCAGTTTCATCATTCACCAGGGCACCTCTCACTTAATTTTAAAGCCAAAGCCCCCCCTTTTCCCACCAAAATACTTCATTTTCATAGGGTTTTTCATGAAATCCCGTAAGTGCACCCCCCCTTTTCTGAAAACCTGGATTTGCCTATGCGGCTGGTTTTGGTTAGAAATGTACGATGAAAGTATTTGGCGAAACACAGTCTGGCGTGAACGGACTGCAAACTCATGATGCAGACCGTTTGGAAATTACACGCGCCAACTATTACGATGTTTCCCTAGGACATATCTTTTCTTGCTGAGTCCACTGAACTTTCATTTTACATGTATTTCATTTCAGTTCCTAGCCGGACTGCCTGGGGCATCTTCTGGCCTTCTGCCCCAACTGCTCAGCGTGGTGAGGGCAGCGGTACAGTGTGTGGAGAACTTCACTCAGGTATGCAAATTTTCGCTTCATCCACACGGCTATTAAATGCCCATGGATTTGAAGTAAAAGATATAGTCAATTTATGGATTGTGATTTACATGAATATGCATATAGATTAGCTACTTTGTTTAATCCAATTGAATACTTAACTTACAGCAATCCTCATTTCCCTTCCCCCTTCCTAAATCTTTTTGAAAAATACACGTCTCCCCATCATTTTATAATAAGTGCATGAGTGCATCCAAATTTTCAAACCTCTCCATCATCAATATTTCAAGTTGAGTTTGTCAGCGCTCCCCCTCCCACTGCCCTCATGTTTTTGCATATTCTCTTTTGGGCATGGTAAATGGTAATCCACTAATATAGAACCCGAGGTAAGGAGAATCATATGAAAAATGCCAATTATGTACATGTTTGGAACTTGCAGAACACACAACCTAGATGATGAGTATCAGCTGCAGAATCTGGCGACTCCAGCGGGAAACCAGACCTCTGACAATCGCAAGGTATGGAAAGTGTGTTCAAGACAGGCAGTACTGTACTGTGCACATCATTAGATTGAAGAAATATGTCATGATTTGGATGTCACCATGTATGAATGCATGCCCGAATGTGGTGAATATTGCCCGAACAACTCCTAGACATTATACCTCAGTTCTTAGGCTGCTTTAAAAGATGAATTAATTCAAAGTTTTACTAATAAATTTACTTATTTTTCCGTAGGTTTTTGCAAGGCCTCATGTACAAATAATGTCATGAATGTTCATGGAAAAGTGTTGACTGAGCTAGAATCAGTCTGAATTTCTCAATTGCTGTTAGCTAGACACTTAAAATATGGTCAGTTGGACTGGTGGTTCTGATAACAAAACCATTAGGATAAGTAAACCTGTCTTATGATTCGTTGGAAAATGTACACAAGTTGTATGTTTGTGACTCACAAAACAATTTGCCCTGGGATGATATGAATCATAAGTTAAACTATCATACTATTGCAAAAAATAACTCATTGAAAAAAACCGTGTTTATACTATTTGATGGTGGACATAGCTGAAGTGATGACAGGTCGTCAAAAGGCCCACAAGAAAAGTTTTGTCCAGGGTGTTGACCAATGGATTTACGCATTTGATTATGGCCAGATTGGACTAAATTTTGCCTTCACCGCAGTTGCAGGGCCCCGGACAGACTACCAAAAATATTCTCTGGGGAGAACTCCTCACCACCATCCTGCATTCATGGCTTTCATACTTTTGCTGATTTTCCCAGACAATTTCCAACCAGAATGCTGGGGCCCCAGCCAATTGCTCCTCAACCAAACTACTATGATTGGGAAAAATGTTGACCATTAAATTTAAAACAGTTTTGCTGCTGCTTTCTCAAATTCCTCAATGTACATGCTGAGGGCCCCAGAACATATAAACTCTATAGACATGTGGTGAAATTTTGAACTATCAATACTATAATGGCCAATCTTAATAGCAAAAATATTTCCATATGTAATCATGGCACCACCAACTTCCAGAGGTTTTCTTTTATATAAAGCCTACATGAAACCTAATGGGGCTTAAGGAAAAAATCCTAATCTGTCCTTTTAAAAGTTGTGCCCCTGTAATGGATTCTCACCTGTAAATTTTTTTTTTGAAATTTGGCCCATACAATGTCTGTCCCTCAAAAAAAATGTCTGGAATCCCAGGGCCTCATCATCAAAATAAGGAAAAAAGTGTCCATTAGTCCACATATGATGGTGTGGACACACTTTCAAAAAGGCCCAGAGGTTGCTGGGACTGGTGGTACCAGTACCACCTGAAATGGGGGAGAAGTGAACCATTATCACCACCACCTGATGGGGCCCCAGAACCTATGTTTCCTGCTGGTGTATAACAAACTGGGGCTGATGATAACAAGTTTTCCATCGAAAATAGCTCAATACTGAAACCACCTCAACAAATTTCACCCATGCTTGGGGAAAAGTGGTGGAAAAGGCCCACCACCACCTGCTGGGGCCCAGAACCATTCACCGTGGATTGTAGCTGGGGCCCCAGAACCCACTCAGAGGGAACCAGCTGGGGCC
Source organism: Streblospio benedicti (assembly GCA_019095985.1). Classification (NCBI taxonomy): domain Eukaryota; kingdom Metazoa; phylum Annelida; class Polychaeta; order Spionida; family Spionidae; genus Streblospio; species Streblospio benedicti. Next base: position 9,037,988 of record CM032669.1, read on the forward strand.
CCAGAACCACTCACCACGACCAGCTGGGGCTCATCGCAATGCTCAAGGTACGTGCAGCACAACCTCCAATTAACGATAACTCAATACTGAAACCACCTCAATAATATTTCTCCTGTGCTTATCGTGAATTATGGGCCTTTTCAAACTCTTGTTTTTTGACATGTATGACTGTATAATTTTTTTATTTGTGTTGTCTCAAACTCCCTTCATGTCATCATGATAAGGACACTAAACAGAACATAAAAGTCTATAGATATTTAGGTGGAATTTTTATATCAATTTTAAGGGCCAATCTTAATTGACTAAATATTCTATATAATTGACCTACAGCACTAGGTCGCATTATCAATAGTTTTCTTTTACTATACAGCTATATTCTAGATAAGATCTTATCAAGAATACAGCCGTAAAAGAAAACACAACATGAGAATCTTAATTTACGTCAGCTTAACAGGGGACTGTAATTATTTTCTTTGTTTGACAATTTTTTTTCTGAAATTTTTTCCATACAGTGGGGAAAAAAGAAAAAAAAAGGTCAAGGTCTCTAACGGTCGGTCGGCATACAAAATAAAAAAAACGTGGCAGTTTTATGTTGATATGGTAGCAAGACAAAAAAAAAATACAGACAAAAAAACAATAAAAAAATCAAACCACCTATCTTTCGTCTGTAGACTGCCGAGTACTAGTACAATTGGAAATGCATATTGTAAGAAACACTAAACATTCTACGTCCACATTTGATCAGTAGTTTCCCAATCGCCTATGTTGTAACCCGGAATAAAAGATATAATTAGATGAGGCATGGGAGATGAATAATTTAAGTTTTCCAAAGAAAATATGACAACTTTGACAACACTAAGTCAGGGTTTGACATAAGAACTGGTAAGGCAGAAGACAAGGGTCTACCAAGTTTTAAAAATCAGGTGGACCGACTCAAAATCAGGTAACCCGGCACTCACGTGTTGTTAAAAATGCATAATGTTTCCTTCTGTTGCCCTTTAAAGGGAAGTGCATAATTCAATACATTGACATATCATAATTCTCTGTGTTTGTTAAAATAAGGATGATGATTCAAACGATTGTTGGACACCAGTATTTTTGTTTTCTAATAATACATAACGGAACTGCCAAAACCAGGTAGACCACAGGTCTACCTACTGGCAAAAAGCTGGTAGACCGGCCAGTTTTCAGGTAGACCAGGGGCTACAGGTCTACCACTTATGTTGAACCCTGCACTTCATTCATGAGGGACTTTGTCATGTGCAATATGTCACATGTCCCGGCGCCCCTGCTGCACCAAAACTGAAACCGAATGGCGTCCTTGGTAGCATGACGTCACTTTCAAATAAAGGATGCCATCGGCCGGCGAATATAATATTAACATGGATCTTTTAGCTGAATCGTCGGCGATTATAAAAACTTGCTGCCATTTTGAAAGATTATTTATTTATCGGGGTTATTTCAATGCATCAGCGCTCTCGTCATCCATAGAATTGCCCCTGGCCTAAGTCATGAAATGATTCTTGCTGAATATTTTTTTAAAGAAAAAAGATCTATTTTAAGTCTTTCAAAATTACCAAATTTTGTTGTAAATTATACACTTTCTGACTGCAGAAAAATGCATTACGGTTTCAAATTTTTTTGTCTGCTCTTAGCACACTCTACCCCCGGGCAATTAATGCTCGGTCTTCGCCAGTCTATTGAGACATAAAAAGATTGTCGGTCTTAAAATTATCTGTCTGACATAAATAAGATTTTTGCAGGTGATAATGAAGGGCACTGGCCAAATCGGGAGTTGCTGAAAAGAGGAACAAGATCTCGGTTCTGGCATAAGGTGCTAAGAGCAAGCTAAGGGGCCTGGGGTTTGCTCCCCCATTTCAAATTTAGGAAATGGATGTGTCTAAAACTCTCTGAATGCATTCCTTTTCTGACCATAAACCAATTTTTTTATTTTGTCTAAAATGGAGGTATTTATATCATTTTTTTTGTTTTTCAAATGATTTTACAGCTCTTTTTTGCATTATTTTCCATGTCAAATTGTTTTTCTTTGGCTTTTAACTTTTTATAATTTCTTAACAGATCACTATACTCCCCCTCAGTGCCAGACACGCATTTTTGCGTGGCGTGTTATTCACAGTGGGGGCTTCAGTTGTCATAGTTGAAATATGATCCTTTGTAGCTCTTACGTTTTCATCAGAACATTTTCACATTTACAGTACACATTCAGGAGACGGTCTAGTTTCTTATTTTTTACCATTATAAATAAAGATACATACAGCATAAAGTTAAATTTTGACAATTTCGGTAATCGTCCATTCATTTGACAGCTTGCGTGGTTGATTTTTAAATGTCGTAGTAGCAGTAGAAATTTTAAGTGCAGCGGTTTTTATCCAGGATAGACACAAAAAACACCATAAACCATCCCTATTTCATAATAATATATTTTTTACTTACAATATTACGGACCAAAAACGTGTTCAACTTTTTATTTCTTCATTTCCGTGAAGTTTTGACACTCACCAGTGCTACCACTTTCGACCACCCGACAAAAACATCATCCGTTTTGATAGAAATACTAGATTTCAACGTCCACACTTATTGGGTAGTTTGCCAAGCGGTTTATTTGTGATTCGGTATCAAGATACAATAAGATGGGCGTGGGTGACGAATAATATGATAATTCTTCTTCAAAATGTTCAACTTTGTCACTCTTACCAAAAGCCGGTATTTCCTGAAAATCAGCCTTGCGCGGCGTCGCTGATATAGAATCGTAGGGCGCTCTTGATAAAGGCTAATTCGGGGTTCCTTAGCAGTGTCAACGTGTTTTGTGGCGCTTGAACCTAAGAATACCGCTATTCATTTTGATTAAGGCTCAAAATATATATCTGGATATGACCTTGATGAGTCTAGTTTCACATTTGTTTAAGGTCTCGATGAATAGCAGGATTCACGGCGATTCAAACCATATACGACAAGCTATGGTTTTGCGAACACAAATAAGAGTATTTCGCGGCTCAAAATTGCAGCAGATAATGCGTGTTTGGTGGGTAAATATTCGTTCACACTAATATAATTAAAATATTAACACTATGCTGCTTATTTACTTCTAGAAATACTTCGAAATGTCAAGGTAAAGTTGTTGTTGTTGACATACCGGAATTTGAGACTAGAACCACAGTGTTTATATACGAATATGGCAGACAAACTCAAACTGTTTTTCCCCAAAACCCATGAAATCTTCGCAGGTCAGTCGCGGTTTCACACCACTAAACGCGAATTCTTCTTCGCAATCGCGGTTAATTGATTGAAATGCGAACTCAATATTTTCCAAGAACTAAGCGATTCCCTGCGGTTGCGAACTCATACTGCGAACTCATTCTAGCAAATTCTATTCGCGAACTCATTTGAGAATCCCATTCTGTCCTCAATGGGCAATTTCCACAGTTTGCTCGTGACACAATTTACAGCCAAATCTCACTGAACTCTGGTCTCACGGGGGTAACCAATTTCCACAGTCCAATACACATTCCTTTGAACTAATTTCATATTGAAGAATGAACCCGTTAAATAATGTTAAGTGACTCACATTTGCTGTATCAGCATTGGTTGTCACCTAATCCATTCGACCAACTTGTTTAAGCGACATTCCTTTGAACTAATTTCATAGTTTAGTAATGAATCACTTTACCAACGTAAACACCGTGATATTTATCAAACATACATGTACCAATGTTTGTCCCCAATGCACCAACAATGTAACACATTTGCAAGGTTCAAAAACTTTCCCAAAGAACTATACAGAGCAACCTTTTCAACGGGTAAAAGGAGGTGTGTGTATATCTATATATCTTTGACTTTCATCTCCCTATCGGGCCCCCAAATGAGTATAAAACATCCGTGTCGTATGTATTAGGCTTCTATAAACTCTACACACGAGCCCCAGCAGGACCTCCCGATCAGAACACTTCTTATAAAAGAGCGCATTTGCCATAATTCACACCTTTCATTTGTGATTCATGTGCATCGTTTCACAATGTTGCACTGTATTAAAAGATATTTTCAAGTGGGGATTAGCACAGTTTCAGTAACTCCAACAAGCAGTAGATAAAAGTCAACTTATTGACGTGCTAACACACCGTGGGTTTACTTTGATGGTTACTGACCATGGTTAATTTACTGTGTATTTATATATACGTGAGTTAATTTAAGAGGATCTACTTTACATATGCATCTTTTCAAAGTGTGCAATCACTTAATTTGTCATTGCCATGGTTCACGCCTTTCATTGTGTTTCATTTTGTATCCAAGATCATTCATTAATTTATAAAATATTTTTCCCATGGAAATTAGAATCTCAATAGCCCGCCAAGCGGTAAATAAAATCAACTTATTAATGTGGGGAACACACCGACAGGTGGGTTTCTTTTAATTACTGAAAACAACGTCTCTGCTAAGTTCGGGATGACAGCTGGAAATGACAAAAAAATGTTTAACTACAAATGACTGTTATTTCATGAACATAACAATCCCATTAATACCAGTGGAAACAGTGGCTTAGTGGATAGCGTCTCCGTCCACGCGAATAATATGCAATCACCATGAAATTTTTTGTGAAGTAGATCGCCAAATCAAATATATAGTCGCAAATAAATCTCACAACCCCATGAATGGGGTTCACTAATTACTTAACTTGTGCTGTAGTTATCCAGAGATCTATGTTTTTCAAAGCCTGTATATAAGGGGTGGCGCAACGCCAAGATCTTCGACCATTATGATACCTTTGTTATTTTTATGTTTATTTTTACTATGGCAATTTTCCTTATAAAAGAATACTGCATACTTTGTTGCCGTGACGTACATAGAAGACATGCAAGCGGGCCTCGTTTACGTGAATGTAAAACTAGAAATGGTCACTGCTGAATGCGGAGAATATGGGTTTCCAGCATTAGGAGCTGTTTGGAGCGCCATGTCAGTCCAGCTACCGATGGAATTCTGTTGATGTCAGGTGCGCTTTGTTTTCACTCTTATATTAGCAGTAAGACATAAGGACTGATAAAGGCAGTAGAGATAAGTCTACTGAATATAAAAATCAGGTAGACCTGCTCAAAAATCAGGTAGCCTGGCATAGAGGGAAGTGCATAACTTGATTTTTAAATTTTTTACAGAAAATAAATAATTATATACAAATAATGTAGAGACATTTTAATGACATTTTCATTAAAAGTTTTACTAATAAATTTACTTATTTTTCCGTAGGTTTTTGCAAGGCCTCATGTACAAATAATGTCATGAATGTTCATGGAAAAGTGTTGACTGAGCTAGAATCAGTCTGAATTTCTCAATTGCTGTTAGCTAGACACTTAAAATATGGTCAGTTGGACTGGTGGTTCTGATAACAAAACCATTAGGATAAGTAAACATATCGTTTATGATTCAGAAATGTACACAAGTTGTATGTTTCTGACTCACAAACAAGTTGCCTGATGATATGAATCATAAATCGAGAAACTATCATACTATTGCTGCTTAGACTCATTATTCCGCCGTGTTCACCGCAGCGGCTGATGAGTGGCATCCGGTGGAGGTGGCTGCGGTGGCGTTGGCCATCAAAAAGGCCCACCTCAATGCGGAGGAGCCGATGGATTGTAGTTGAGGGAGCACTAGAAAGGACTAGAGAGGGAACCACGACGTGCTGGGGCCCCAGAACCACTCACCACCACCTGCTGGGGCCCCAGAACCACTCACCACCACCTGCTGGGGCCCCAGAACCACTCACCACCACCTGCTGGGGCCCCAGAACCACTCACCACGACCAGCTGGGGCTCATCGCAATGCTCAAGGTACGTGCAGCACAACCTCCAATTAACGATAACTCAATACTGAAACCACCTCAATAAAATTTCTCCTGTGCTTATCGTGAATTATGGGCCTTTTCAAACTCGTGTTTTTTTGACATGTATGACTGTATAATTTTTTTATTTGTGTTGTCTCAAACTCCTTTATGTCAATATGATAAGGACACTAAACAGAACATAAAAGTCTATAGATATTTAGGTGGAATTTTTATATCAATTTTAAGGGCCAATCTTAATTGACTAAATATTCTATATAATTGACCTACAGCACTAGGTCGCATTATCAATAGTTTTCTTTTACTATACAGCTATATTCTAGATAAGATCTTATCAAGAATACAGCCGTAAAAGAAAACTACACTATTGATAATCTTAATTTACGTCAGCGAACAGTTAGGAGACTGTAATTATTTTCTTTGTTTGACAATTTTTTTTCTGAAATTTTTTCCATACAGTGGGGAAAAAAGAAAAAAAAGGTCAAGGTCTCTAACGGTCGGTCGGCATACAAAATAAAAAAAACGTGGCAGTTTTATGTTGATATGGTAGCAAGACAAAAAAAAAATACAGACAAAAAAACAATAAAAAAATCAAACCACCTATCTTTCGTCTGTAGACTGCCGAGTACTAGTACAATTGGAAATGCATATTGTAAGAAACACTAAACATTCTACGTCCACATTTGATCAGTAGTTTCCCAATCGCCTATGTTGTAACCCGGAATAAAAGATATAATTAGATGAGGCATGGGAGATGAATAATTTAAGTTTTCCAAAGAAAATATGACAACTTTGACAACACTAAGTCAGGGTTTGACATAAGAACTGGTAAGGCAGAAGGCAACGGGTCTACCAAGTTTAAAAATCAGGTGGACCGACTCAAAATCAGGTAGCCCGGCACTAACGTGTTGTTAAAAAATGCATAATGTTTCCTTCTGTTGCCCTAGGGAAGTGCATAATTCAATACATTGACATAATATAATTCTCTGTGTTGGTTGAAATAAGGATGATGATTCAAACGATTGTTGGACACCAGTATTTTGTTTTTCTAATAATACATAACGGAACTGCCAAAACCAGGTAGACCACAGGTCTACCTACTGGCAAAAGCTGGTAGACCGGCCAGTTTTCAGGTAGACCAGGGCTACAGGTCTACCACTTATGTTGAACCCTGCACTTCAGTGTGAGTGCGCATGCGCAATATGTCACATGTCCCGCGCACCTGCTGCAGAGAAACTGAAACCGAATGGCGTCCTTGGTAGCATGACGTCACTAGCAAATATGGTGCCATCGGCCGACGAATATAATATTAACATGGATCTTTTAGCTGAATCGTCGGCGATTAAAAAAACACATGCCATTTGAAAGATTATTTATTTATCGGGGGTTATTTCAATGCATCGGCGCTCTCGTCATCCATAGAATCCAGTTACCCTGATTCTTGCTGAATATTTTTTTAAAGAAAAAAGATCTATTTTAAGTCTTTCAAGTACCAAATTTTGTTGTAAATTATACACTCGACTGCAGAAAAATGCATTACGGTTTCAAATTTTTGGTGCTCCTAGCACACTCTACCCCCGGGCACCGCATGCTCGGCTTCGCCGAGTCTATTGACACCCAAAATTATTATCTGAGTCTATTGACACCAAAAATTATCATCTGACATATAGATTTTGCAGGTGATAATGAAAGGGCACTGGCCAAAATCCGAAGTTGCTGAAAAGGGGAGCGCCGAAGGCACGGTTACGAGCGCCATAGGTGCTAAGTATAGCTAGGGGGGCCTGGGGTCATGCTCCCCCAGAAATTTTTTGAAATGGATGTGTCTAGAAGCTCTCTGGTGCATTCCTTTTCTGTTAAAGTATTTTTTTTTATTTTGATAAAATGGAGGTATTTATATCATTTTTTTTTTGTTTTTCAATGATTTTACAGCTCTTTTTCGAATTTCCATCCATGTCAAATTGAATCTAATGAATTGAACTTTTATAATCATGAACAGACAGCGTGAGCATAACACGTCTAATAAATGTCAACCAATCTAAAATGATTCCCATGATACATGGATTTTTTTCCAATTAAAAAAAAAATATATATATATCTTTTTAATTTTATCAAAGTGTAGCTATTGGTGGTTCACATATATTTCGGCATACAAGAAAAATGGAGTTTACTCATTTCTGAATCCTACCACAGTAATAATGTATAGTTATCCAGAATCTATGTTTTTCAACCTGTATATAGGTGTGCAACATGAATCTTCGACCATTATGATACCTTTGTTATTTTTATGTTTATTTTTACTATGGCAATTTTCCTTATAAAGAATACTGCATACTTTGTTGCCGTGACGTACATAGAAGACATGCAAGCAGGCCTCGTTTACTTGAATGTAAAACTAGAAATGGCCACTGCTGAATGCGGAGATATGCGTTTCCAGCATAAGGAGCTGTTTGGAGGCGCCATGTCAGTCCAGCTACCGATGGAATTCTGTTGATGTCAGGTGCGCTTTGTTTTCTAAAATAACATATTAGCAGTAAGACATAAGGACTGATAAGGCAGTAGAGATCAGGTCTACTGAATATAAAAATCAGGTAGACCTGCTCAAAATCAGGTAGCCTGGCATAGAGGGAAGTGCATAACTTGATTTTAAATTTTTTTACAGAAAATAAATAATTATATACAAATAATGTGAGAGACATTTTAATGACATTTTTTTATGCAGTGACCTGAGAGAAGTCCCTGACAACCAGATGTTTGCTCATAAACTCACCGACCAAAGCATCATCATCGAAATACTGGAAAGAGTCGACAAACCGGATAAAGATGCAATCGAGTAAAAATTTATTTTAATTGCTGCATTCTACAATGGATTTCATGCCCAATGAGGCCGATTGTTTTAATTGGATATCTGTGTTTATTAAAATAATAAAATGAGCATGATAATTCAAATGATTGTTAGACAAGAGTAATTTATTTTAAAAAAAAGATTTAAAAAAATCCTACACAATGCACCTGCCAAAACCAGGTAGATCGCAGGTCTACCTACTGGCAAAACCTGGTGGACCGACCAGTTTCCAGGTAGACAAGGGCTACAGGTCCACCACTTATGTCAAACCCTGGGCATGGTAAACGTGCAAAAGATATTGATTGACCAAGCTACTGGGTCGCAAATGACAGTCTAAACACACACCGAGATGTTTATATACTACTAAAAGTCAATGAATGAAGCATATTGATTTACAAACGATTTTTCGCTAATACTCGCCTAATATTACTTCACATATTACCTTAGAAACCGTTATAACGGCAGCTGTTTGGTGTAGTGTGTTTCACCAACCCCATTTGATTGACAGGCACGATGGTCGGTGCATGAAACAAGGAAATCACGGGAATATCGAGCAGTATGCTGCTTCAAAAACGTTGCCGGCACGCCGGGCCGTGAATCTTTGTAATTAACCGACCCGGGCCGTGATCAGCCGGCGCCGGGTCCTCGGGCCGGCTCTATTTCATACCCTGATTTATGGAACAAAAGAAATTATTATCAGAACCAATTTTAATTCACAAAACTAAGGATTTTCTTGATGCTTCTTACCGGCTTGCTAATTTTTCGTGTCGCAATTGACATTGTTCCAAATCTCCCGCTGTGACGTAATGCACAGGGTAGACATGCTCCAGAGAAAGATGGCGATGCTTCTACATCATATCCGCCAAACAGTGGTGGATTTTATAAATGCTTCCATTTCATCATTATTGTTAAAATCGACAATTTACAGAGAAATATTTTCAGTCCATGCTTACCTCCATGTTAGCTGTCAATTTCGTCATCGGAAACGCTTGTGATTGGCTGAAACAGTAGCCTTGCCCCAGCATGCGTGTTTTGCAATGCTGCTATGCTTGTTAAATGCTGTTGGCAGAGGCTACAGCCTCAGAAATGGGCATAAACACACGAAATATAATGAAGGAATGAATTATTTTTGTGAGGTCAGGGTTCACCGCATGTTAATGAGATGTTTACAAACAGATAGGAAAATTTTCGCCCGATCTTTTGACATAAAAGCCGATGGGGGTTTCTGACGACAAATAATTAGATTTATTGGTCAAAGTTGAGTACCAAAAACTGGTATTTCATCTCTAAGTATGTCTTCTTTAAAGAAAATATATTATTTACTATAAAAATTGGTTTATTTCGTAATAAGCTAATGTATGGAGTAGGCGATTTTGAGTCACCACGTGGTCTTGTACGATGCATGTTGCCAACACTTTGATAGATACGAGGGTTTGAAAAACGTATGTTTTAGGCTTATTTTAAGGCATGCATTAAGGCATAAATGCCTTTCCGACCGGCAAAGGGTTAAATGGGTTTTATAAGTCGTATAATATAATAAGTAATGCATACTTGTTTTAATGATTAAACTGAAAACAGGTCTTAATATGCCATAATTCGTCACCTTTTAGGAGTGAGTGTTACAGTGCGTGCACTCAGTCACGCGCAGGTGTGTGCGCAGATCCGTGGGGCGGTGTCAGACATAAGCGGGTATGAAGAACGACAATTGGAGCTCGAGGCAGTGAATGACACCAGCGACCCTGCCAGCGACAGTTCTCACTTGGTGGGTAATAATAACAGTTAAGTATGTGTATAATCCTCTGTATAACAATAATGTCATGATATAGTACATTTGATTTTGACAAGGGCAATGTTGTGCCGAAATTTAAATAATAGAAAAAAATATATATGTTTTGGAGATACCTTTCGCTCGTAATCGGTTCGTTGGTCTACAACCCGGATAAATTCGCAGTCATGGCAACAAGGCCACAAGCGTTCTCTGGATGTCCATATCTTGATGTAAATCTCCTCAACAACGGAGCAGTGTTCAACGGAAAAATTCAGCAACGGAAGGAATTGCTGTGCATTAACATTTTCCCTTATATAGATAAGTAAAACTTGGGAGTAATCAACGGAATGTCCTTAGCAACGGACAACGGAAGGTATTTTGAGTGACAAACAACGGAATTAACCTTATTTGGCTCTTTGTTATCGTATTCCACGTGCTTTCTTCATCTTGTAAACAACAGAGCAGTGCATTTAAACTAGTTTCGTTTTTGTAGGGGCTTCTTTTAGCCAATAAGGGTTCGCCTTTATACGCTAACCGCCCAATCAGAGAGCATTCCGATATGATAACAAAGATTCTACATCAGTATACTCTCCTTGATGACACTCGGACTCAGTGCACTTGTAGCAGGTGCGCTAAAAACAAAGGAATTTCTTTGTTCTGCGAACCATTCATTCCCCCTATCGCAACGTGGTTTCGTTATGTCCTTACAAATAAAGACTTAGTCTCGATCATCAAGTCCCTGTAGTTGCGTGCCCTCACCAATATGCAATAGAATGCAGTTTAGCGAGGCTAACAACAACCCATCAATTATGCGCATGCACTGTAGAACAGATGCACCATGTTGAAAAAAATAACACGGGGAAAATTTAACAGTAAGTAATCTTTAATTTATGGACTAAAAGCTAAAGATTATGTTTGTAATTAACTGCCAACGGGATATCCATTTATTTATCAGAGAACTGCTACTGACAAATGGACAGGGCATTTGTTTGGACAAGCAGAATTGAACAATAACGTTCCGCATTGAGCGATAATGGATGCCGATGGTACATGTAAATATTATGTTCAGATGACTAATCAGCAGAAACCCCCTCCAACGGAAGAAAATTGGACTGCAAAATGGGTTCCGTTGTTGAGGAGGTTTACTGCAGCGTTTAAATCGGCAAATTTAGAACACCTCTCAACCAATCAGAGTGGGTTATTGAT